>CAWUFW010010720.1:362500-671778 GCA_963921515.1 Calotriton arnoldi | reverse complement strand
TTTATTAAAGACTATATTGCAACCAAGAAAAAAAAATCACTTAAAGAATCTTCACAATTATTAACACAAATTAAATTGTTGGAACATGAATATTTTTCGTCTAATAAAACGGATACTTTGTCCGAATTAATACAAGCTAAACTGCAATATAATAAACAATCTTGGTATAACGCTTGCGGTTCTTTACTCAAAGTTAACGCTAAAATGTTTGGTGGTCGCAACAAAGGTGGAAAATTGTTGGCTAATTATCTAAAAATAAAGAAATAAAAGTCCAAAATACACGTTATTACAGATACTCGGGGTTAATCACACTAGTGATCCTAAAAAATTAGAATGTTTTACACAATACTATTCTAAACTGTACATCCAGAGTCCTCTCCTACTGCCGAACAATTAGCTTCGTTCAATCTATCACCAAACCATCGGATCACAAACCAGACGTTTCCAGATTGGATACTGAGATAACAGAGCTGGAACTTAAACATGCTATACTTCAACTTCCTATGGATAAAGCTCTAGGCCCTGATGTTTTTTTGGTCCAATTCTACTCTCAATTTGCTCATCTTTTTAATTCCAGAATTACTACTTTCAATTTCCCACTTTTTAGCTCAAGAGCACACACAAGGCACTTTCTCTCAGGCAATGCTCTGCTTATTTCCTAAAAAAAAGTAAAGATTTATCCAAATGTAGGAATTATAGACCTATCTCACTTTTTAATATGGATTGTAAGATATTCGCTAAAGTCCTTGCCTTACATATCAAGCAAGTCATTACTGACTTGATTGGTTTACGACAATCAGGATTTGTGAAGGGGAGTTGTATTTCTGATAATTATAAAACCTTCCTTAATATAATTCATACAGCATCTAAGTCTAATATCCCATATGCTGCCATAACCTGAGATGTTGAAAAATCTTTTGACCGGGTTAATTGGGATTTTATATTTGGTGTTTTGAAGCCCACATGTTCTCAGATATATTCATCTCCTGTACTCTCAACCCTCCACTTCAATTTTTGTTCATGGCAAACAATCTTTATATTTTCCTCTTTTTTGAGGAACTAGATTGGGATGTCCTTTATCCCCTCTTATTTTCATTTTATCATTAGAACCTTTTTTACAGAAAATTCGTAGATCCCCGGCTTTTCAGGTTACAAATATAAACAAATGGAAGTAAAATTCACTGCATATGTGGATGACATTCTGCTATATATATATATATATATCAGATCCACAAACTACGCTTCCTGCATTTTTTGCGCTTTTAAACGATTATTCCGTAATATTAGAATAGAAACTTAATATAGAGAAATCAGAGGTAATGCCATTAAATATGTTCAAAGACACTGGATTCACTTGGAATTCTAAGCATATCAAATGTTTAGGTGTCTTATATTCTAATAATATTAAATAAACTATTGAAATACATATTTATCACGTCAAATAAAAAAAATTCAAGTCTGTTATATAATTGTTCTCCTCTTTTTTTATCCTGGTGGGGAAGAGTAGCTACGATCAAAATGATGATGTGACCAATAATCAATTTCTATTTGTCTATGCTTCTAGTTAAACTTCCACTCATATTTTTGTAATCTATTCATCGTTTCCTCATATCTTTTTTTATGTACTAAACATAAGCCAAGAATTTCACTATCAAAACTTCAACAGTCTAAGGAAAAGGGAGGGGTACATTTCCCAAATCTCAGACACTATCATTCTGCTTTAACCTTTAAGGAAATATGAACCTCTTTTTCCACTTCTCCCCTTGATATAGCTACAGTTTGGAGTCAATCGGAACATACACAAATTGCACCATTTACATTTTGAGAGGCAATCCAAATTTCCCAAGCTCCCAAGGCTTTCTTTTCACCCCTACTCACGCACTCCATTTCTATTGCCACACCTCAAATTCTTAAATCCAGTTCCCTCTCAGAAAACTTTACTCAAACTCCCATATGGTATAAAAAGCATATAAAACTAAATAACAGAGTTCGTTTCTGGAAAGAATGGATACAGAAAGGTATAATAACTTAAATATGGTATCTTTTCTTATGCTGTTTAATATCAGCATCTTAAGCCTATTCTTCTCCAGCTTCTTTCACAAATCTCACCTTCACTCAATCCTCAACCTTTTTGTTCCTCCATGGATTTCTCTTCACAAGCAAAGGCATCTTACATATACAAACTCTTATGCATTTCCCATGAGAGTAGATCATAATCCACGACCGAATTACAATGGGAATCGGACTTTAATCAAGAATTATCTTTACACAATTGGAAATTAATTTGGGCTAAGATACATACTACTTCTTGCTCTGCTGCCACCACTCAAACATTATTTTATTTCCATAATACATTGTATTTTACTCCCATTCACCTTCTTAGGTCGAAACTTAATTACAGACACTAATTGCTGGTCTTGTGCCCAAGAAAATTGTGATATCTTTCATATGTTTTTTGAATGTCCTCGGGTTAGGACGTTTTGGTTACTCATTTGGTATAGAATAAATAAAATTCTGTCTACTGACATTACATTTAGTATTGTACATCTTTTCTTAGGAGGGTCATCCCCCTTATGGTACTCTCAAATGACAATTGGGAAATGTATCTATTTGTTGATTGCAACTGCTTTACAAATTATCACATCAAATTGGACAGATACTTCAAAAATAACTTTTATTGGTTGGGGGAATTTACTTTGACATCATCATAGATTAGATGGAGCTTAAGCTACTGCACTCCCCCTTATGATTAAAAGAGATTTGTTTGGCTTCCGCTCACTTCTTACTTTTTTTTTGTAAATCGTTTTTATTAGCATTTCATTGTATAATACAGTACATACGAATCAGTGATCTCATAAAGAAACAACATGCTACTTGTACAGCATGGCATTATATCCTGGTCGTATCATGTAACCCATCCATCCTTTCATTAGGTAACCTCGCTGGTGTGAGAAGGTACATGGGTATAGAGCATGTGTCCATGAGAGATAGTCTGTGGCCTGTACTGAAGCCCGGGCGTAGGCTCTCAACGCTAGCCCAGTAGGTGACTTGATGCTATGTTTGAAAATAACGATCTGAACTCTTCTAAACTGGGAGGCAGAACAGGGGTACACTGTGTCTATATTGGCGTTGCATAATATGAGTCAGCGGGTTAAGACATCCAAAGTGAGGATCTGGTTGTGTGGCGCTGAGAAGGGGCAGGCAAGGGCATCAAACCAGAAGCATTATATTGGTCGTATGCCCCGGGCTGCCACCCCCAGACCAGTAGGTGCCTAATCTACGGGGAGACTGCAGTGGGCATCCACGGTACGCGCATTCGCTGCTGGGGCACAGGCGCTCTAGGACAGCGGCTCCTCCATCTCTTCCTGCTTAAAGGAGTGTAGTAGGATAGCCCATGACATGGATATGGGATGCTTGCGGATACCTTTAAGCTCTTCAGAACGAAGCACCTCCTCTTCTGCGGCACCCCATTTGCTGACCGCTCCCCGCCAGGCCGCTATCGGGGGTCCCCCCGGTGCCCTCCAGTGCATTGCTATGCACCGTTTGGCTAGAAGCAGCGCCAGGGACGCGAAACGCGTCTCTACTTTCAGCGACTTACGGCGCTTGTGAATGCCCAAAGCGCAGGCCTCTCATGTGTGAATGTCAGTGAGCCCTGTGACTGTGAGGAGGGCGGCGTGGACTCTGGCCCAGTAAGCGCGAAGCTGTGGGCATTCCCAGAACATGTGGAGAAAGGATGCAGCGGGCATTGGACATCTGGGGCATGTAAAGGGAGTGTCTGGGTAATACTGTTGAAGCTTCTCGGGCATCAGATAGGCGCGATGTAGTATGTGAAGTTGTATGCTTTTAAAACGATAGTTGCGGGATACTTTTTTAGGGAATTCTAATGCACGGTCCCACTCCCTATCATGCAATGGCCTCTGGAATTCAGCTTCCCATTTCTCCCGAAGGGGTGTGAGGGTGATTGACTTTAGATCCCGCACAGCTTTGTAAATCCAGGTGACCAGGTGTCGCCCCAGGCCCATCTGTAGTAAAGTGTGTATCACCGGGTATGTGGGAGGCTCGGTGTCTATCGTATGCCACATTCTACGGCCGTCTTCCAGCAGTTGTCGATATAAAAGAAATTGCCCTCTGGGAATCCCCATATCCGCTGCCAACTCCACAAAAGACTGCAATTGTCCGTTCGAGTATAGAGTGCCTACCTCCGTGACCTTGTGTGCCGTCCAGTCGCGGAGCATCCGCTCAGTGTAATGTGCACGGGCTCCAGGGAACCCTACCAGCGGCAAAACGGGGGAATACATGGGCGCTTCGCGGTTCAGTCGGTGTATCCGTGTCAGACAGGTTCGAGCCACCGTCATCTGGAGGGGCCGGTCACGTAGGGGCTCCGCCCCCGGTAGCAACATGCGAAGTATGGTTGTGGTTGGAGTGCGCCCGGTAGCTGTGACTGTTTCCCCCAGCGCGCAGCCCGCTGTCCATCTCGAGACCCACTGAAGCTGGGCGGCTAGGAAATAGGCCTCGAAGGAAGCTGCGCCCAGTCCCCCCTGAGTCATGGGTAGTTGGAGCTTAGCAAGGGCAATTCTCCTACGACCCGAGCCCCATATAAGAGTACCAAGAAGGGTGTCCAGCTCGTGAAAAAGGGAACGCGGAGGGATCACCGGAAGGTTAGCAAAATAGTAGAGCAATCGTGGAACCAATATCATTTTGGCCACTGCGATTTTGCCAATGACCGCAAGGGGGAGATCTTTCCAAATGTGCACTGAAGACCTGATACCAGCCAAAACCCTACGATAGTTCCCTTCATAAAGGTCCTGCGGTGTGTGGTATAAGCGAACACCCAAGTAGCACACTGCTTGAGGGCTCCATGAGACATCGATGCTGCCCAGTCGAACCAGACAGGGAGGAAGACCGTCAACGAGCGGATACACCGTTGATTTAGACCAATTTACTTTGAGACCCGCCACTGCCTCAAACTCTTGGAGCACGCGAATTATGGGGGTGAGATCAGACGCAACATTGCGGATATAGATGAGCACATCATCCGCGTATAACGATACTGCATGGATGGTGTCCGCGATGGGAATACCCCAGTGCCCGCTCTCTTTACGAAGATGGACTGCCAACGGCTCCATCGCCATGGCGAAGAGCAATGGAGAGAGCGGGCAGCCCTGGCGCGCACCCCTAAGTATCGGGAACGATGGCGATATCAGGGGTCCAAGCCTCACCCTAGAAGTCGGTGCGGAGTAGATGAGCTTAGTGTAGGCAAGAAGGCGGGGTCCCACTCCCATCCGATGTAGAACTTGGAAGAGGTAAGGCCATAAAAGAGTATCAAAGGCCTTTTCCAAGTCCAGGACCAGGCACGCCGCGCGGGGAAAGCGGTCTCGGATCTGGTCCTGAATGTGAAACAGGCGCCGGATGTTAAAGGAGGTATTCCGACCCGGGACGAACCCACACTGATCCGGGTGGATCAGTTTCGGGAGGACTGTGGCATATCTGTCTGCCAGGATCTTCCCATAGATCTTGTAATCAGCCGGCAAGAGGGCGATGGGCCGATATGAGCCCATTTGTTGCGGATCTTTATCCGGCTTGAGAAGGGAGATTATAACCGATTCGCACATGGATTGTGGCAGCCGGCCTTCATCCAGCGCCGCCTGAAACTGCATAACCAATTGGGGGACCAGTTGCGTTGCAAACGTGCGGTAAAATTCCAGCGGAAGCCATCTAGCCTAGGGGCCTTACAGGTAGCCAATGCTTGGAGCGCTTGTTTAACCTCAGTTGCGGCTATGGGCTCGTCCAGGTCAGTTCTGTCACTACGCGCCATGCGGATCAGAGGGTATTTGGTCAGGAATCGGGTGAGGCGCTCCTCGTCCCCTGAGGCTGGGGCTACATATAGTTGCGCGTAATGCTGCCAGAATGCGTCTAGGATGAAGGTCTGTGAGTGAATCAGGACGTTCCCCTCGGAGCGGATCGCTGTGATCGGTGGGAGGGTCGTATCCTGCTTCACCAACCATGCCAGCACAGTGCCAGCTCTGTCGCCCTCTCTGTGCATACGCGCCGCGTACGCCCTAAAATTATAGCGGCGGAGTTCAGCTAGTGCCTCTGCATATGCCGTTTTGGCTTCCGCCACTTGGGCGGGTGTGGCTGTATTTGTGTCATCCGCGCGTGTGAGTGTGGCCAACGCTTGTTCTGTTTCGCGAATGCGGCGCTCTAGGACATGGCGCACCCCTGTGATGTATTGGATGCAGGTGCCCCTAATGACCACTTTGAATGCGTTCCATTCCGCGGCTCGAGTGGTGGCCGTGCGTGTGTTTTCCCGGAAGTAATGCTGTATGTGTTCTGCCTGGGTCTGACGGAAGATCGGGTCTTCCAGGCAGTCCCTGGGCAGACGCCAAGTGGGTACCGGTACCGGGGCCGGGGTGGGCGCCACGCAAGAGTAATAGTGTGGGCGTCATGATCGGACAGGACCGTCCCCCAGATAGTCAGTCTCTAGGATGGTGGGAAGAATGGGGGGGAGCACAGGAAGCTATCGAGCCGGACTTTAAGGTTGTATGGTATGGAGTGAAACGAGTAGAGCCGCGCGGTCGGTACCTAGAGCGCCAGGCATCTGTCAGTGACCAGTGGACTGCCCATGCCGTAAAGCATTTGGCTTGGACTACTATGGGGGATGTTGGTTGAGGGGGTAAGACCTGTCCAATGATATGTTTTGTACACAATTATAATCCCCTCCCAGGATTCAAGGCGCTTGGGTATATGAACATAGCGGCAGTGAAAGTGCGTCCCAAAATTTACTCTGATCCATGTTAGGTGCATATCTACTCCTCAATACCACCGGCTGGCCATGTAGGAGCCCCTGCAAGATGGCATACCGCCCGTCGGGATCAAACGTTCTAGTCTGCTCCTCGAAAGGGATCCCCGGACGAATCCAAATAAGAGTCCCTCGCGCATAAGCTGAGTATGTGGTAGTGCAAAGGACACCGCGCCAACGCTTGTGTAGCTTCGCCACTTCCCCCGCGGTCAGGTGGGTCTCTTGTAATAACGCGATCTGCGCCTTCTGTCGCTTTATGTATGCATATATGGAGTATCGCATGCGTACAGTGTGCATCCCGTGCACATTAAGCGTGAGGATATTAACGGTGCCTTGGTGCGCCATTGGGAATTAGAAGGGTTTGGGGGATGGAGAGGGACCGAGGCGTCCAGTACCAAGTCGCGGCCCATCCTGCCCCCCCCCCCCCCAAGTGCTGACGCCGGTTGCGTGTTACCGCTGCCTTTTGCGGATGTAGAGTTAGTGACACAGTGTAAGATGTTGTGAGAACATGGGGAGGAATAACTGGGGTAGGGGAACAGCCCCAATACTGGGGACCTACCGCTGGAAGCGATACGTCCGAACTGACTCTCATATAAGAAGAGAGCTTAAAAAGTTATATGGGGGTGGCGTTACATGTCTGCGAGGTGGTTCTCCGCAAGGGCATTAGTATGATCATTGCACGTCACCTGGCCTGTGGAGGAACCGTGTAAATGCGGTATGTGCAGTGTATGTAAACTCCTACCGTGCGATGCACTAAAGTTCTGCTGGCAAGGCAACCTCGCTCCTATAGACTACTAGTGTCCAGGTCAAATCATGGTGTCGGCGGTCTGAGGGGTGACCAGGGGCGGAGTGATCGAGTCCACCCTGGACTGCGTCCCTTTGCTGTCATCATCTCCATCCGAAGAGAAGAGGTGCGGAGCCCGGTCTATGTCCTCTACAGGGGAGGAGGTCTGCAGCTCCGCCACGGCCTGTAGGGCTTTCCGTCGTTCTTGCACGATTTG
This sequence comes from Calotriton arnoldi, assembly GCA_963921515.1. Taxonomy (NCBI): domain Eukaryota; kingdom Metazoa; phylum Chordata; class Amphibia; order Caudata; family Salamandridae; genus Calotriton; species Calotriton arnoldi. The sequence goes on along the minus strand of CAWUFW010010720.1, from coordinate 663,978 downwards.
TTCCAGATCGGGAGACTCCAGGGTGTGGGACCATGCTACAATATCCTTCCCGCTACGTCGTTGTCTCAAGCGGCACCTCTTGGAGCGCGGCGCCTTCAATCTCTGAGCGTGTGTGGCCTCTCCGCTAGAGTGCTGCGCACAATGCAGATCCGCCCAATCGTGAGCCTCCTCAGCGTCCGTGAAGAAGACGGTGGAACCATCATGGATAATTTTGAGCCATGCCGGGAATAGCAGGGAATATTGTATGTTGTCTGCCCGCAGACGGCGCTTCACCTCCAGGAAAGATGACCTTTGCCTCTGTACGGCCCGGGAGTAATCTGGGAATATCATGATCTGCTTGTTTTCGACACGGATGGGGCCAGACTGTCTAGCTGCCCTAAGTACTGCATCGCGGTCCCGAAAGTGCAGGAATTTCGCCAGCATTAGCCGAGGTGGGGCACCGGGTGGGGGCCTGCGTGCTGGGACCCGATGGGCCCGTTCAATTGAGAAAAATGCAGTGCGGTCCGTACTCGGAGTGAAGAATTTCCCCCACGTTTCCATGTACTCCACTGGGTTAATACCTTCAATTCCTTCCGGGAGCCCCAGCACGCGGATGTTACAGCGCCTCGAGCGTCCTTCCAGGTCGTCCACGCGCTCCTCCATGGTGGTCATGCGGCCCAGGAGGGTTTGTAGGGTTTCTTGATGTGCGTTGACTGAGGGCTGCACTGCAGCCATGACCTTCTCTCCGTCCGCGACTTTTTCCGCCAGCTTACGATGATAATCCCGGAGTAGGCTGATATCAGTCGTCAGGGTGCCTAGCCGTTCCTCCATGGACACCCGAGAATGTTCGATAGCCGCCAGTACTTGGTCTAGCTTGTCCGATAGGGATTGGTCCGACGATGTTACTGCTGCTTTAGACGAGGAACGGTTACTCGGGAGGTTTTCTGGCATGGTCTCCAGCACCGTCGTGCTCTGCGTGGCCTTCGGTTTCCCCATTATGCTGTTTGCGAGGGCACTCCGTATACCAGGCATCGTGGGCATCTGGGTCGAGCGTAGCAAAAGCACCAGCCTGCGAGGCGCGCCGACATTGATTCAAGCAGCCTCTTGAGCCCAGTGAGGAAGTGTGCTGGTTAGAAGATCAAAGAGGTGTTGCACTAGAAGAGAGCGGGGGCTCACACCGACCGTCCCAATGTCGACTCGCCCACTCACAACTCGGCCTCCTCACTAGGACGAAGCGTTGATAGATGCGATGACAAACGGGCAGAGAGGGGGAAAAGCGTGAGCAGCCAGGAGCTGGGCACAAATATCACCCGCAAGCCGCACCCAATCTAATTGGGCCACCTCCGCAGGGTCACCGGACACACTCTCAGCGGTCACCGCTAAGGGCAACCGCGCTCCCCGCGCTCGCACCCACCGCCCTCCGCCCCGTGTATCAAGTGGTGTTCAGGACTGTTGTAGGTTCCCGCTCATGGCTGCTTATGTTGCTTGTGCTGGGCCACACCAAGTGGGCACAGTCTGCAACAGTGACCAAGGAGGTGGTTGCACTGACGAGTTATGGTGGATATTGTCCAGGAGGCCCCAGGTATGCGCCGGTTGTATCGGGGGGAGGAGGTTTCAAGGGCGCGAATCCAGCGTGGACGCCCAGACCGCCATCTTAAAGCCAGGCATTGCCCACAGCCAATTCAACCACCCGGCCCGGATGATGGTGCGAGGGCCCTCTCAATGGCAGCGGTCGTCTCAGGGGGGTGGTAGCCTACCTCCCCTCAGCTGGTGAAGTGCTCCGGTGGTGGGCCTCAACCTTCCTCCCCTCCAGCGTCAGCCGCGAAGTCCCACGGGCGCCATTTTGGAACCAGGCAATCCCGAAGGACTAGCGGCAACAGAATTCACGGTGGGACTGGAGCACTGAGGGGGGGGCCCTCGTCCGCCAACCGCAGGGAAGGGGTGCTAGATCGTTCCTCGCTGATATGAGTTGCGGGTCTGGGCCCTCAACGACGTTATGGATGTGCCGGCGGGAAACAGAGACAGTTCCCGGACGCCGGTCCAGTCTTGGGCATCTCCGCGGGCTCCACGTCGTTCTCTGCCAGTGCCCGCAAAAGGGCTGCTGCCACCTCACGCTTCCACCGTAAGCACTCTGCTCCGCGGGTCGTGCTGCAGAAGCCTGCGGCCAGTCGCGGGCTCAGCCGAGGCGGACGGTCGCCATCTTGTTTCTGGGGTCCAATGCAAAGAGAGTCACTTTTCCTCGGAATTCCGCACAGGAACAGGACACAACTTTCAGCGCCAGGTACTCCTCACATTCCTACACCGGAGTGCCGGTTTTCAGCCAGTTTCGACGCGGTGTAACGGGCGAGTTGCATGCCCACTTTCGGAGCCTCAGCAGATCATGTCTGCCATCGCAGCCGGCTTGGCCACGCCCCCTTCCGCTCACTTCTTACTTATCCAGGAATGTTACTCCTAGACCTGTTAATATCACCTTTGATCCCCCATGAGGTATCTATAAGTTTGTTTGGTTGCTATGGGTATTAAGAGATGGTTGTTGAGGTATGCTCTTGTTAATAATTTTTATTACATCTTCTTCTCTCCTTCCTTCTGTTTCGTATTTCTCTTTCTTCTTACACTTTTAGAAAATTAAAATGCTACTGCATGTTTATTTATATTCTCTAATTTTTAGCATTGTAGCCTTCAATTACTGTATTTTTCAATGTATTAAGTCCTTTCCTAGTATGCTGTTACATTAAATGTGCTTAATTATGTTACATTCATAATGCTTGAAATGTCATACCATATTTTATTTTTGTAATGTTTCATGATACCCTTCAATAAACCATCATTAACTTAGCTAGGGATTGATAAATATTACTGTATTGTGGGAATCCTGTTCGCCCCTGTACCGTTTCCTGCATGTTACCAGTTTATTGGAATTACTACACTGGTCACCAAAGGCATTCAGAGTAAAATTCAAAAGCCTCTGCTTAAGGTGCAGGGCATTATTGGTAAAGGGGGCTTTTCATATACTTAACATTCCACTCGTTCCAATTCTACCTGTGACAGAGTGGCATGTAGCTACTGTTGCCACCTTTCGTAGAGAAAAATACCAGCTATCTATTCATGTTTTGAGATTCTGAAAGGGCAAGGAGCTGGTACTTGAGTACCATGTTGTGTAAAATGCTCTGTGTTCTTTTTTTAACATGGCAATTCTGTCTGTGTTTGCTTTAATGATTATTTATGAACCGTTTGAACAGCCTTAAATTACTTTTGTAATGATTTCTTCTTAGTTGTGTTGTTTTAAATTTATATTTCACAGGTAAAAATACTGGCTTTTACTGATTTTTCCCAATGTTTTTACTGACACTGACATAAAAATACCAGCCATGCTGGTAAAGTAATCACCACTTGGCGACCCTAGTGTTCCAGGCCTAACAGTGACCTATCTTAAAATGTTCATAGGAAAGCCAGGACAAACTAGTGAAGACAACACTGCATCCCGTCTCTTCGGTCTCCAATAGCTGTGTCACTCAGAAAAAGAAGGGTGGCGCTGGTTCACGGACTATTGGCCCTAGCTGTTAGCCTTGTATTTTGAATGGCACACACACAACATCTCCCCTCCCATCACCCACCCACCTTCTACGCTACTCGGACCCTACTGTGATGGCTGGCAAATCTCCCTAACTGACCAATTGTAACCAGGACGCAAGACATAGACAGAGTACCCCACTAGTTTTAGAGTGGGGATGTCGGACATTCGCTCCCCTTAGACCAAGGCCGACAGAGGCTGGGGGTTTTGATTGTGTCATCTTGTGTCCAAATGTTGGAGCTGCTTGAAAAAGCAGATATTTTATGTGCTTGTAATTTTGCCACAGGATGTTTTTTTTAACTCGCCTTCCCTCTGCAGAAACGTCTTTATCTGGGAAAATGGCCCACCGGAGGATTAACTTTGAATCTTTTCACTGGGAAGTAACTAGGAAAATGGCCACAATTAACCTTTTGATCACTTAGCAAGGTGGGAATTTGAGGCACATCTTAGGCCTCGACTTCAGACAGCTTTAGCGAATAAGATCTATTGTTTCTAATACATTAAAATATATTATTCGTCTTTCGTTCAGCGCCTTGCTCTAGAGTGGATGTCTTGCTTGTCTATCTCATTTCCCTGCTTCTTATTCAGTGGATATTGTCCTTATTCTTTCTTTGTCCCACTTCTGGAGTATTTATTTCTCACTATATTATGATTCGATACCTTTTGTCCTTCCTCTGCTTGTATTGAGGCAACTACTTTTTAGGTCAAGCCTAGACAGCGCTTGCGCTGTCTGGAAGATCTGTTGCATGTACTTTGTGGGGCTCTGGAGATCAGCCCCAGGACTTGTCTGCTTCTGCTCAGGGACTTTTTTTTCTGTTCAACTGCCTCTATTTAACCGTCTTGTTAGAAAACGTCCAGTAGAGGTCAGTAAAATACCAGAATTGCTTTCTGCTTGTTCAACTGCCTCTATTTAACTGTCCTGATAGAAAATGACCAGTAGAGGTCAGTAAAATACCAGAATTGCTTTCTGCCTAGGGACTTGCTTTTTTAAATTTTTCTGGCAACTGCCTCTATTTAACTTTCTTGATAGAAAATGACCAGTAGAGGTCAGTAAAATACCAGAATTGCTTTCTGCTTAGGGAGTTTCTTTTTTTATTTTTCTGGCAACTGCCTCTACTTAACTTTCTTGATAGAAAACGACCAGCAGAGGTCAGTAAAATACCAGAATCACTTTAACATTCCCTAGATTCCAGGCCATAGAAACTGGTCTTCCACGAGCACCGGTATAATACATTTTTTTTCCAAATCTTGTATTTTCAGTGATATGACCACCGAAGGACCTGATTTTATATTAAAACAGAGCTTTGGACAATACCATTTCCCTCTAATAGGCAGTATTTCTCTCCATGTGTTCCAATACCTGGCGTGTTCCGCAGTTTGGTGCTTACTTTCCCTCCATGTTAAAGAACAGTAGATGTTTCAGCACCCAGGCTTACGTGCTGCATAGCTAAATACATATAAGGTCCAATAGGCAAGACCTATTGCATTGAAAATGCTTGTTTCTTTGTCTTTTAGCACTCCATATGAGTGTGCTGCCTAATCATACAAATCATTCCCTGCTCTTTGTATTCTTCCTCTCTCACCCACATCTTTTCCATGGGTTCCCTGTCCCTCTTTGTTGAGTTTTTTTATTTTTGTATTTTTAAAACCCTCCCCCAGCTCCTCTGCCGCCCTGCTGCTCGTCGGCATCTGCTTCCTGGCCTGTGTTCCCCATTCACTCCTCTATTGCTCCCCTGTCCCTCCCTAGTGTGTATTTATATAATAATCTGAATACTAAAAGATGTGAGGATATTTACATTCTAGTAGTATATAACCATAATTTTTTAAGGAGTTTTAATAAAAATTGAATGTAAATATCAATGATTTAATGTGATTTCTTTTTTCTACCGCCTCAGTGCGCAGACCTGGGGATCTTTTAAGGCTAAAGAGTAATGTCTAGGTCATTAGATTGGTCAGTCACTGTCAGTCTGTCCTGGATCAGACTCTCAATTTCAAATAGTCGTTTTAAGTAACTCTCCATTATTCATGGTCGTCCGTTAAGAGGGTTACTGGTCTATCAGGCAAGATACCGCTCGGATCCCGGTACCGCTGTGTGTCACGACCTTGTTGGTTGCAGTCACTTGTGCATCTAAATTGAATTGTCTCATGCAATTTGTAGAACGTCCCTGGATGTGCTGATGTGTCACCACACAACATGCGTGTACATAATAGCACATTTTTTCCCACTTGTGCTTTAGCAACAACCATTTTCCTTCTTTTTTGCCGATGCGGAACAGCATTGGCAAAATTCTTGGCAAAGCCAGTTGGTCAGCATTAGCAAAGCCAAAAGGTGATACCGATTAGCTTTGCAAATGCTTTTTATGCTGTGAAGCTTGTTAACGAGCACCAGAAGAAAGAAAACAAATAAGATTAACAGGAAAACTATTAATTCACTCTTTGTAAAAAGCACCCAGAGCATTTGTTTACTCGAGTGAGCCCATAGTGAAACAAGCATTGGCAAAGCCAATAGGTTTCGCATATGCAAAATGTATTGGCTTTGCCAATTTTTTTTTTTTTTTTACCTGTTGTACAGCAGTGCCACAACTAAAATTACAAGCAAGAATATGGCAGGAATGTGCGGGAACAGTGAAGAAATGCGGTGTGAAACGTTTAAACTGAAGGGGTTAACAGGAGATAGGGGTCACAGAAAGGCAACATTTGAGGGATCAAATGTGATGTCTACTGGTGGGAACAAGCAGTAGTGGCCGAAAAGGGAGCATGGCCCAGAAGCCAGAAAGCATTTTTGGGGTGGGTGGGTGAATGGTGCATAGGCGAAACAGGAGGCAAATGTGAGGGAAAGCATATTGCGGGTGGCGTGTACTGTAATCAGAACTGCCGCCTGCTGAACTGGGGAGATAGGTTCGAGTCTCTGCGTCAGTGCAACATCCTGTGATTCTTGGTGATTATTTTCAGTTCTGCAGACTCCTTGTTACCAGAAAAAAACATGTCAATTTCACTTAAATTTTGTATTGTTGCATATGTTTGAGTAGAGAAAACGCAGCCAATGTCCAACACTGTATGCGTTTTACAGCGTAAGCAATCCCAATAAACTGAAGAGAGAAGAATTCATTACAGTTTCCCGCCAGACAGAAGCATATAATGTTTATTAACAAAGAGTAAAGTTCACACAGGTATTATTATTTTTGAGCATAAAAAGCTTTATATTACAAGCCGGGGTGAAATTACCTGCTAATTAGCCTACGAAGATCAGGTTTAACGGAATATAAATCTCCATTCTCTAGAAACCTAAGGGTCTGATTCATTAAACAATTATGCACGCAGTCTTTATGCTAAAGCAGGGAATAAAAGATTTTCTAGCTAGCGCGTCAAGAATTTTCAATTCTATTAAGGACACGGAGGCGAGGATTATGCTTCTCTTTACTTTACTGACAAAACAGCAGCCAATGAAAACTCTAAATTAGCATAACCCCGGAAGGACAACCCCCTCCAGTGTATGCACCAATCACATAACACTCCTTTACTATAAATGTCCGTGACGTCAAACTTCTTCCTCTTTCTTTGCGAAAAAAACCTTTCAACACAGTCCATAAGCATAACCGTAGAACTTTGAACTCCGTCGATTCCTTCCTCGACTCGAACTCGAACTTTAACCACAGGAAGTTCTTCTCCTGATCCAGACAGGAATTTCCATCGACTCCTTAAGCCGGCTTATTTTGCTCTCCTGAAAAGAGAATATACATCGTAATAGACCATTCATTGACTGTATGTCCAACAAGAAAAAGGGCGGGAAGAAACCCAATAATATCATACCAAACATAATAACATCACAATTGTCAATATGAACACAGTCCAACCTCATATTATACAATACAGTTTCAAGGGTGGGATAATCCTCGCCTCCGTGTCCTTAATAGAATTGAAAATTCTTGACGTGCTAGCTAGAAATATTTTTATTCTATGTCAGTCCACGGAGGCTCAGATTATGCTAGTTTAAAGTTGACCCACCACGTTAGTTGCAACATCTACAATTGGTTTGTGATAAAACGTCTTGAAAGTAGAATCAGAAGACCAATCCGCCGCAGTCATGATATCCTCTAATCGAGAACCTGTAGCAAAAGCCTTAGAAGCCATAGCTCCTCTTACAGAATGAGCGCCAAAGGCAGACGTATCAATACCTGCCAAATTCAACAACCAAGTGACCCACCTGGCTAGAGTTGCGGCAGAGACTGGGCGAAAAGGTCTCTGTAAAGAAATTAACAACTGTCCTGCCACATCATTCCTAAATTCTCGTGTGCAATCTTCATAACATTTCAAACATTGAACAACACACAACTTACTATGATGCGGAAACGCAGGATAAGAAATACATTTAGAATTGGTCTTAGTTCGTTTCGAAATAGTAAATGAAACCCCCGAAGGAGTGAAAACTCTACCTGCTAAATCCAAGGCGCGCACATCAGACACTCGTCTACATGAAATTAAACATAACAAAAGTGTCAATTTTGCTGATAACTGTTTGCGGGATAGACCCTCATTAGCTGGCCAATTTCTGAGGAAACGGAGGACTACATCCACATCCCACAACTGTGAATACCGTGGTTTTGGAGGGTTTACCAACCTGATGCCTCTCACCACTTTACATACCAAGGGATGTTCCCCCACGGGTTTACCATCCACGTGGGGATGACCTGCCGAGATTGCAGATCGGAAATTGTTAACTGTCCTGTAGGCCAAACCTTTACTCGCCATATCCGACAGGAAATTAACTATTGAATGTATTCCTGATCCCAGGGGATCCCCCTGCCATTCAGCACACCAACTAACCCACTTACGCCAAGCTGACTCATATCGCTTATGCGTAGCTGGGGCCCATGACTGTGACAAGAAAAACATTGCGTTCTCCGAAACTCCCGGCATTTGCCAACGTCTCCGGAAAGTTTCCATGCCATGAGGGACAATTGTTCCTGCAGAACCAACGGATGAGGTTGACCCAGAGGGTCCGTCAAAATCTCTGGAAACGATATCAGACGAATTGGAGGCGCACAAGACAAGGTCAGAGCAACTGGGAACCACGCTTGTGCTCTCCAACACGGGGATATCAGAATCATTTCCGCCCTCTGTCTGCGGACCTGCGCTAAAACTCTCTGAATCATGACGAACGGAGGAAATGCATATAGCATACCCGTCGTCCATGATTGAAGAAAGGCGTCTGAGTTGATCGCCAGAGGGTCTGGTCGCCAACTGTAAAACTGAGGCAGTTGCGCATTCAGTCTGGACGCAAACAGGTCTATCGAACAAGGACCCCACTTGTCGTTCAGTTGACAGAATACCCTGGGGTGAAGTTACCAATCGCTGGAATCTCGAAGAAATCGCGAGTTCCAGTCCGCCACCACATTGGCGTTGCCCGGAATGTATTCCGCTGTCACCGAAATGTGGTGAAGGAGGCAATAATGCCAAAAGTCACTGGCTATTTCCACTAACAGACGGGATCTCGTGCCACCCAGACGGTTGATATATCTCACTGCCGAGACATTGTCCATCCGCAGTAGTATACAACAACTCGCCTTCTGTGGGGAAAGCGTCCTGATCGCAAATGAGCCCGCTAAAAGCTCCAGACAATTTATATGGAGTTTCAACTCCTCCGGGGACCATCTGCCCCCCGTCTCCACGGATCCGCAACGGGCTCCCCAGCCCCATCTGCTGGCATCCGATTCGATCACAACTTCTGGGACTGATGCAAATATGGCCTTGCCATTCCATGCATCCATGTGTTCCAACCACCAAGAGATTTCTATCCTGGCTTCCTGATTTAGCAAAATCTGTTCTGTGTAGCTCAGACCCTTGCGTAAATGCATGATCTGTAACCTTTGGAGTGCCCTCTAATGAAGGGGACCCGGGAAGATGGCTTGAATCGACGATGCTAACAGACCGACTAACCTGGCCAATGTCCGCAGCGAAATCGTCTGAGAGGCAAGCACTCTCCTCAACTCTTTCTTGATGGCAATTCTTTTCTTCAGTGGAAGCAATAATTGTGCCGTAACCGAGTTCACTTGGAACCCCAAAAACTCCATAGACTGCGCTGGAGTCATTATAGACTTGTCCGCGTTGATGACGAACCCCAACTCCTGTAGGAGTTGTGTCGTCCACGCTAGATGTTGAAGAACTGTAGTCATACTCTGGGCCATTATAAGTATGTCGTCCAAATAGATTATCAGCCTGACTCCTCTCTCCCTCAAGAACTGCACTACTGGTTTGAGGAGTTTGGTGAAACACCAAGGGGCGGACGAGAGTCCGAACGGCATTACGGAGAATTCGAACCATTTGTGCCCCCACTGGAACTGAAGGAACCTCCGATGAGGAGGGAAAATAGGCACAGCTAAATAAGCGTCTTTTAAATCGAGCCGAACCATCCAATCTCCTTCTAAGAGCAAGTCTCGGAGTAAGTGTATGCCCTCCATCTTGAAGTGGCGATACACTACCCAAGAGTTGAACTCTCTGAGATTCAGTACAAGCCTGAAACCCTGATCCTTCTTTGGAACTAGGAACACTCTGCTGATAAAGCCCTGCTTGTGAGGTTCCGTCTCCACAATAGCCCCTTTTTTCATCAGTGATGCCACTTGTCTATAAAAGACCTCTCTACATGGGAAAAATGTAGTGGATGGGGTCTGTGAGTCTGTCTTGGTGTTGCGTAGAAATCTATCTGAAAACCTTGAACCGTTTGGAGTATCCAAGGATCGCACGTCAGAGTTTCCCACTTGTGTGTAAACCAAGCGATCCGACCCCCCACCTGGACGTCCCCACACTGAATCAGGTTTACCTGAATAAGAGGTGTCTCTGTCATTGCTCTGCCCTCGATATCCTCCTTTCTGGTGTCGGCCTCTACCACCACGATTTCTGGTGGGGTAGAAATTGGACCTCTGGGATCCCCCACGTCCTCTCTGATCAAAGCCTCTGGAGGTCTGATTGAAGCCACGGCCGGTCGTTCGACCCCTGAAGCATCCGGCCCTGGTAAAAAGGCCAGTCTGGAAAACCTTTTTGATGTTACTCTGGGCCTTGTCCAATGCCGAGAATGTCGCCACATATTTGCCCAATTCCTTTACGAACTTATCACCAAACAATAACCCGTTCGCCAGGGTTCCAGCCTCAGTCGTGGCCATGTCCGCAAGTTGCGGGTCAATCCACATTAGGAAGGATCTCCTTCTCTCAGTGGATAATGCACAATTTGCATTGCCTAAGAAACAGAGGGCCCTTTGCGCCCACTCTAATACCTCTGTCGCATCTAAGGGAGTGTTAGAGTCCTTGGCTTGCACAGCCGCATCAAGGATTTTTGTGAGAGGGCCAGACACATCCAGTAATTTATCCTGGCAGCCTCTCCATGCCCTGTCCAAACCTTTCTTAGGGTCTTTCGAAAACTTTGTCTAGAAACGTGGCCATGTTAGGGTCCAATTCCGGAGTGTCTGATACCTTGCCTAGTAAGGCCGGTCTCGGGCATTCAGACCTAAGGGTAGCACGCACCTCGCGCTCAAAACTTTGGCGTAGATTCTCTTGCACATAGTGTGCCACTTCCACACATGGCACCCATTCACTGGACCTCTGATGCACAATATTTTTGGGGTCGAAGAGCAGGTTTTTATTAGTGGGGATACTGCACACATTATGCGTCTTGCGCTTCTTTATAGTTGACCTTTTAGGCTCTTCCACTCCCTGCTCAGAGTCCGTGGTATCTGGCACGGCCGGAGAAGACTCCTCGTCGTCCCCTGGATTCAAAAGGGATGAATTGCCAGACAGGACAGAACCGCCATAACCATGGTCTTTGATGATGTTAGACGTCATCCGAGAAAGGACTTCCGCTGAAGAGTAATGGGTTGCTCACCCAGTGAAGCCTTAAATTTGCGTTTACCATAATTCTGCAGGGGCTGTGTAAATGGCTGAAGAGCCTTGATTAATGCCCTGTTCACAGAGCCCTGGACGTGGGTATCCAGGGCTTCCACCAGTTGCTCCTCCATCTGGTGCTCATAGGGCACCTCTTCACACTCTGCATAGTCATTATAATCGGCCCACTGGTCCACCTCCTCGGCGTAATTCGCCATCGTGCTAACTCGGGAGGTATGGAGGAGTTTCAGGGGGGAGAAACCCAGGGGTGTCACTGATATTTCAAAACCCAAATGAATATCTGACAGGCACCTTCCTAACTAACCTGTCCCTAAAAGTATGAAAAACCAGACACTCACCCTGTCACTACCTAAATCCTTGCAGAATGTGCCCAAATTCAGAGAGAGTCAGTCTGTTGTATGAGTGGAGGGAGCCACCCCACAATCTCCCCTCAGGCAAAGCCCTGCAACGTTTATGCGCCCCGTCGGGCGTTCTAGGGACTGAGGACTGAGCAGAAAACGGTGCGCGTATGCAGGAGAAGCCGATCGCAATGAAATACAAACCGGCTTCTCGCGCATGTGCGAGCCGTGTGGTGATTGAAAGAGGACTGCTCCTCAAGCGCACAACGCGCGTCTGTCCCGCTCCCGCTCCACAGGGGATCACCAAAACGGGCGACGGAGCTCCAAATACACCTAAATTGACGCGCATATACTCGCGCAGTGCATCGGTATAATCCAAATCACTTTTACATGCCAATGTCATGAATAAATATTAATCGCAATAATAACATTAAACTGTAAGAAATGGTAAAACACTTAACTCGCTGCTGCAGCAGCAAAGAAAGAGGAAGAAGTTTGACGTCACGGACATTTATAGTAAAGGAGTGTTATGTGATTGATGCATACACTGGAGGGGGTTGTCCTTCCGGGGTTATGCTAATTTAAAGTTTTCATTGGCTGCTGTTTTGTCAGTAAAGTAAAGAGAAGCAAAATCTGAGCCTCCGTGGACTGACATAGAATTCAGAAATCCAGACGTCTGCACAAGGACAAAACTCCCACTTTAAAATGCACAGAAAGAGAAGAAATTCGCACTGCTAGAGACAGAAGCACATGTAAATGCCCTTCGTTTAAGATAACGCTGTTTCACAGTGAAAAGTATGTTTAAACACTCACAAGCGTGATCGCTTCCAGCTTACCACCTGTGTTCTGTTCCTTGAATAAACTATACCCAAGCTGTTGTTCTGCTTCACATAATAAAGGCCCGCTCCCCTGTGTCACGCTCGGATGGCTTTGCAATCAAGGTTGTAAAGCGCTTTTCACTGCTGCACTCCTACGTAGCCCGTCACCTAAACCAATCCAGATGCTGCTTTCATGCTGTTTGTATAAGTGAACAGTATGACAGCAGCACCTGGATTGGTTAGAGCAGGCAGACACAGTGCTCATACTGATACTTGGAGGCTGCGTCTATATTCCTCCTGGCTCACAGACACAGCGCTAGTTTCAAGAACTGAAGTACACAAGTAGGGTTGGCCGTGGTTAAAGAAATGGCCAAACTGACGCACACTTCAATTCACAGTGACAGGCAGCTTGGCTGCCAATCAATCCGCCTGGAGCAGCCCACTTCTCCAACCCGAGTAAAGTTGCTGAAACTATGAACACAGAGAGAGAGCACTACGTTACAGCTGGAGCTCACTCGCACATAACGGGTCAACACCCCTAGCACTCCTTAAGTATTTATGCAGCACACAAACAGTAATAAAGTGAAAACACAACACGAAAAATCAAACACCAATTTAGAACAGTAGAGTGAAAACGACAGCAATCAGTAGAACCAGAGATATGCAATTTCAAAGATTTAAGGTAAGTATAGCGCCAAAAAGCACAAAGTGCCACTCACGGTTCTCTGGCCGTGCGAGACCAGGTGAAAGTCACAAGTTCAGGCCAACCACGATGGAGCACAGGCCAGCTAGAGGGGCGAGGTTAGTCTTGCTGAAAAAGTTACCTTCTAAAGTCCAGTGCAATGAGTTCAGTTCGCGGTGGAGGAGACCGCAAAGAGCAGGGAGAGCATCGCAGATGGTCGTCAATGTAGCACAAAGAGCAGGCAGGCCTCTGTGGACGGTTGTTGCTTTAGTGTGAAGATCCTGTTGGGCGCTGCGGACGGTAGTTGCTGGAGCTTCACGTTGGTGGTCACTGCGAGCTGTCGATGTTATAGCGTGAAGTGCAGATCTCGCATTGCTGGTCGTATCTGGTGGTCACTGTAGCCCGAAGAGTCGAGTTCACCAGAGCTTCTCGTTGGTGGTCAGTGCGGGCGCCATCATATTTGCACAAACTGGCCCATTTGCAGTCGCAAAGAGCCCGAAGCTTCAGGATTTCTCCTTTTCTTTTAGATGGAGCTCAACTGATGCCACTCCAAGGGTCCAGGGCCTATAAGGCACCTCTTGGGGATCAGGAACTCACTCCAGAAGAGGGCAGCAAGGCTCAGGCAAGTCCAGTTGCAGGTCCAGGCGGGACCAGTGCAGCAAGTCAGCTGGGCAGTTGCAGAGAGGCCTCTGGAGCTGGTTGTGTTTCCCTGTAGCTCAGAACAGAAGGTCAGGCAGCTGCTCCTTGGAGTCACTTCAGCCTAGGATGAAGGGTGCAGGTCCAGTCTTCCTTCTCAGACAGCAGTGCAGGCCTCAAACAGCAGGGTAGTCCTGTGGTAGCAGCAGGGCAGTCCTACTTCTGTAGTATCCACAGATCCAGAAGTGTACTGAGGAGTGGGTCGGAGAGCCCTACGTGTATACCTGGTGCCCACTTTGAAGTGAAAGAAACTTCTAGAGCTTTCCCCCTACAGATGTGTCTAGAATGTCCTGCCCTGCTCTCAGTCTGTCTACAAGCGCAACAGGCTAGTGTGAAGTATTTTGTGTATGGCTGAGGCAGTGTCTTTGTAAGTAGGGCTGTGCACACCTCCGCCCGCCCTCCATCCTTTCTTGGATGGCCCATCTTGCCAACACCCAGGCTGTTGGTTGTGTGGCTGTGTGGGAGGACTAAACAAAGGCCAACTGCCAACTACTTCTAGTCATGTGACCCAGGAAACAGGCTGCAGGCATTAAATGGTTAGTACAAGAAAATGCTAACTTTTCAAATGTGTTAATTGATATACAAAAGGGACCCCTAAACCATTCATTTATTCAAGAGTTATTCAGGCTACGTTCCCATTCCGTGCCTGCTCTTACACACATGTTACCTATTATTCAAGTGGTTATTTAGATGTCCTTGCACATCTGTACTTGCACTAAAATACATACTGACATTTAGGTCAAGACATAATAAATAAGACATGATCAAAACACAAAAAACATTTTAGACAATATAGTCTGTCCACAAATAGCTTGTTTACTTTTATAGTAGTTTTGGTGTATTCACATTGATGTACGAAACAAAAAAAGACGATTGACTCCACAATTTAAATGGATGACATAACGATCAAACATACACATTACATATTCACATGATTCACTTATATCCTTATCAACAAAAACAAGTGTCCAACATAAATTTTATCAGCAGAGGGATACATCAATGTCCTCCTTATGGGTTGTCGCGAATACAGCATCAGGCCCTATGTGGTTGGGGCACAATGTTTCACCCTTAGTTGGTTATGTAAGAGGCTTCGATCCTCTTAATTACTGTCCTTTGGCTTTTATTGGCCTTTGTGCGGGTGTGTGCCCTCAAAACGCACTTTATTATGCCGACGTATGTAGGCCTTCCCTGTGGGCCTGATACTTAGTTAGCGAAGGTCTTCCTCAGGGCTTATGAAATCTCATGACGGGCACTAAAAATATAAAACAAAATACAAAAGCTGTATGTCACACTTTCACAGGAAAACCTCTTTGTCATAGACGCTTTAATGTTCCGACGGATAGCCCTAAACATTTACGTAACCCATGATTTAATGTCATCTCCCCAGCGGAGATGATTGCAATCTGTGACTTGTGGCAGGCAGGTGGTGAACTCCACCGCTTGTCAATGGCTTCTGGATAAAGGGCAAAAGGAAACTTTGGGGCACATGATTAGTTATAGGCATCTGCTTTTATGAGGTAAGTAAAGTTGCGTGGGGGCGGGGTTGCCTTACTTTTGGGAGTCGGTTTGCTCACTCCTTTAGCTTGGGTAGTGGAATGGTTCTGGCACAGAGACGGACACAGCGGACCTGTGCGGCTTCAGGCTGTGCAGGGCAGACTCTACAAATATATAAGGCATTGTATATTTTGTCATAGTTGCTGTCAGTAGGGGCAAAAAAATGCATATGGCAAATGTTTGAGAACAGATTTCTTGATGTCCTACCTTGTTCACAGATCGTGGTGCGTGCGGTCTGAAATGCAGGCTCACAGTACTCAATGCAGGGCCTGGATTCGGCCTCTACGCATAGGGGAAATGAGAGGGGAGGAGAGATTACCAAAGGAGATTATCCCTTTCTATAGCGGGTGCGCGTGAGTGCGCTAACGTGCTGAATGTAGGGCTAAATACCTTGAATGTAAATTCCTTGTTCGTAGAGGCGTGGCTGGCACTTGACATGCTCGCTTGTAAGCTGGGTGTCAATTTCCTCTCGTATTTGACCGCTCGCGGACAGAAATGACGCTGCGGTCTAACGGGTACATGGGAGATGGAGTTCTCCATGCCCCCTGTGGTGTGTGGAGCCCCTGAGTATGTCTGAGGCCCCCGTACAGTGCGGACCTCTTGTTTGGGGAGCATTGATGTGTGAGGCTTCAAAAACAGCCTCATCATAGTTTGCCCCCGTCTCCAAGTATAGCTTTACAGCAGATGCCTTGTGATGTTGCTTTCTGGGTGATGTAGTGTGGTGCTTATGGGGCCTTTGGCGGTATGGCTGGTAATTAAAACATTTGTTACAAGTAACATAGTTGTGGTTCACTGGGGATTACACAGAGATAATCTGCATACGATTCAGATAAAAAACAATAATCCACATATACAGATTTGCTTGTCAGCCATAGCACCAAAGATATTACACAATAAAGGTGCACAACATTTTACACATCAAATTTGTCAATTTTTGGACACTTTGGGTTTATCATCTCTGGTACTCTAAGGTTCCAAAGGCTTATAGTGTCATATATTTTTGCAACGTGCACGTGTAAATGTGGTGTGTGGCCCCACTGGGATCAGGTAGTATTTAGTAGCACTAAACGGATGTCCCTGTGTATACTTGGTTACTGGTTGGGCCTCTTTTTTTTATAGAGGAAGGTGTCTTCTAACTTAATCATCCCATCTGGAAGGACTGGGTTGGAAGGACAGGCTTTGACTCAAAGAGATTTGCTAAAAAGTTGGGTGGAAGCCCATTGGATGTAACTAAAAATATTTACCTAGCTAAAATAAAATCAGCCGCAATATACGGAGCAGGTGTCTGGGGGATGGTCAACGCTGGTTCGTTACAGCAAATGGAAGACTCTTTTTTTAAAAATCGTTTGTCTCTACCTCAATCCGCCCCAAATCACATTTTACATCTTGAAATGGGGCTTCCTTACTTCAGTGACACCATAAGGTTGGCCCCGGTCCTCTTGTGGCTATCAATATGGCAGAGAACTACGGTCGACTTGACACAAACCATTATAAGAGAATGCTGTAATCTAGATCACTACAAAAGGATTGGGTGGGTAAATTATGTAGAAAATGTATTGAAAGCTCTAGGGATGGTAAAACCTTTTCAGGATCCTGATTCCTGTAAAGAGGTCAATAAGAAATGGTTAACGGATTTATACTTTCAAAGAGCAGAACACGCCCGTAGGGAAAAAAAAACGGATCCATCAATCTTCCATTGCATACGACCTGGTCCCACCAATATCAGGAGAAGGTTTCCACTATTTAGCTCGTATAAACAATGCACAGCACAGATTTATATTACTGCGCTTCAGACTGAATATGATCCCGTTACTCCTGGGATACCCACAAAATAAATATAGATTAGCAGATCTCGCCCCCTGCCCTTGTAATAACCATGCCGTGCAGTCAGATCTGCATATCTTATTATTTTGCAAAAATTACTCTGAGGAAAGGAAAATATTTATACTCCCAATTCTGAGGCACCATAAATTTAGGCAATGTCGGGTCGCCATGTATTTTCTAAAAGCTTTACTGGACCCATTTGTATGTTTCTGTGTTGCTTCATTTCTATGGGCCTGTTTCAGGAAGAGGAAAAAGGCGGGCCCACATTTTAGTAGTATTGTGTAATTTTAATCATGAATTGTTCTTCCTTTTTTAAATGATTTTAAAGGTCCTATTTGGATCACAGCAAACTTGTTTAATACTCATCTTAACCAATGTATATATGTATATTTATTGACTTGGAAATTTTTATATGTACCTTTGTGCTTTTATGGTCTGTTCATAAAGATCGAATAAAGCTGTGTGACTGACTGACTGACTCAAAGGGCAAAGAAATTGCTGATCTCAGATAGTTTGTTTGGCCATTTTCGGTCTTGTGCATACGTAATATCATTTGCACCTCTAGGCGCAGTAGTATAGGTTCTGCATTGGTGGTTTTTATACATCTTAGCACTGTCCATCTGAGGTCTGTCAGTGCATGTTTTTTCTCCACATAGTGTTTGACCATGGGTGCATGCATTGTTTTGCATCGAATATGCAATTTGTGTTGGATTTCTTAGTTTGTTTTCCCAATGTAGGCTTTCTCACATGGGCATACCATTCAATACTTGATGTTCTTTGAGTTACAGTTAGTAAGCTCTGTATGTTTAACCTTTGTGTCCACTTTCTAAATGTGGCACTTTCAGAATTGTCACTTAAAATCCGACATTACCATTAAGATCAGCCCCAGGACTTGTCTGCTTCTGCTCAGGGACTTTTTTTTCTGTTCAACTGCCTCTATTTAACCGTCTTGTTAGAAAACGTCCAGTAGAGGTCAGTAAAATACCAGAATTGCTTTCTGCTTGTTCAACTGCCTCTATTTAACTGTCCTGATAGAAAATGACCAGTAGAGGTCAGTAAAATACCAGAATTGCTTTCTGCTTAGGGAGTTTCTTTTTTTATTTTTCTGGCAACTGCCTCTACTTAACTTTCTTGATAGAAAACGACCAGCAGAGGTCAGTAAAATACCAGAATCACTTTAACATTCCCTAGATTCCAGGCCATAGAAACTGGTCTTCCACGAGCACCGGTATAATACATTTTTTTTCCAAATCTTGTATTTTCAGTGATATGACCACCGAAGGACCTGATTTTATATTAAAACAGAGCTTTGGACAATACCATTTCCCTCTAATAGGCAGTATTTCTCTCCATGTGTTCCAATACCTGGCGTGTTCCGCAGTTTGGTGCTTACTTTCCCTCCATGTTAAAGAACAGTAGATGTTTCAGCACCCAGGCTTACGTGCTGCATAGCTAAATACATATAAGGTCCAATAGGCAAGACCTATTGCATTGAAAATGCTTGTTTCTTTGTCTTTTAGCACTCCATATGAGTGTGCTGCCTAATCATACAAATCATTCCCTGCTCTTTGTATTCTTCCTCTCTCACCCACATCTTTTCCATGGGTTCCCTGTCCCTCTTTGTTGAGTTTTTTTTATTTTTTTATTTTTAAAACCCTTCCCCAGCTCCTCTGCCGCCCTGCTGCTCGTCGGCATCTGCTTCCTGGCCTGTGTTCCCCATTCACTCCTCTATTGCTCCCCTGTCCCTCCCTAGTGTGTATTTATATAATAATCTGAATACTAAAAGATGTGAGGATATTTACATTCTAGTAGTATATAACCATAATTTTTTAAGGAGTTTTAATAAAAATTGAATGTAAATATCAATGATTTAATGTGATTTCTTTTTTCTACCGCCTCAGTGCGCAGACCTGGGGATCTTTTAAGGCTAAAGAGTAATGTCTAGGTCATTAGATTGGTCAGTCACTGTCAGTCTGTCCTGGATCAGACTCTCAATTTCAAATAGTCGTTTTAAGTAACTCTCCATTATTCATGGTCGTCCGTTAAGAGGGTTACTGGTCTATCAGGCAAGATACCGCTCGGATCCCGGTACCGCTGTGTGTCACGACCTTGTTGGTTGCAGTCACTTGTGCATCTAAATTGAATTGTCTCATGCAATTTGTAGAACGTCCCTGGATGTGCTGATGTGTCACCACACAACATGCGTGTACATAATAGCACATTTTTTCCCACTTGTGCTTTACCAACAACCATTTTCCTTCTTTTTTGCCGATGCGGAACAGCATTGGCAAAATTCTTGGCAAAGCCAGTTGGTCAGCATTAGCAAAGCCAAAAGGTGATACCGATTAGCTTTGCAAATGCTTTTTTATGCTGTGAAGCTTGTTAACGAGCACCAGAAGAAAGAAAACAAATAAGATTAACAGGAAAACTATTAATTCACTCTTTGTAAAAAGCACCCAGAGCATTTGTTTACTCGAGTGAGCCCAAAGTGAAACAAGCATTGGCAAAGCCAATAGGTTTCGCCTATGCAAAATGTATTGGCTTTGCCAATTTTTTATTTTTTTTTACGTTTTGTACAGCAGTGCCACAACTAAAATTGCAAGCAAGAATATGGCAGAAATGTGCGGGAACAGTGAAGAAATGCGGTGTGAAACGTTTAAACTGAAGGGGTTAACAGGAGATAGGGGTCACAGAAAGGCAACATTTGAGGGATCAAATGTGATGTCTACTGGTGGGAACAAGCAGTAGTGGCCGAAAAGGGAGCATGGCCCAGAAGCCAGAAAGCATTTTTGGGGTGGGTGGGTGAATGGTGCATAGGCGAAACAGGAGGCAAATGTGAGGGAAAGCATATTGCGGGTGGCGTGTACTGTAATCAGAACTGCCGCCTGCTGAACTGGGGAGATAGGTTCGAGTCTCTGCGTCAGTGCAACATCCTGTGATTCTTGGTGATTATTTTCAGTTCTGCAGACTCCTTGTTACCAGAAAAAAAACATGTCAATTTCACTTAAATTTTGTATTGTTGCATATGTTTGAGTAGAGAAAACGCAGCCAATGTCCAACACTGTATGCGTTTTACAGCGTAAGCAATCCCAATAAACTGAAGAGAGAAGAATTCATTACAGTTTCCCGCCAGACAGAAGCATATAATGTTTATTAACAAAGAGTAAAGTTCACACGGGTATTATTATTTTTGAGCATAAAAAGCTTTATATTACAAGCCGGGGTGAAATTACCAGCTAATTAGCCTACGAAGATCAGGTTTAACGGAATATAAATCTCCATTCTCTAGAAACCTAAGGGTCTGATTCATTAAACAATTATGCACGCAGTCTTTATGCTAAAGCAGGGAATAAAAGATTTTCTAGCTAGCGCGTCAAGAATTTTCAATTCTATTAAGGACACGGAGGCGAGGATTATGCTTCTCTTTACTTTACTGACAAAACAGCAGCCAATGAAAACTCTAAATTAGCATAACCCCGGAAGGACAACCCCCTCCAGTGTATGCACCAATCACATAACACTCCTTTACTATAAATGTCCGTGACGTCAAACTTCTTCCTCTTTCTTTGCGAAAAAAACCTTTCAACACAGTCCATAAGCATAACCGTAGAACTTTGAACTCCGTCGATTCCTTCCTCGACTCGAACTCGAACTTTAACCACAGGAAGTTCTTCTCCTGATCCAGACAGGAATTTCCATCGACTCCTTAAGCCGGCTTATTTTGCTCTCCTGAAAAGAGAATATACATCGTAATAGACCATTCATTGACTGTATGTCCAACAAGAAAAAGGGCGGGAAGAAACCCAATAATATCATACCAAACATAATAACATCACAATTGTCAATATGAACACAGTCCAACCTCATATTATACAATACAGTTTCAAGGGTGGGATAATCCTCGCCTCCGTGTCCTTAATAGAATTGAAAATTCTTGACGTGCTAGCTAGAAATATTTTTATTCTATGTCAGTCCACGGAGGCTCAGATTATGCTAGTTTAAAGTTGACCCACCACGTTAGTTGCAACATCTACAATTGGTTTGTGATAAAACGTCTTGAAAGTAGAATCAGAAGACCAATCCGCCGCAGTCATGATATCCTCTAATCGAGAACCTGTAGCAAAAGCCTTAGAAGCCATAGCTCCTCTTACAGAATGAGCGCCAAAGGCAGACGTATCAATACCTGCCAAATTCAACAACCAAGTGACCCACCTGGCTAGAGTTGCGGCAGAGACTGGGCGAAAAGGTCTCTGTAAAGAAATTAACAACTGTCCTGCCACATCATTCCTAAATTCTCGTGTGCAATCTTCATAACATTTCAAACATTGAACAACACACAACTTACTATGATGCGGAAACGCAGGATAAGAAATACATTTAGAATTGGTCTTAGTTCGTTTCGAAATAGTAAATGAAACCCCCGAAGGAGTGAAAACTCTACCTGCTAAATCCAAGGCGCGCACATCAGACACTCGTCTACATGAAATTAAACATAACAAAAGTGTCAATTTTGCTGATAACTGTTTGCGGGATAGATCCTCATTAGCTGGCCAATTTCTGAGGAAACGGAGGACTACATCCACATCCCACAACTGTGAATACCGTGGTTTTGGAGGGTTTACCAACCTGATGCCTCTCACCACTTTACATACCAAGGGATGTTCCCCCACGGGTTTACCATCCACGTGGGGATGACCTGCCGAGATTGCAGATCGGAAATTGTTAACTGTCCTGTAGGCCAAACCTTTACTCGCCATATCCGACAGGAAATTAACTATTGAATGTATTCCTGATCCCAGGGGATCCCCCTGCCATTCAGCACACCAACTAACCCACTTACGCCAAGCTGACTCATATCGCTTATGCGTAGCTGGGGCCCATGACTGTGACAAGAAAAACATTGCGTTCTCCGAAACTCCCGGCATTTGCCAACGTCTCCGGAAAGTTTCCATGCCATGAGGGACAATTGTTCCTGCAGAACCAACGGATGAGGTTGACCCAGAGGGTCCGTCAAAATCTCTGGAAACGATATCAGACGAATTGGAGGCGCACAAGACAAGGTCAGAGCAACTGGGAACCATGCTTGTGCTCTCCAACACGGGGATATCAGAATCATTTCCGCCCTCTGTCTGCGGACCTGCGCTAAAACTCTCTGAATCATGACGAACGGAGGAAATCCATATAGCATACCCGTCGTCCATGATTGAAGAAAGGCGTCTGAGTTGATCGCCAGAGGGTCTGGTCGCCAACTGTAAAACTGAGGCAGTTGCGCATTCAGTCTGGACGCAAACAGGTCTATCGAACAAGGACCCCACTTGTCGTTCAGTTGACAGAATACCCTGGGGTGAAGTTACCAATCGCTGGATTCTCGAAGAAATCGCGAGTTCCAGTCCGCCACCACATTGGCGTTGCCCGGAATGTATTCCGCTGTCACCGAAATGTGGTGAAGGAGGCAATAATGCCAAAAGTCACTGGCTATTTCCACTAACAGACGGGATCTCGTGCCACCCAGACGGTTGATATATCTCACTGCCGAGACATTGTCCATCCGCAGTAGTATACAACAACTCGCCTTCTGTGGGGAAAGCGTCCTGATCGCAAATGAGCCCGCTAAAAGCTCCAGACAATTTATATGGAGTTTCAACTCCTCCGGGGACCATCTGCCCCCCGTCTCCACGGATCCGCAACGGGCTTCCCAGCCCCATCTGCTGGCATCCGATTCGATCACAACTTCTGGGGCTGATGCAAACATGGCCTTGCCATTCCATGCATCCATGTGTTCCAACCACCAAGAGATTTCTATCCTGGCTTCCTGATTTAGCAAAATCTGTTCTGTGTAGCTCAGACCCTTGCGTAAATGCATGATCTGTAACCTTTGGAGTGCCCTGTAATGAAGGGGACCCGGGAAGATGGCTTGAATCGACGATGCTAACAGACCGACTAACCTGGCCAATGTCCGCAGCAAAATCGTCTGAGAGGCAAGCGCTCTCCTCAACTCTTTCTTGATGGCAATTCTTTTCTTCAGTGGAAGCAATAATTGTGCCGTAACCGAGTTCACTTGGAACCCCAAAAACTCCATAGACTGCGCTGGAGTCATTATAGACTTGTCCGCGTTGATGACGAACCCCAACTCCTGTAGGAGTTGTGTCGTCCACGCTAGATGTTGAAGAACTGTAGTCATACTCTGGGCCATTATAAGTATGTCGTCCAAATAGATTATCAGCCTGACTCCTCTCTCCCTCAAGAACTGCACTACTGGTTTGAGGAGTTTGGTGAAACACCAAGGGGCGGACGAGAGTCCGAACGGCATTACGGAGAATTCGAACCATTTGTGCCCCCACTGGAACTGAAGGAACCTCCGATGAGGAGGGAAAATAGGCACAGCTAAATAAGCGTCTTTTAAATCGAGCCGAACCATCCAATCTCCTTCTAAGAGCAAGTCTCGGAGTAAGTGTATGCACTCCATCTTGAAGTGGCGATACACTACCCAAGAGTTGAACTCTCTGAGATTCAGTACAAGCCTGAAACCCTGATCCTTCTTTGGAACTAGGAACACTCTGCTGATAAAGCCCTGCTTGTGAGGTTCCGTCTCCACAATAGCCCCGTTTTTCATCAGTGATGCCACTTCTTTGTCTATAAAAGACCTCTCTACATGGGAAAAATGTAGTGGATGGGGTCTGTGAGTCTGTCTTGGTGTTGCGTAGAAATCTATCTGAAAACCTTGAACCGTTTGGAGTATCCAAGGATCGCACGTCAGAGTTTCCCACTTGTGTGTAAACCAAGCGATCCGACCCCCCACCTGGACATCCCCACACTGAATCAGGTTTACCTGAATAAGAGGTGTCTCTGTCACTGCTCTGCCCTCGATATCCTCCTTTCTGGTGTCGGCCTCTACCACCACGATTTCTGGTGGGGTAGAAATTGGACCTCTGGGTTCCCCCACGTCCTCTCTGATCAAAGCCTCTGGAGGTCTGATTGAAGCCACGGCCGGTCGTTCGACCCCTGAAGCATCCAGCCCTGGTAAAAAGGCCAGTCTGGAAAACCTTTTTGATGTTACTCTGGGCCTTGTCCAATGCCGAGAATGTCGCACATATTTGCCCAATTCCTTTACGAACTTATCACCAAACAATAACCCGTTCGCCAGGGTTCCACCCTCAGTCGTGGCCATGTCCGCAAGTTGCGGGTCAATCCACATTAGGAAGGATCTCCTTCTCTCAGTGGATAATGCACAATTTGCATTGCCTAAGAAACAGAGGGCCCTTTGCGCCCACTCTAATACCTCTGTTGCATCTAAGGGAGTGTTAAAGTCCTTGGCTTGCACAGCTGCATCAAGGATTTTTGTGAGAGGGCCAGACACAGCCAGTAATTTATCCTGGCAGCCTCTCCATGCCCTGTCCAAACCTTTCTTAGGGTCTTTCGAAAACTTTGTCTAGAAATGTGGCCATGTTAGGGTCCAATTCCGGAGTGTCTGATACCTTGCCTAGTAAGGCCGGTCTCGGGCATTCAGACCTAAGGGTAGGCACACACCTCGAGCTCAAAACTTTGGCGTAGATTCTCTTGCACATAGTGTGCCACTTCCACACATGGCACCCATTCACTGGACCTCTGATGCACAATATTTTTGGGGTCGAAGAGCAGGTTTTTATTAGTGGGGATACTGCACACATTATGCGTCTTGCGCTTCTTTATAGTTGACCTTTTAGGCTCTTCCACTCCCTGCTCAGAGTCCGTGGTATCTGGCACGGCCGGAGAAGACTCCTCGTCGTCCCCTGGATTCAAAAGGGATGAATTGCCAGACAGGACAGAACCGCCATAACCATGGTCTTTGATGATGTTAGACGTCATCCGAGAAAGGACTTCTGCTGAAGAGTAATGAGTTGCTCACCCAGTGAAGCCTTAAATTTGCGTTTACCATAATTCTGCAGGGGCTGTGTAAATGGCTGAAGAGCCTTGATTAATGCCCTGTTCACAGAGCCCTGGACGTGGGTATCCAGGGCTTCCACCAGTTGCTCCTCCATCTGGTGCTCATAGGGCACCTCTTCACACTCTGCATAGTCATTATAATCGGTCCACTGGTCCACCTCCTCGACGTAATACGCCATCGTGCTAACTCGGGAGGTATGGAGGAGTTTCAGGGGGGGGAGAAACCCAGGGTTGTCACTGATATTTCAAAACCCAAATGAATATCTGACAGGCACCTTCCTAACTAACCTGTCCCTAAAAGTATGAAAAACCAGACACTCACCCTGTCACTACCTAAATCCTTGCAGAATGTGCCCAAATTCAGAGAGAGTCAGTCTGTTGTATGAGTGGAGGGAGCCACCCCACAATCTCCCCTCAGGCAAAGCCCTGCAACGTTTATGCGCCCCGTCGGGCGTTCTAGGGACTGAGGACTGAGCAGAAAACGGTGCGCGTATGCAGGAGAAGCCGATCGCAATGAAATACAAACCGGCTTCTCGCGCATGTGCGAGCCGCGTGGTGATCGAAAGAGGACTGCTCCTCAAGCGCGCAACGCGCGTCTGTCCCGCACTCCGCTCCACAGGGGATCACCAAAACGGGCGACGGAGCTCCAAATACACCTAAATTGACGCGCATATACTCGCGCAGTGCATCGGTATAATCCAAATCACTTTTACATGCCAATGTCATGAATAAATATTAATCGCAATAATAACATTAAACTGTAAGAAATGGTAAAACACTTAACTCGCTGCTGCAGCAGCAAAGAAAGAGGAAGAAGTTTGACGTCACGGACATTTATAGTAAAGGAGTGTTATGTGATTGATGCATACACTGGAGGGGGTTGTCCTTCCGGGGTTATGCTAATTTAAAGTTTTCATTGGCTGCTGTTTTGTCAGTAAAGTAAAGAGAAGCATAATCTGAGCCTCCGTGGACTGACATAGAATTCAGAAATCCAGACGTCTGCACAAGGACACAACTCCCACTTTACAATGCACAGAAAGAGAAGAAATTCGCACTGCTAGAGACAGAAGCACATGTAAATGCCCTTCGTTTAAGATAACGCTGTTTCACAGTGAAAAGTATGTTTAAACACTCACAAGCGTGATCGCTTCCAGCTTACCACCTGTGTTCTGTTCTGCTGAATAAACTATACCCAAGCTGTTGTTCTGCTTCACATAATAAAGGCCCGCTCCCCTGTGTCACGCTCGGATGGCTTTGCAATCAAGGTTGTAAAGCGCTTTTCACTGCTGCACTCCTACGTAGCCCGTCACCTAAACCAATCCAGATGCTGCTTTCATGCTGTTTGTATAAGTGAACAGTATGACAGCAGCACCTGGATTGGTTAGAGCAGGCAGACACAGTGCTCATACTGATACTTGGAGGCTGCGTCTATATTCCTCCTGGCTCACAGACACAGCGCTAGTTTCAAGAACTGAAGTACACAAGTAGGGTTGGCCGTGGTTAAAGAAATGGCCAAACTGACGCACACTTCAATTCACAGTGACAGGCAGCTTGGCTGCCAATCAATCCGCCTGGAGCAGCCCACTTCTCCAACCCGAGTAAAGTTGCTGAAACTATGAACACACAGAGAGAGAGCACTATGTTACAGCTGGAGCTCACTCGCACATAACGGGTCAACACCCCTAGCACTCCTTAAGTATTTATGCAGCACACAAACAGTAATAAAGTGAAAACACACCATGAAAAATCAAACACCAATTTAGAACAGTAGAGTGAAAACGACAGCAATCAGTAGAACCAGAGATATGCAATTTCAAAGATTTAAGGTAAGTATAGCGCCAAAAAGCACAAAGTGCCACTCACGGTTCTCTGGCCGTGCGAGACCAGGTGAAAGTCACAAGTTCAGGCCAACCACGATGGAGCACAGGCCAGCTAGAGGGGCGAGGTTAGTCTTGCTGAAAAAGTTACCTTCTAAAGTCCAGTGCAATGAGTTCAGTTCGCGGTGGAGGAGACCGCAAAGAGCAGGGAGAGCATCGCAGATGGTCGTCAATGTAGCACAAAGAGCAGGCAGGCCTCTGTGGACGGTTGTTGCTTTAGTGTGAAGATCCTGTTGGGTGCTGCGGACGGTAGTTGCTGGAGCTTCACGTTGGTGGTCACTGCGAGCTGTCGATGTTATAGCGTGAAGTGCAGATCTCGCATTGCTGGTCGTATCTGGTGGTCACTGTAGCCCGAAGAGTCGAGTTCACCAGAGCTTCTCGTTGGTGGTCAGTGCGGGCGCCATCATATTTGCACAAACTGGCCCATTTGCAGTCGCAAAGAGCCCGAAGCTTCAGGATTTCTCCTTTTCTTTTAGATGGAGCTCAACTGATGCCACTCCAAGGGTCCAGGGCCTATAAGGCACCTCTTGGGGATCAGGAACTCACTCCAGAAGAGGGCAGCAAGGCTCAGGCAAGTCCAGTTGCAGGTCCAGGCGGGACCAGTGCAGCAAGTCAGCTGGGCAGTTGCAGAGAGGCCTCTGGAGCTGGTTGTGTTTCCCTGTAGCTCAGAACAGAAGGTCAGGCAGCTGCTCCTTGGAGTCACTTCAGCCTAGGATGAAGGGTGCAGGTCCAGTCTTCCTTCTCAGACAGCAGTGCAGGCCTCAAACAGCAGGGTAGTCCTGTGGTAGCAGCAGGGCAGTCCTACTTCTGTAGTATCCACAGATCCAGAAGTGTACTGAGGAGTGGGTCGGAGAGCCCTACGTGTATACCTGGTGCCCACTTTGAAGTGAAAGAAACTTCTAGAGCTTTCCCCCTACAGATGTGTCTAGAATGTCCTGCCCTGCTCTCAGTCTGTCTACAAGCGCAACAGGCTAGTGTGAAGTATTTTGTGTATGGCTGAGGCAGTGTCTTTGTAAGTAGGGCTGTGCACACCTCCGCCCGCCCTCCATCCTTTCTTGGATGGCCCATCTTGCCAACACCCAGGCTGTTGGTTGTGTGGCTGTGTGGGAGGACTAAACAAAGGCCAACTGCCAACTACTTCTAGTCATGTGACCCAGGAAACAGGCTGCAGGCATTAAATGGTTAGTACAAGAAAATGCTAACTTTTCAAATGTGTTAATTGATATACAAAAGGGACCCCTAAACCATTCATTTATTCAAGAGTTATTCAGGCTACGTTCCCATTCCGTGCCTGCTCTTACACACGTTACCTATTATTCA
Organism: Calotriton arnoldi; assembly: GCA_963921515.1. Taxonomy (NCBI): domain Eukaryota; kingdom Metazoa; phylum Chordata; class Amphibia; order Caudata; family Salamandridae; genus Calotriton; species Calotriton arnoldi. The sequence continues at coordinate 635,500 of CAWUFW010010720.1, read as the reverse complement.
AGTGGTTATTTAGATGTCCTTGCACATCTGTACTTGCACTAAAATACATACTGACATTTAGGTCAAGACATAATAAATAAGACATGATCAAAACACAAAAAACATTTTAGACAATATAGTCTGTCCACAAATAGCTTGTTTACTTTTATAGTAGTTTTGGTGTATTCACATTGATGTACGAAACAAAAAAAGACGATTGACTCCACAATTTAAATGGATGACATAACGATCAAACATACACATTACATATTCACATGATTCACTTATATCCTTATCAACAAAAACAAGTGTCCAACATAAATTTTATCAGCAGAGGGATACATCAATGTCCTCCTTATGGGTTGTCGCGAATACAGCATCAGGCCCTATGTGGTTGGGGCACAATGTTTCACCCTTAGTTGGTTATGTAAGAGGCTTCGATCCTCTTAATTACTGTCCTTTGGCTTTTATTGGCCTTTGTGCGGGTGTGTGCCCTCAAAACGCACTTTATTATGCCGACGTATGTAGGCCTTCCCTGTGGGCCTGATACTTAGTTAGCGAAGGTCTTCCTCAGGGCTTATGAAATCTCATGACGGGCACTAAAAATATAAAACAAAATACAAAAGCTGTATGTCACACTTTCACAGGAAAACCTCTTTGTCATAGACGCTTTAATGTTCCGACGGATAGCCCTAAACATTTACGTAACCCATGATTTAATGTCATCTCCCCAGCGGAGATGATTGCAATCTGTGACTTGTGGCAGGCAGGTGGTGAACTCCACCGCTTGTCAATGGCTTCTGGATAAAGGGCAAAAGGAAACTTTGGGGCACATGATTAGTTATAGGCATCTGCTTTTATGAGGTAAGTAAAGTTGCGTGGGGGCGGGGTTGCCTTACTTTTGGGAGTCGGTTTGCTCACTCCTTTAGCTTGGGTAGTGGAATGGTTCTGGCACAGAGACGGACACAGCGGACCTGTGCGGCTTCAGGCTGTGCAGGGCAGACTCTACAAATATATAAGGCATTGTATATTTTGTCATAGTTGCTGTCAGTAGGGGCAAAAAAATGCATATGGCAAATGTTTGAGAACAGATTTCTTGATGTCCTACCTTGTTCACAGATCGTGGTGCGTGCGGTCTGAAATGCAGGCTCACAGTACTCAATGCAGGGCCTGGATTCGGCCTCTACGCATAGGGGAAATGAGAGGGGAGGAGAGATTACCAAAGGAGATTATCCCTTTCTATAGCGGGTGCGCGTGAGTGCGCTAACGTGCTGAATGTAGGGCTAAATACCTTGAATGTAAATTCCTTGTTCGTAGAGGCGTGGCTGGCACTTGACATGCTCGCTTGTAAGCTGGGTGTCAATTTCCTCTCGTATTTGACCGCTCGCGGACAGAAATGACGCTGCGGTCTAACGGGTACATGGGAGATGGAGTTCTCCATGCCCCCTGTGGTGTGTGGAGCCCCTGAGTATGTCTGAGGCCCCCGTACAGTGCGGACCTCTTGTTTGGGGAGCATTGATGTGTGAGGCTTCAAAAACAGCCTCATCATAGTTTGCCCCCGTCTCCAAGTATAGCTTTACAGCAGATGCCTTGTGATGTTGCTTTCTGGGTGATGTAGTGTGGTGCTTATGGGGCCTTTGGCGGTATGGCTGGTAATTAAAACATTTGTTACAAGTAACATAGTTGTGGTTCACTGGGGATTACACAGAGATAATCTGCATACGATTCAGATAAAAAACAATAATCCACATATACAGATTTGCTTGTCAGCCATAGCACCAAAGATATTACACAATAAAGGTGCACAACATTTTACACATCAAATTTGTCAATTTTTGGACACTTTGGGTTTATCATCTCTGGTACTCTAAGGTTCCAAAGGCTTATAGTGTCATATATTTTGCAACGTGCATGTGTAAATGTGGTGTGTGGCCCCACTGGGATCAGGCAGTATTTAGTAGCACTAAACGGATGTCCCTGTGTATACTTGGTTACTGGTTGGACCTCTTTTTTTTATAGAGGAAGGTGTCTTCTAACGTAATGACCCCATCTGGAAGGACTGGGTTGGAAGGACAGGCTTTGACTCAAAGAGATTTGCTAAAAAGTTGGGTGGAAGCCCATTGGATGGAACTAAAAATATTTACCTAGCTAAAATAAAATCAGCCGCAATATACGGAGCAGGTGTCTGGGGGATGGTCAACGCTGGTTCGTTACAGCAAATGGAAGACTCTTTTTTTAAAAATCGTGTGTCTCTACCTCAATCGGCCCCAAATCACATTTTACATCTTGAACTGGGGTTTCCTTACTTGAGTGACACCATAAGGTTGGCCCCGGTCCTCTTGTGGCTATCAATATGGCAGAGAACTACGGTCTACTTGACACAAACCATTATAAGAGAATGCTGTAATCTAGATCACTACAAAAGGATTGGGTGGGTAAATTATGTAGAAACTGTATTGAAAGCTCTAGGGATGGTAAAACCTTTTCAGGATCCTGATTCCTGTAAAGAGGTCAATAAGAAATGGTTAACGGATTTATACTTTCAATGAGCAGAACACGCCCGTAGGGAAAAAACCGGATCCATCAATCTTCCATTGCATACGACCTGGTCCCACCAATATCAGGAGAAGGTTTCCACTATTTAGCTCGTATAAACAATGCACAGCACAGATTTATATTACTGCGCTTCAGACTGAATATGATCCCGTTACTCCTGGGATACCCACAAAATAAATATAGATTAGCAGATCTCGCCCCCTGCCCTTGTAATAACCATGCCGTGCAGTCAGATCTGCATATCTTATTATTTTGCAAAAATTACTCTGAGGAAAGGAAAATATTTATACTCCCAATTCTGAGGCACCATAAATTTAGGCAATGTCGGGTCGCCATGTATTTTCTAAAAGCTTTACTGGACCCATTTGTATGTTTCTGTGTTGCTTCATTTCTATGGGCCTGTTTCAGGAAGAGGAAAAAGGCGTGCCCACATTTTAGTAGTATTGTGTAATTTTAATCATGAATTGTTCTTCCTTTTTTAAATGATTTTAAAGGTCCTATTTGGATCACAGCAAACTTGTTTAATACTCATCTTAACCAATGTATATATGTATATTTATTGACTTGGAAATTTTTATATGTACCTTTGTGCTTTTATGGTCTGTTCATAAAGATCGAATAAAGCTGTGTGACTGACTGACTCAAAGGGCAAAGAAATTGCTGATCTCAGATAGTTTGTTTGGCCATTTTCGGTCTTGTGCATACGTAATATCATTTGCACCTCTAGGCGCAGTAGTATAGGTTCTGCATTGGTGGTTTTTATACATCTTAGCACTGTCCATCTGAGGTCTGTCAGTGCATGTTTTTTCTTCACATAGTGTTTGACCATGGGTGCATGCATTGTTTTGCATCGAATATGCAATTTGTGTTGGATTTCTTAGTTTGTTTTCCAAATGTAGGCTTTCTCACATGGCCTACCATTCCATACTTGATGTTCTTTGAGTTACAGTTAGTAAGCTCTGTATGTTTAACTTTTGTGTCCACTTTCTAAATGTGGCACTTTCAGAATTGTCACTTAAAATCCGACATTACCATTAAGATCAGCCCCAGGACTTGTCTGCTTCTGCTCAGGGACTTTTTTTTTCTGTTCAACTGCCTCTATTTAACCGTCTTGTTAGAAAACGTCCAGTAGAGGTCAGTAAAATACCAGAATTGCTTTCTGCTTGTTCAACTGCCTCTATTTAACTGTCCTGATAGAAAATGACCAGTAGAGGTCAGTAAAATACCAGAATTGCTTTCTGCTTAGGGAGTTTCTTTTTTTATTTTTCTGGCAACTGCCTCTACTTAACTTTCTTGATAGAAAACGACCAGCAGAGGTCAGTAAAATACCAGAATCACTTTAACATTCCCTAGATTCCAGGCCATAGAAACTGGTCTTCCACGAGCACCGGTATAATACATTTTTTATCCAAATCTTGTATTTTCAGTGATATGACCACCGAAGGACCTGATTTTATATTAAAACAGAGCTTTGGACAATACCATTTCCCTCTAATAGGCAGTATTTCTCTCCATGTGTTCCAATACCTGGCGTGTTCCGCAGTTTGGTGCTTACTTTCCCTCCATGTTAAAGAACAGTAAATGTTTCAGCACCCAGGCTTACGTGCTGCATAGCTAAATACATATAAGGTCCAATAGGCAAGACCTATTGCATTGAAAATGCTTGTTTCTTTGTCTTTTAGCACTCCATATGAGTGTGCTGCCTAATCATACAAATCATTCCCTGCTCTTTGTATTCTTCCTCTCTCACCCACATCTTTTCCATGGGTTCCCTGTCCCTCTTTGTTGAATTTTTTTTATTTTTTTATTTTTAAAACCCTCCCCCAGCTCCTCTGCCGCCCTGCTGCTCGTCGGCATCTGCTTCCTGGCCTGTGTTCCCCATTCACTCCTCTATTGCTCCCCTGTCCCTCCCTAGTGTGTATTTATATAATAATCTGAATACTAAAAGATGTGAGGATATTTACATTCTAGTAGTATATAACCATAATTTTTTAAGGAGTTTTAATAAAAATTGAATGTAAATATCAATGATTTAATGTGATTTCTTTTTTCTACCGCCTCAGTGCGCAGACCTGGGGATCTTTTTTTTTTTTTTTTTTTTTTTTTATTAAAATAAATCCACAGAAATAAATCATAAATATATATAACTGTTACATGGCTCACAATACAGAATAAAAGAAAAAGGACAAAGGAAAAAGGAAAATATGTATAACCATTTCATCAGGAGCCCTGACATATAATTCTATGTTTTACATACATATTACTAATACATATTACTGTTTCAGAGCTCTCCGGGGTCCCTCATATAATCAATCAATGCTCCCCAAACCAAGAGACCAATTTTCCGTTTTCTTGGCCCTTTAACGGAGTACAAGCTAAATTCCATGTTAAAGACACTCAGGAACTTCGCCCGCCAAAATTCGAAGGATGGAGCCTGCGGTTGTAACCAGGCAGAGGCTATAGATAGTCGAGCAACTGCTATGGCCATAAAGATCAAATAGCGGAATTTAAACATAGATCTACCCCGGGTGGCCTCCTCACCAATGCCTAACAGCATCATAGAAGCTGAAAGTCTTATAGGTGTCCCCGTTATTTCAGTCAAATATCTCTCCATGTCTTTTATTACAGAGGACAGATTTGAGCATGAATAAAAAATATGGAGTATATCTGCATTATTCCCACCACAACGGAAACATTTTCCATTATGCTCACCCCCATTTTAAAATTTTTGCAGGAGTATGGTAAAGATTGAAGAGTGTTTTGTAATGTTGTGCTTTTAGGTTGGCGACAAGGAATATTTCCCCTGCCATATCAATTGATTTCTCAACCGAAACTGAGCTATCTCCTAACAAATCGGCCCATTTAGCATTATGTTTATCCAGATCATCTGGGTTCACATTTAGCAGTATTTTGTATAAAGAGCCAATTTTCCCCTGACACCTGATAGCTTCGACTATCTGATAAGGTACCATGTTATTAACGTTCTTACTTAAAAAATCTCGTAATTGCAAATATTTAAAAAAGTTATTTTTTGACAGATGAAATTTATCGACCAAAGATGAAAAGGCCAGACTAATCCCCCCGTCCTGATATAAATCCCCCAGTATAGTAATCCCTTTTAGGCCCCACTGTGTTGCCACGTGATCCCAAAATATCGACGGGAGTAATCCTGCCGCATTCATAGGTGTATAAATTGTTAGCCCTGGTATCTGAAATTTCATACGAATTGTTTTCCAGACTTTAAAGGCGGTTTCCAACACTTTAAAACGAGTTCTTTTATAATAACTGCCGTCAGTTCTCTTAAACAGACAATGATTAACTTCTGGGCCAAGTATCATCCGATAAATTGAGGGAGCCTCAGCTGCATTACCCACTTCCTCTCCCGTTAATAAAATACGCATATTTGACAACATACAGGCGTAATAGTAAAGCGTAAAATCCGGGATCGCCCATCCCCCTCTCTCCCGTGGTAATGTCATGTAACGAGCAGCTCTACGTGGTTTCCCAGGGGCCCACAGGTATCGGGAGCATAAAGATTGTAAATATTGGAGTTGTCGTTTAGGTACCTCTAAAGGTACTGATCTGAAGAAGTACATAACCCGGGGCAAGATATTCATTTTTAAAACATTGGATCTACCATACAAAGAAAGATGTAGGGCCTCCCATCTTTCTAGCGAACCTTTTATCTTGCCAACAATATCACCCCAATTTGTCTCGACTAATTCTTTAAGACAGGGCCGGATCTTGATACCCAAATATACGGCTTCCCTCACAACCCTGGGATCATTAAACATAACTTTACTTGTGCACAGGACTTGTGTTTTAGCTGTATTGAGTTTATAACCTGAAACAGAGCCAAACTCCTGGGCTAGATATTCGATTTCAGGTAAAGCCATAGCAGGATTAGTTGTAATGATTGCAATGTCATCCGCATAGGCCAGCACACTGAACTTATCCTGTCTAACAATAAAAGGTGCTATACGATCATTCTGCTCTAACATCTTTATAAAAGGATTGATATACAAAGCAAATAGAAGCGGGGAGCAAGGGCAACCTTGCCGTGTCCCTCTAGTAATCTGAATCCTATCAGAAGCGCCTCCCATCGTGCATATAGTAGCCGAAGGAGCTCGGTATAAGACCTGAAGAGCCCGAATAAAACCCTGTCCAAATCCCATTTGATAGAATCCTTCCCATAAAAAGTCCCATGCCACACGATCGAACGCCTTTTCGGCATCAAGTAAAATTAAGCCTAAATTCCTGGTTTCTACCTGTGCTATATCAAATAATGTTATTACTCTATTAATATGATTTACAGTCCCTCTATCCGGAATAAAGCCATGCTGCCTAATCGAGACAAGGGGAGAGATGACTTTCACTAACCGGTTCGCAAGTATCTTAGAGTAAATTTTTCCATCACAATTGATGAGAGATATCGGACGATAAGATCCAGGTATATCGGGTGGTTTATCTTTCTTTATAAAAATTACAATATTGGCCTCATCCCATGATCGAGGTGCATGCCCCAATTGTGCTGTTTGGAATACCTCAAGAATATCCTCTTTGAGAACTTGAAAAAAAGTCTTGTAAATTTCGAGCGGGAGTTTATCTGGACCTGCAGCTTTTCCCATCGCCAAGCTGTTAATGGCCAATTCTAATTCATCAACTGTAATAGGACAGTCAAGTAATCCAGCCTCATCTCTATCTAATTGTTCCCATATTGAAGATGGAAGTTTCTTATTTATAGGTTGACCCCCTTATTTGGTTCTGTATAGAGTTGATCATAAAAGTCATAGAGCACTTTAAGAATCTCTTGAGAGTCATATACAACCCTACCCTGAGGATCTTTCATACTTGTAATTCTTTGCCTTACTTCTTTCCTACGTAATTTCTGAGCTAAACAGCGTCCAGTAGCCTCTCCATATTCATAGCATTCTTTTTTATAGGTCTGATATTTTAGTGCTATTTCTTTACTCCACACCTGGTTGATATTGGCCTTACATCTAGCCAGATTAGATTGTTGCTCAGTTATATTCAACCCTGCTGCGATCCCTCCTGCCAGATTCTCCTCTGCTATTTTAAGTTTACTATACAGTTCCTGGATTCCCAATTTAGCCTGCTTTTGCTTATATAATCCATAGCTCAAAACCTCGCCTCTGAAAGAGGCTTTAAATGCATCCCAAACAGTCCCCCAACCCGCAGAGTGTCTATTAATTTGAAAGAAATCTTTTATCCATTTTTTCATATATTCCAAAAAAAATCATCCAGAAGGAGTTTCCTATCAAACGAAAAACACCTCGGGCCAGGATAAACAGAAAACATAGGGATATCAACTACTACTGGCGCGTGATCAGATGTAATTCTAGGATAGATTTGTATCTTAATGCCAGGAAGCAGTGAAGAAGGCAGGAAAAAATAATCTAGACGAATTAGTTTGTTATGAGGGTAGGAATAAAATGTATATCCCGGATCTTGTTGGCCCAGACTACCCCAGACATCCACCAACCCGTGATCAGCCAGCAAATGAAATAGGGCTTTAAAAACTTTAGGCTTCCTACCCCTATAATTCCGTCCCCCAGCCTGAAAATCCATCTTAGTTACAGCAATATTGAAATCCCCACACAGTACCAGAGGGGCCGGCCATTGTGCAAGTTCCCCATTTAAATATTCAAGGACCAAAGACTCATCGAGATTAGAGCCATAAACCGTGCAGAGGGTAAACTTAATATTTCCCACCAAACATTCTAAGATAGCCCATCGTCCCTGGGTGTCCAACAGCACTCGCCCAGTGGTCTGTACTGCCGGTCTGGCTAAAACTGCGACCCCCTTGTAGTAGTTGACTGTTTAGAAGCAGCTAGAACACAATAGCCAAGTTCAGAAAGAATATTCTGTTTACCCCATGGTACATGTGTCTCTTGCAAACACACTATATCTGATTGAATCACCCGAAGCTCTGCCGCCACTCTGCATCTCTTATTGTAATCGTTTAACCCACGAACATTAAAAGTACATATTCGAAGGCCTAACCTAGCCATAAATTAGTTGAAAGCCAAAGAAACCCAAAAAAACCACATCTCCATATATATTTAACCCCATGTCCATAGATTCTCATGAGCCTTAAATTTCTAACATAACTGTGGATTAGTTTTATTATTATTTTTTTTTAACCCCACCCTGACCCTGGCCCCTACCCTTCCCTCCCCTAACCCACCCACATCTAAACCCCCTACTGTTCCCACCCTCCCTTCCTCCCTCCCACTAAATGAGGCATAAGGACCAATGTCCTCTATGATGTAGAGCTGTCAATCGGCCCCCACCAACCGCCCCCCCTAAGAAGTACCCACTACATAGTGAAAAGAAAACAAACATTGAAAAAATAAGAAGATACAAAAAAAAACCCACATAATACAAGAGAAAGCCCCAAGAAGCGATTCCTTCGGGCTCAGGATAGAGAGAGCCTGGTTATAATATGTTACCAAAAATTCAAAAAGGTATCAACAATCTACAAAAAGACTATAGCTAATATTATATCGTTTGTAGATACTCTTTTGCAAGAACCTCAGAAACAAAAAATTGGGTCTGGCCCTTAAACACAATTTTTAGTTTGGCAGGGTTGAGCAAGAAGGCTTGTGCTCCCTTTGCTTGAAAGGGCGAAATCAGTTGTCTTAGATGCCATCTTTTCTCTACAGTTGCCTGACAAAAGTCAGGCCTGACAAAAACTCACACCCCTTCCCTGCCCTCTTTTTATCAGGTCTTGCCAAGTCATATAAAATTTCACGTGCCAGAAAATTATTCAGACAAATTAAGATGGCTCTAGGATATTCAGGAGATTGCCCGGTCTTTTTTTTTCGCTGAATGAAAGGAAACCTGTGCGCTCTTTGTATTTCGACTGCCCAGTCCCATTGTGTAAGTTCCGGGAAAGCTTCCAGGAAAAGTTCCACCATAAACTGACGAACATTGCTGCCTTCCAAACCCTCTGGGACACCCAGGACCCTCAGATTATTCCTTCTGGAACGGTTTTCTAACTCGGTCAGTTTCCACATTGTATCATCTTTCTGAGCTTTCCATGACTCAGTAATGCCCTTTTGTATAACTTGTTCGTCCTCCAGAGCCGAGATTCGAGTTTCAGCTTCTCCCATTCTGGTTGCATATTCAGAACACGTTTTTGCCATCCTACGTACCGAGTTTTGGAGCTTACGAACGGCGCCTTGAGTTCGTGAGCTCTCTGCCCGAGTCTCCTCCCGATGGGCCATTATGCTTTGATATATGGTAGATAGCGTGATTTCATCAGGGCCTGCTAGAGCCGCTATATCCAAGCTAGCATCTCTAGAGGAATTTCCGCCCATCACTGGTTCACTCAACTTCGGAGAAAAAGAATAGTCCCATACTAATGAGCCAGCTGAAGGCAAAGTCCTGCATCGCAAGGTCTCATCTTGTTCCTTCTGTTTTCTAACCGTTGTAGGGGCATCCTCTCCTGTCTCCTCCTCTTCAATATGAAGACTGCTGACATCACTCCCGTCTTCTGCCCAATCCCTATATGGGCTCTCGTCTCCCGAAGAATTTGAAGGGTCAGACATGGAGTAGAATTTATCCCCTGAATCCCCTTCCTGAACGCAGGATGTTGCTAGTAAGTAACCACTCTGTGTACTTGGGAGGGTTTGCGGAGCCGAGTCGTCCGTCTGACCCCTCTCATGTTGGCTGCCTTCCACATTCTGGCAAAAGCTTTGTATTTCTTGTATTTTATCTTTTACTGTGCTAGTCCCAGGGTCCTGGCCTATTTTCTTTGGCGAGTTCCCAACCCCCCCAGAAAGCACCTTCTCCTGGTTCTTATCTGATTTATCTCTAGCACCCAATTCAGAGACATTTAATTTTTTAACCAAGTCAGAGCCTCCTGAGTGTCCCCCATGGCCATTCGAAATCGATTCCCTACAATTGTTAGTTAAATCGCTAAGTCCCTTAGGTGGTAACTCTACCGCATTACCTTGCAACAATGTATCTGGTGGTACTGCGAGAACATCAGCTGCTGATTTATCTTTCACTGCTAGAGCCGTCTGAGCTCGGAACAACGCCGGAACCGTCTGGTGTCCTCGCGAGGGCGGGTAGCCCCCTCCCTGCAGTTTCAGGCAAACCCAAAGGCTCTCCTTCCATGTTCCGGCGTGCGCCGCCACTTTTCGAGGCTGCCGCGCTATTCTTTGTTGGAGTTGCTGCAGTTGAAATTGTCGGCTGTCCTCGGGTTCTAGTGCCTTTCGCGCTAACTTTCGGAGGCATCGCAGGGATTCCCGGCGTCACACGGATGGAGGTAGTGGCAACGCTGCTCACGCTGCTCACCGCCGTTGAGTGGAAGAATACGCCGGCACAAACCAGCCTTGAAGGTACCGGGAGCCCTGACAACCGCGTCCAGCTCAACCAGGACCGCCAAATCATGACCTTTTTTTCATTCACGGTCTAGTGGGTCATACGGACAAAGGTACGTGTAATTAAGAGGGGGGGGGAAGGTTAGTTGGCGAGGAGCCGTGCTGACAGCTCACTCGGCCGAAGGTCCGGCCGCCATCTTGCCTCCCACCTGGGGATCTTTTAAGGCTAAAGAGTAATGTCTAGGTCATTAGATTGGTCAGTCACTGTCAGTCTGTCCTGGATCAGACTCTCAATTTCAAATAGTCGTTTTAAGTAACTCTCCATTATTCATGGTCGTCCGTTAAGAGGGTTACTGGTCTATCAGGCAAGATACCGCTCGGATCCCGGTACCGCTGTGTGTCACGACCTTGTTGGTTGCAGTCACTTGTGCATCTAAATTGAATTGTCTCATGCAATTTGTAGAACGTCCCTGGATGTGCTGATGTGTCACCACACAACATGCGTGTACATAATAGCAAATTTTTTCCCACTTGTGCTTTAGCAACAACCATTTTCCTTCTTTTTTGCCGATGCGGAACAGCATTGGCAAAATTCTTGGCAAGGTCAGTTGGTCAGCATTAGCAAAGCCAAAAGGTGATACCGATGAGCTTTGCAAATGCTTTTTTATGCTGTGAAGCTTGTTAACGAGCACCAGAAGAAAGAAAACAAATAAGATTAACAGGAAAACTATTAATTCACTCTTTGTAAAAAGCACCCAGAGCATTTGTTTACTCGAGTGAGCCCAAAGTGAAACAAGCATTGGCAAAGCCAATAGGTTTCGCCTATGCAAAATGTATTGGCTTTGTCAAATTTTTTTTTTTTACCTGTTGTACAGCAGTGCCACAACTAAAATTACAAGCAAGAATATGGCAGGAATGTGCGGGAACAGTGAAGAAATGCGGTTTGAAACGTTTAAACTGAAGGGGTTAACAGGAGATAGGGGTCACAGAAAGGCAACATTTGAGGGATCAAATGTGATGTCTACTGGTGGGAACAAGCAGTAGTGGCCGAAAAGGGAGCATGGCCCAGAAGCCAGAAAGCATTTTTGGGGTGGGTGGGTGAATGGTGCATAGGCGAAACAGGAGGCAAATGTGAGGTAAAGCATATTGCGGGTGGCGTGTACTGTAATCAGAACTGCCGCCTGCTGAACTGGGGAGATAGGTTCGAGTCTCTGCGTCAGTGCAACATCCTGTGATTCTTGGTGATTATTTTCAGTTCTGCAGACTCCTTGTTACCAGAAAAAAAAAATGTCAATTTCACTTAAATTTTGTATTGTTGCATATGTTTGAGTAGAGAAAACGCAGCCAATGTCCAACACTGTATGCGTTTTACAGCGTAAGCAATCCCAATAAACTGAAGAGAGTAGAATTCATTACAGTTTCCCACCAGACAGAAGCATATAATGTTTATTAACAAAGAGTAAAGTTCACACAGGTATTATTATTTTTGAGCATAAAAAGCTTTATATTACAAGCCGGGGTGAAATTACCAGCTAATTAGCCTACGAAGATCAGGTTAAACGGAATATAAATCTCCATTCTCTAGAAACCTAAGGGTCTGATTCATTAAACAATTATGCACGCAGTCTTTATGCTAAAGCAGGGAATAAAAGATTTTCTAGCTAGCGCGTCAAGAATTTTCAATTCTATTAAGGACACGGAGGCGAGGATTATGCTTCTCTTTACTTTACTGACAAAACAGCAGCCAATGAAAACTCTAAATTAGCATAACCCCGGAAGGACAACCCCCTCCAGTGTATGCACCAATCACATAACACTCCTTTACTATAAATGTCCGTGACGTCAAACTTCTTCCTCTTTCTTTGCGAAAAAAACCTTTCAACACAGTCCATAAGCATAACCGTAGAACTTTGAACTCCGTCGATTTCTTCCTCGACTCGAACTCGAACTTTAACCACAGGAAGTTCTTCTCCTGATCCAGACAGGAATTTCCATCGACTCCTTAAGCCGGCTTATTTTGCTCTCCTGAAAAGAGAATATACATCGTAATAGACCATTCATTGACTGTATGTCCAACAAGAAAAAGGGCGGGAAGAAACCCAATAATATCATACCAAACATAATAACATCACAATTGTCAATATGAACACAGTCCAACCTCATATTATACAATACAGTTTCAAGGGTGGGATAATCCTCGCCTCCGTGTCCTTAATAGAATTGAAAATTCTTGACGTGCTAGCTAGAAATATTTTTATTCTATGTCAGTCCACGGAGACTCAGATTATGCTAGTTTAAAGTTGACCCACCACGTTAGTTGCAACATCTACAATTGGTTTGTGATAAAACGTCTTGAAAGTAGAATCAGAAGACCAATCCGCCGCAGTCATGATATCCTCTAATCGAGAACCTGTAGCAAAAGCCTTAGAAGCCATAGCTCCTCTTACAGAATGAGCGCCAAAGGCCAGACGTATCAATACCTGCCAAATTCAACAACCAAGTGACCCACCTGGCTAGAGTTGCGGCAGAGACTGGGCGAAAAGGTCTCTGTAAAGAAATTAACAACTGTCCTGCCACATCATTCCTAAATTCTCGTGTGCAATCTTCATAACATTTCAAACATTGAACAACACACAACTTACTATGATGCGGAAACGCAGGATAAGAAATACATTTAGAATTGGTCTTAGTTCGTTTCGAAATAGTAAATGAAACCCCCGAAGGAGTGAAAACTCTACCTGCTAAATCCAAGGCGCGCACATCAGACACTCGTCTACATGAAATTAAACATAACAAAAGTGTCAATTTTGCTGATAACTGTTTGCGGGATAGACCCTCATTAGCTGGCCAATTTCTGAGGAAACGGAGGACTACATCCACATCCCACAACTGTGAATACCGTGGTTTTGGAGGGTTTACCAACCTGATGCCTCTCACCACTTTACATACCAAGGGATGTTCCCCCACGGGTTTACCATCCACGTGGGGATGACCTGCCGAGATTGCAGATCGGAAATTGTTAACTGTCCTGTAGGCCAAACCTTTACTCGCCATATCCGACAGGAAATTAACTATTGAATGTATTCCTGATCCCAGGGGATCCCCCTGCCATTCAGCACACCAACTAACCCACTTACGCCAAGCTGACTCATATCGCTTATGCGTAGCTGGGGCCCATGACTGTGACAAGAAAAACATTGCGTTCTCCGAAACTCCCGGCATTTGCCAACGTCTCCGGAAAGCTTCCATGCCATGAGGGACAATTGTTCCTGCAGAACCAACGGATGAGGTTGACCCAGAGGGTCCGTCAAAATCTCTGGAAACGATATCAGACGAATTGGAGGCGCACAAGACAAGGTCAGAGCAACTGGGAACCACGCTTGTGCTCTCCAACACGGGGATATCAGAATCATTTCCGCCCTCTGTCTGCGGACCTGCGCTAAAACTCTCTGAATCATGACGAACGGAGGAAATGCATATAGCATACCCGTCGTCCATGATTGAAGAAAGGCGTCTGAGTTGATCGCCAGAGGGTCTGGTCGCCAACTGTAAAACTGAGGCAGTTGCGCATTCAGTCTGGACGCAAACAGGTCTATCGAACAAGGACCCCACTTGTCGTTCAGTTGACAGAATACCCTGGGATGAAGTTACCAATCGCTGGAATCTCGAAGAAATCGCGAGTTCCAGTCCGCCACCACATTGGCGTTGCCCGGAATGTATTCCGCTGTCACCGAAATGTGGTGAAGGAGGCAATAATGCCAAAAGTCACTGGCAATTTCCACTAACAGACAGGATCTCGTGCCACCCAGACGGTTGATATATCTCACTGCCGAGACATTGTCCATCCGCAGTAGTATACAACAACTCGCCTTCTGTGGGGAAAGCGTCCTGATCGCAAATGAGCCCGCTAAAAGCTCCAGACAATTTATATGGAGTTTCAACTCCTCCGGGGACCATCTGCCCCCCGTCTCCACGGATCCGCAACGGGCTCCCCAGCCCCATCTGCTGGCATCCGATTCGATCACAACTTCTGGGACTGATGCAAAGATGGCCTTGCCATTCCATGCATCCATGTGTTCCAACCACCAAGAGATTTCTATCCTGGCTTCCTGATTTAGCAAAATCTGTTCTGTGTAGCTCAGACCCTTGCGTAAATGCATGATCTTTAACCTTTGGAGTGCCCTGTAATGAAGGGGACCCGGGAAGATGGCTTGAATCGACGATGCTAACAGACCGACTAACCTGGCCAATGTCCGCAGCGAAATCGTCTGAGAGGCAAGCGCTCTCCTCAACTCTTTCTTGATGGCAATTCTTTTCTTCAGTGGAAGCAACAATTGTGCCGTAACCGAGTTCACTTGGAACCTCAAAAACTCCATAGACTGCGCTGGAGTCATTATAGACTTGTCCGGGTTGATGACGAACCCCAACTCCTGTAGGAGTTGTGTCATCCACGCTAGATGTTGAAGAACTGTAGTCATACTCTGGGCCATTATAAGTATGTCGTCCAAATAGATTATCAGCCTGACTCCTCTCTCCCTCAAGAACTGCACTACTGGTTTGAGGAGTTTGGTGAAACACCAAGGGGCGGACGAGAGTCCGAACAGCATTACGGAGAATTCGAACCATTTGTGCCCCCACTGGAACTGAAGGAACCTCCGATGAGGAGGGAAAATAGGCACAGCTAAATAAGCGTCTTTTAAATCAAGCCGAACCATCCAATCTCCTTCTAAGAGCAAGTCTCGGAGTAAGTGTATGCCCTCCATCTTGAAGTGGCGATACACTACCCAAGAGTTGAACTCTCTGAGATTCAGTACAAGCCTGAAACCCTGATCCTTCTTTGGAACTACGAACACTGTGCTGATAAAGCCCTGCTTGTGAGGTTCCGTCTCCACAATAGCCCCGTTTTTCATCAGTAATGTCACTTCTTTGTCTATAAAAGACCTCTCTACATGGGAAAAATGTAGTGGATGGGGTCTGTGAGTCTGTCTTGGTGTTGCGTAGAAATCTATCAGAAAACCTTGAACCGTTTGGAGTATCCAAGGATCGCACGTCAGAGTTTCCCACTTGTGTGTAAACCAAGCAATCCGACCCCCCACCTGGACGTCCCCACACTGAATCAGGTTTACCTGAATAAGAGGTGTCTCTGTCATTGCTCTGCCCTCGATAGCCTCCTTTCTGGTGTCGGCCTCTACCACCACGATTTCTGGTGGGGTAGAAATTGGACCTCTGGGATCCCCCACGTCCTCTCTGATCAAAGCCTCTGGAGGTCTGATTGAAGCCACGGCCGGTCGTTCGACCCCTGAAGCATCCAGCCCTGGTAAAAAGGCCAGTCTGGAAAACCTTTTTGATGTTACTCTGGGCCTTGTCCAATGCCGAGAATGTCGCCACATATTTGCCCAATTCCTTTACGAACTTATCACCAAACAATAACCCGTTCGCCAGGGTTCCAGCCTCAGTCGTGGCCATGTCCGCAAGTTGCGGGTCAATCCACATTAGGAAGGATCTCCTTCTCTCAGTTCATAATGCACAATTTGCATTGCCTAAGAAACAGAGGGCTCTTTGCGCCCACTCTAATACCTCTGTCGCATCTAAGGGAGTGTTAGAGTCCTTGGCTTGCACAGCCGCATCAAGGATTTTTGTGAGAGGGCCAGACACATCCAGTAATTTATCCTGGCAGCCTCTCCATGCCCTGTCCAAACCTTTCTTAGGGTCTTTCGAAAACTTTGTCTAGAAACGTGGCCATGTTAGGGTCCAATTCCGGAGTGTCTGATACCTTGCCTAGTAAGGCCGGTCTCGGGCATTCAGACCTAAGGGTAGCACGCACCTCGCGCTCAAAACTTTGGCGTAGATTCTCTTGCACATAGTGTGCCACTTCCACACATGCCACCCATTCACTGGACCTCTGATGCACAATATTTTTGGGGTCGAAGAGCAGGTTTTTATTAGTGGGGATACTGCACACATTATGCGTCTTGCGCTTCTTTATAGTTGACCTTTTAGGCTCTTCTACTCCCTGCTCAGAGTCCGTGGTATCTGGCACGGCCGGAGAAGACTCCTCGTCGTCCCCTGGATTCAAAAGGGATGAATTGCCAGACAGGACAGAACCGCCATAACCATGGTCTTTGATGATGTTAGACGTCATCCGAGAAAGGACTTCCGCTGAAGAGTAATGGGTTGCTCACCCAGTGAAGCCTTAAATTTGCGTTTACCATAATTCTGCAGGGGCTGTGTAAATGGCTGAAGAGCCTTGATTAATGCCCTGTTCACAGAGCCCTGGATGTGGGTATCCAGGGCTTCCACCAGTTGCTCCTCCATCTGGTGCTCATAGGGCACCTCTTCACACTCTGCATAGTCATTATAATCGGCCCACTGGTCCACCTCCTCGGCGTAATACGCCATCGTGCTAACTCGGGAGGTATGGAGGAGTTTCAGGGGGGGGAGAAACCCAGGGGTGTCACTGATATTTCAAAACCCAAATGAATATCTGACAGGCACCTTCCTAACTAACCTGTCCCTAAAAGTATGAAAAACCAGACACTCACCCTGTCACTACCTAAATCCTTGCAGAATGTTCCCAAATTCAGAGAGAGTCAGTCTGTTGTATGAGTGGAGGGAGCCACCCCACAATCTCCCCTCAGGCAAAGCCCTGCAACATTTATGCGCCCTGTCGGGCGTTCTAGGGACTGAGGACTGAGCAGAAAACGGTGCGCGAATGCAGGAGAAGCCGATCGCAATGAAATACAAACCGGCTTCTCGCGCATGTGCGAGCCGTGTGGTGATCGAAAGAGGACTGCTCCTCAAGCGCACAACGCGCGTCTGTCCCGCCTCCGCTCCACAGGGGATCACCAAAACGGGCGACGGAGCTCCAAATACACCTAAATTGACGCGCATATACTCGCGCAGTGCATCGGTATAATCCAAATCACTTTTACATGCCAATGTCATGAATAAATATTAATCGCAATAATAACATTAAACTGTAAGAAATGGTAAAACACTTAACTCGCTGCTGCAGCAGCAAAGAAAGAGGAAGAAGTTTGACGTCACGGACATTTATAGTAAAGGAGTGTTATGTGATTGATGCATACACTGGAGGGGGTTGTCCTTCCGGGGTTATGCTAATTTAAAGTTTTCATTGGCTGCTGTTTTGTCAGTAAAGTAAAGAGAAGCATAATCTGAGCCTCCGTGGACTGACATAGAATTCAGAAATCCAGACGTCTGCACAAGGACAAAACTCCCACTTTAAAATGCACAGAAAGAGAAGAAATTCGCACTGCTAGAGACAGAAGCACATGTAAATGCCCTTCGTTTAAGATAACGCTGTTTCACAGTGAAAAGTATGTTTAAACACTCACAAGCGTGATCGCTTCCAGCTTACCACCTGTGTTCTGCTGCTGAATAAACTATACCCAAGCTGTTGTTCTGCTTCACATAATAAAGGCCCGCTCCCCTGTGTCACGCTCGGATGGCTTTGCAATCAAGGTTGTAAAGCGCTTTTCACTGCTGCACTCCTACGTAGCCCGTCACCTAAACCAATCCAGATGCTGCTTTCATGCTGTTTGTATAAGTGAATAGTATGACAGCAGCACCTGGATTGGTTAGAGCAGGCAGACACAGTGCTCATACTGATACTTGGAGGCTGCGTCTATATTCCTCCTGGCTCACAGACACAGCGCTAGTTTCAAGAACTGAAGTACACAAGTAGGGTTGGCCGTGGTTAAAGAAATGGCCAAACTGACGCACACTTCAATTCACAGTGACAGGCTGCTTGGCTGCCAATCAATCCGCCTGGAGCAGCCCACTTCTCCAACCCGAGTAAAATTGCTGAAACTATGAACACAGAGAGAGAGCACTATGTTACAGCTGGAGCTCACTCGCAGATAACGGGTCAACACCCCTAGCACTCCTTAAGTATTTATGCAGCACACAAACAGTAATAAAGTGAAAACACAACACGAAAAATCAAACACCAATTTAGAACAGTAGAGTGAAAACGACAGCAATCAGTAGAACCAGAGATATGCAATTTCAAAGATTTAAGGTAAGTATAGGGCCAAAAAGCACAAAGTGCCACTCACGGTTCTCTGGCCGTGCGAGACCAGGTGAAAGTCACAAGTTCAGGCCAACCACGATGGAGCACAGGCCAGCTAGAGGGGCGAGGTTAGTCTTGCTGAAAAAGTTACCTTCTAAAGTCCAGTGCAATGAGTTCAGTTCGCGGTGGAGGAGACCGCAAAGAGCAGGGAGAGCATCGCAGATGGTCGTCAATGTAGCACAAAGAGCAGGCAGGCCTCTGTGGACGGTTGTTGCTTTAGTGTGAAGATCCTGTTGGGCGCTGCGGACGGTAGTTGCTGGAGCTTCACGTTGGTGGTCACTGCGAGCTGTCGATGTTATAGCGTGAAGTGCAGATCTCGCATTGCTGGTCGTATCTGGTGGTCACTGTAGCCCGAAGAGTCGAGTTCACCAGAGCTTCTCGTTGGTGGTCAGTGCGGGCGCCATCATATTTGCACAAACTGGCCCATTTGCAGTCGCAAAGAGCCCGAAGCTTCAGGATTTCTCCTTTTCTTTTAGATGGAGCTCAACTGATGCCTCTCCAAGGGTCCAGGGCCTATAAGGCACCTCTTGGGGATCAGGAACTCACTCCAGAAGAGGGCAGCAAGGCTCAGGCAAGTCCAGTTGCAGGTCCAGGCGGGACCAGTGCAGCAAGTCAGCTGGGCAGTTGCAGAGAGGCCTCTGGAGCTGGTTGTGTTTCCCTGTAGCTCAGAACAGCAGGTCAGGCAGCTGCTCCTTGGAGTCACTTCAGCCTAGGATGAAGGGTGCAGGTCCAGTCTTCCTTCTCAGACAGCAGTGCAGGCCTCAAACAGCAGGGTAGCCCTGTGGTAGCAGCAGGGCAGTCCTACTTCTGTAGTATCCACAGATCCAGAAGTGTACTGAGGAGTGGGTCGGAGAGCCCTACGTGTATACCTGATGCCCACTTTGAAGTGAAAGAAACTTCTAGAGCTTTCCCCCTACAGATGTGTCTAGAATGTCCTGCCCTGCTCTCAGTCTGTCTACAAGCGCAACAGGCTAGTGTGAAGTATTTTGTGTATGGCTGAGGCAGCGTCTTTGTAAATAGGGCTGTGCACACCTCCGCCCGCCCTCCATCCTTTCTTGGATGGCCCATCTTGCCAACACCCAGGCTGTTGGTTGTGTGGCTGTGTGGGAGGACTAAACAAAGGCCAACTGCCAACTACTTCTAGTCATGTGACCCAGGAAACAGGCTGCAGGCATTAAATGGTTAGTACAAGAAAATGCTAACTTTTCAAATGTGTTAATTGATACACAAAAGGGACCCCTAAACCATTCATTAATTCAAGAGTTATTCAGGCTACGTTCCCATTCCGTGCCTGCTCTTACACACATGTTACCTATTATTCAAGTGGTTATTTAGATGTCCATGCACATCTGTACTTGCACTAAAATACATACTGACATTTAGGTCAAGACATAATAAATAAGACATGATCAAAACACAAAAAACATTTTAGACAATATAGTCTGTCCACAAATAGCTTGTTTACTTTTATAGTAGTTTTAGTGTATTCACATTGATGTACGAAACAAAAAAAGACGATTGACTCCACAATTTAAATGGATGACATAACGATCAAACATACACATTACATATTCACATGATTCACTTATATCCTTATCAACAAAAACAAGTGTCCAACATAAATTTTATCAGCAGAGGGATACATCAATGTCCTCCTTATGGGTTGTCGCGAATACAGCATCAGGCCCTATGTGGTTGGGGCACAATGTTTCACCCTTAGTTGGTTATGTAAGAGGCTTCGATCCTCTTAATTACTGTCCTTTGGCTTTTATTGGCCTTTGTGCGGGTGTGTGCCCTCAAAACGCACTTTATTATGCCGACGTATGTAGGCCTTCCCTGTGGGCCTGATACTTAGTTAGCGAAGGTCTTCCTCAGGGCTTATGAAATCTCATGACGGGCACTAAAAATATAAAACAAAATACAAAAGCTGTATGTCACACTTTCACAGGAAAACCTCTTTGTCATAGACGCTTTAATGTTCCGACGGAATCCCCTAAACATTTACGTAACCCATGATTTAATGTCATCTCCCCAGCGGAGATGATTGCAATCTGTGACTTGTTGCAGGCAGGTGGTGAACTCCACCGCTTGTCAATGGCTTCTGGATAAAGGGCAAAAGGAAACTTTGGGGCACATGATTAGTTATAGGCATCTGCTTTTATGAGGTAAGTAAAGTTGCGTGGGGCGGGGTTGCCTTACTTTTGGGAGTCGGTTTGCTCACTCCTTTAGCTTGGGTAGTGGAATGGTTCTGGCACAGAGACGGACACAGCGGACCTGTGCGGCTTCAGGCTGTGCAGGGCAGACTCTACAAATATATAAGGCATTGTATATTTTGTCATAGTTGCTGTCAGTAGGGGCAAAAAAATGCATATGGCAAATGTTTGAGAACAGATTTCTTGATGTCCTACCTTGTTCACAGATCGTGGTGCGTGCAGTCTGAAATGCAGGCTCACAGTACTCAATGCAGGGCCTGGATTCGGCCTCTACGCATAGGGGAAATGAGAGGGGAGGAGAGATTACCAAAGGAGATTATCCCTTTCTATAGCGGGTGCGCGTGAGTGCGCTAACGTGCTGAATGTAGGGCTAAATACCTTGAATGTAAATTCCTTGTTCGTAGAGGCGTGGCTGGCACTTGACATGCTCGCTTGTAAGCTGGGTGTCAATTTCCTCTCGTATTTGACCGCTCGCGGACAGAAATGACGCTGCGGTCTAACGGGTACATGGGAGATGGAGTTCTCCATGCCCCCTGTGGTGTGTGGAGCCCCTGAGTATATCTGAGGCCCCCGTACAGTGCGGACCTCTTGTTTGGGGAGCATTGATGTGCGAGGCTTCAAAAACAGCCTCATCATAGTTTGCCCCCGTCTCCAAGTATAGCTTTACAGCAGATGCCTTGTGATGTTGCTTTCTGGGTGATGTAGTGTGGTGCTTATGGGGCCTTTGGCGGTATGGCTGGTAATTAAAACATTTGTTACAAGTAACATAGTTGTGGTTCACTGGGGATTACACAGAGATAACCTGCATACGATTCAGATAAAAAACAATAATCCACATATACAGATTTGCTTGTCAGCCATAGCACCAAAGATATTACACAATAAAGGTGCACAACATTTTACACATCAAATTTGTCACTTTTTGGACACTTTGGGTTTATCATCTCTGGTACTCTAAGGTTCCAAAGGCTTATAGTGTCATATATTTTTGCAACGTGCACGTGTAAATGTGGTGTGTGGCCCCACTGGGATCAGGTAGTATTTAGTAGCACTAAACGGATGTCCCTGTGTATACTTGGTTACTGGTTGGGCCTCTTTTTTTTATAGAGGAAGGTGTCTTCTAACGTAATGACCCCATCTGGAAGGACTGGGTTGGAAGGACAGGCTTTGACTCAAAGAGATTTGCTAAAAAGTTGGGTGGAAGCCCATTGGATGTAACTAAAAATATTTACTTAGCTAAAATAAAATCAGCCGCAATATACGGAGCAGGTGTCTGGGGGATGGTCAACGCTGGTTCGTTACAGCAAATGGAAGACTCTTTTTTTAAAAATCGTGTGTCTCTACCTCAATCGGCCCCAAATCACATTTTACATCTTGAACTGGGGCTTCCTTACTTGAGTGACACCATAAGGTTGGCCCCGGTCCTCTTGTGGCTATCAATATGGCAGAGAACTACGGTCGACTTGACACAAACCATTATAAGAGAATGCTGTAATCTAGATCACTACAAAAGGATTAGGTGGGTAAATTATGTAGAAACTGTATTGAAAGCTCTAGGGATGGTAAAACCTTTTCAGGATCCTGATTCCTGTAAAGAGGTCAATAAGAAATGGTTAACGGATTTATACTTTCAAAGAGCAGAACACGCCCGTAGGGAAAAAAAACGGATCCATCAATCTTCCATTGCATACGACCTGGTCCCACCAATATCAGGAGAAGGTTTCCACTATTTAGCTCGTATAAACAATGCACAGCACAGATTTATATTACTGCGCTTCAGACTGAATATGATCCCGTTACTCCTGGGATACCCACAAAATAAATATAGATTAGCAGATCTCGCCCCCTGCCCTTGTAATAACCATGCCGTGCAGTCAGATCTGCATATCTTATTATTTTGCAAAAATTACTCTGAGGAAAGGAAAATATTTATACTCCCAATTCTGAGGCACCATAAATTTAGGCAATGTCGGGTCGCCATGTATTTTCTAAAAGCTTTACTGGACCCATTTGTATGTTTCTGTGTTGCTTCATTTCTATGGGCCTGTTTCAGGAAGAGGAAAAAGGCGGGCCCACATTTTAGTAGTATTGTGTAATTTTAATCATGAATTGTTCTTCCTTTTTTAAATGATTTTAAAGGTCCTATTTGGATCACAGCAAACTTGTTTAATACTCATCTTAACCAATGTATATATGTATATTTATTGACTTGGAAATTTTTATATGTACCTTTGTGCTTTTATGGTCTGTTCATAAAGATCGAATAAAGCTGTGTGACTGACTGACTGACTCAAAGGGCAAAGAAATTGCTGATCTCAGATAGTTTGTTTGGCCATTTTCGGTCTTGTGCATACGTAATATCATTTGCACCTCTAGGCGCAGTAGTATAGGTTCTGCATTGGTGGTTTTTATACATCTTAGCACTGTCCATCTGAGGTCTGTCAGTGCATGTTTTTTCTCCACATAGTGTTTGACCATGGGTGCATGCATTGTTTTGCATCGAATATGCAATTTGTGTTGGATTTCTTAGTTTGTTTTCCCAATGTAGGCTTTCTCACATGGGCATACCATTCAATACTTGATGTTCTTTGAGTTACAGTTAGTAAGCTCTGTATGTTTAACCTTTGTGTCCACTTTCTAAATGTGGCACTTTCAGAATTGTCACTTAAAATCCGACATTACCATTAAGATCAGCCCCAGGACTTGTCTGCTTCTGCTCAGGGACTTTTTTTTCTGTTCAACTGCCTCTATTTAACCGTCTTGTTAGAAAACGTCCAGTAGAGGTCAGTAAAATACCAGAATTGCTTTCTGCTTGTTCAACTGCCTCTATTTAACTGTCCTGATAGAAAATGACCAGTAGAGGTCAGTAAAATACCAGAATTGCTTTCTGCTTAGGGAGTTTCTTTTTTTATTTTTCTGGCAACTGCCTCTACTTAACTTTCTTGATAGAAAACGACCAGCAGAGGTCAGTAAAATACCAGAATCACTTTAACATTCCCTAGATTCCAGGCCATAGAAACTGGTCTTCCACGAGCACCGGTATAATACATTTTTTTTCCAAATCTTGTATTTTCAGTGATATGACCACCGAAGGACCTGATTTTATATTAAAACAGAGCTTTGGACAATACCATTTCCCTCTAATAGGCAGTATTTCTCTCCATGTGTTCCAATACCTGGCGTGTTCCGCAGTTTGGTGCTTACTTTCCCTCCATGTTAAAGAACAGTAGATGTTTCAGCACCCAGGCTTACGTGCTGCATAGCTAAATACATATAAGGTCCAATAGGCAAGACCTATTGCATTGAAAATGCTTGTTTCTTTGTCTTTTAGCACTCCATATGAGTGTGCTGCCTAATCATACAAATCATTCCCTGCTCTTTGTATTCTTCCTCTCTCACCCACATCTTTTCCATGGGTTCCCTGTCCCTCTTTGTTGAGTTTTTTTTATTTTTTTATTTTTAAAACCCTTCCCCAGCTCCTCTGCCGCCCTGCTGCTCGTCGGCATCTGCTTCCTGGCCTGTGTTCCCCATTCACTCCTCTATTGCTCCCCTGTCCCTCCCTAGTGTGTATTTATATAATAATCTGAATACTAAAAGATGTGAGGATATTTACATTCTAGTAGTATATAACCATAATTTTTTAAGGAGTTTTAATAAAAATTGAATGTAAATATCAATGATTTAATGTGATTTCTTTTTTCTACCGCCTCAGTGCGCAGACCTGGGGATCTTTTAAGGCTAAAGAGTAATGTCTAGGTCATTAGATTGGTCAGTCACTGTCAGTCTGTCCTGGATCAGACTCTCAATTTCAAATAGTCGTTTTAAGTAACTCTCCATTATTCATGGTCGTCCGTTAAGAGGGTTACTGGTCTATCAGGCAAGATACCGCTCGGATCCCGGTACCGCTGTGTGTCACGACCTTGTTGGTTGCAGTCACTTGTGCATCTAAATTGAATTGTCTCATGCAATTTGTAGAACGTCCCTGGATGTGCTGATGTGTCACTACACAACATGCGTGTACATAATAGCACATTTTTTCCCACTTGTGCTTTAGCAACAACCATTTTCCTTCTTTTTTGCCGATGCGGAACAGCATTGGCAAAATTCTTGGCAAAGCCAGTTGGTCAGCATTAGCAAAGCCAAAAGGTGATACCGATTAGCTTTGCAAATGCTTTTTTATGCTGTGAAGCTTGTTAACGAGCACCAGAAGAAAGAAAACAAATAAGATTAACAGGAAAACTATTAATTCACTCTTTGTTAAAAGCACCCAGAGCATTTGTTTACTCGAGTGAGCCCAAAGTGAAACAAGCATTGGCAAAGCCAATAGGTTTCGCCTATGCAAAATGTATTGGCTTTGTCAATTTTTATTTTTTTTACCTGTTGTACAGCAGTGCCACAACTAAAATTACAAGCAAGAATATGGCAGGAATGTGCGGGAACAGTGAAGAAATGCGGTGTGAAACGTTTAAACTGAAGGGGTTAACAGGAGATAGGGGTCACAGAAAGGCAACATTTGAGGGATCAAATGTGATGTCTACTGGTGGGAACAAGCAGTAGTGGCCGAAAAGGGAGCATGGCCCAGAAGCCAGAAAGCATTTTTGGGGTGGGTGGGTGAATGGTGCATAGGCGAAACAGGAGGCAAATGTGAGGTAAAGCATATTGCGGGTGGCGTGTACTGTAATCAGAACTGCCGCCTGCTGAACTGGGGAGATAGGTTCGAGTCTCTGCGTCAGTGCAACATCCTGTGATTCTTGGTGATTATTTTCAGTTCTGCAGACTCCTTGTTACCAGAAAAAAAACATGTCAATTTCACTTAAATTTTGTATTGTTGCATATGTTTGAGTAGAGAAAACGCAGCCAATGTCCAACACTGTATGCGTTTTACAGCATAAGCAATCCCAATAAACTGAAGAGAGAAGAATTCATTACAGTTTCCCGCCAGACAGAAGCATATAATGTTTATTAACAAAGAGTAAAGTTCACACGGGTATTATTATTTTTGAGCATAAAAAGCTTTATATTACAAGCCGGGGTGAAATTACCAGCTAATTAGCCTACGAAGATCAGGTTAAACGGAATATAAATCTCCATTCTCTAGAAACCTAAGGGTCTGATTCATTAAACAATTATGCACGCAGTCTTTATGCTAAAGCAAGGAATAAAAGATTTTCTAGCTAGCGCGTCAAGAATTTTCAATTCTATTAAGGACACGGAGGCGAGGATTATGCTTCTCTTTACTTTACTGACAAAACAGCAGCCAATGAAAACTCTAAATTAGCATAACCCCGGAAGGACAACCCCCTCCAGTGTATGCACCAATCACATAACACTCCTTTACTATAAATGTCCGTGACGTCAAACTTCTTCCTCTTTCTTTGCGAAAAAAACCTTTCAACACAGTCCATAAGCATAACCGTAGAACTTTGAACTCCGTCGATTTCTTCCTCGACTCGAACTCGAACTTTAACCACAGGAAGTTCTTCTCCTGATCCAGACAGGAATTTCCATCGACTCCTTAAGCCGGCTTATTTTGCTCTCCTGAAAAGAGAATATACATCGTAATAGACCATTCATTGACTGTATGTCCAACAAGAAAAAGGGCGGGAAGAAACCCAATAATATCATACCAAACATAATAACATCACAATTGTCAATATGAACACAGTCCAACCTCATATTATACAATACAGTTTCAAGGGTGGGATAATCCTCGCCTCCGTGTCCTTAATAGAATTGAAAATTCTTGACGTGCTAGCTAGAAATATTTTTATTCTATGTCAGTCCACGGAGACTCAGATTATGCTAGTTTAAAGTTGACCCACCACGTTAGTTGCAACATCTACAATTGGTTTGTGATAAAACGTCTTGAAAGTAGAATCAGAAGACCAATCCGCCGCAGTCATGATATCCTCTAATCGAGAACCTGTAGCAAAAGCCTTAGAAGCCATAGCTCCTCTTACAGAATGAGCGCCAAAGGCAGACGTATCAATACCTGCCAAATTCAACAACCAAGTGACCCACCTGGCTAGAGTTGCGGCAGAGACTGGGCGAAAAGGTCTCTGTAAAGAAATTAACAACTGTCCTGCCACATCATTCCTAAATTCTCGTGTGCAATCTTCATAACATTTCAAACATTGAACAACACACAACTTACTATGATGCGGAAACGCAGGATAAGAAATACATTTAGAATTGGTCTTAGTTCGTTTCGAAATAGTAAATGAAACCCCCGAAGGAGTGAAAACTCTACCTGCTAAATCCAAGGCGCGCACATCAGACACTCGTCTACATGAAATTAAACATAACAAAAGTGTCAATTTTGCTGATAACTGTTTGCGGGATAGACCCTCATTAGCTGGCCAATTTCTGAGGAAACGGAGGACTACATCCACATCCCACAACTGTGAATACCGTGGTTTTGGAGGGTTTACCAACCTGATGCCTCTCACCACTTTACATACCAAGGGATGTTCCCCCACGGGTTTACCATCCACGTGGGGATGACCTGCCGAGATTGCAGATCGGAAATTGTTAACTGTCCTGTAGGCCAAACCTTTACTCGCCATATCCGACAGGAAATTAACTATTGAATGTATTCCTGATCCCAGGGGATCCCCCTGCCATTCAGCACACCAACTAACCCACTTACGCCAAGCTGACTCATATCGCTTATGCGTAGCTGGGGCCCATGACTGTGACAAGAAAAACATTGCGTTCTCCGAAACTCCCGGCATTTGCCAACGTCTCCGGAAAGCTTCCATGCCATGAGGGACAATTGTTCCTGCAGAACCAACGGATGAGGTTGACCCAGAGGGTCCGTCAAAATCTCTGGAAACGATATCAGACGAATTGGAGGCGCACAAGACAAGGTCAGAGCAACTGGGAACCACGCTTGTGCTCTCCAACACGGGGATATCAGAATCATTTCCGCCCTCTGTCTGCGGACCTGCGCTAAAACTCTCTGAATCATGACGAACGGAGGAAATGCATATAGCATACCCGTCGTCCATGATTGAAGAAAGGCGTCTGAGTTGATCGCCAGAGGGTCTGGTCACCAACTGTAAAACTGAGGCAGTTGCGCATTCAGTCTGGACGCAAACAGGTCTATCGAACAAGGACCCCACTTGTCGTTCAGTTGACAGAATACCCTGGGGTGAAGTTACCAATCGCTGGAATCTCGAAGAAATCGCGAGTTCCAGTCCGCCACCACATTGGCGTTGCCCGGAATGTATTCCGCTGTCACCGAAATGTGGTGAAGGAGGCAATAATGCCAAAAGTCACTGGCTATTTCCACTAACAGACGGGATCTCGTGCCACCCAGACGGTTGATATATCTCACTGCCGAGACATTGTCCATCCGCAGTAGTATACAACAACTCGCCTTCTGTGGGGAAAGCGTCCTGATCGCAAATGAGCCCGCTAAAAGCTCCAGACAATTTATATGGAGTTTCAACTCCTCCGGGGACCATCTGCCCCCCGTCTCCACGGATCCGCAACGGGCTTCCCAGCCCCATCTGCTGGCATCCGATTCGATCACAACTTCTGGGACTGATGCAAAGATGGCCTTGCCATTCCATGCATCCATGTGTTCCAACCACCAAGAGATTTCTATCCTGGCTTCCTGATTTAGCAAAATCTGTTCTGTGTAGCTCAGACCCTTGCGTAAATGCATGATCTTTAACCTTTGGAGTGCCCTGTAATGAAGGGGACCCGGGAAGATGGCTTGAATCGACGATGCTAACAGACCGACTAACCTGGCCAATGTCCGCAGCGAAATCGTCTGAGAGGCAAGCGCTCTCCTCAACTCTTTCTTGATGGCAATTCTTTTCTTCAGTGGAAGCAATAATTGTGCCGTAACCGAGTTCACTTGGAACCTCAAAAACTCCATAGACTGCGCTGGAGTCATTATAGACTTGTCCGGGTTGATGACGAACCCCAACTCCTGTAGGAGTTGTGTCGTCCACGCTAGATGTTGAAGAACTGTAGTCATACTCTGGGCCATTATAAGTATGTCGTCCAAATAGATTATCAGCCTGACTCCTCTCTCCCTCAAGAACTGCACTACTGGTTTGAGGAGTTTGGTGAAACACCAAGGGGCGGACGAGAGTCCGAACGGCATTACGGAGAATTCGAACCATTTGTGCCCCCACTGGAACTGAAGGAACCTCCGATGAGGAGGGAAAATAGGCACAGCTAAATAAGCGTCTTTTAAATCGAGCCGAACCATCCAATCTCCTTCTAAGAGCAAGTCTCGGAGTAAGTGTATGCCCTCCATCTTGAAGTGGCGATACACTACCCAAGAGTTGAACTCTCTGAGATTCAGTACAAGCCTGAAACCCTGATCCTTCTTTGGAACTACGAACACTGTGCTGATAAAGCCCTGCTTGTGAGGTTCCGTCTCCACAATAGCCCCGTTTTTCATCAGTAATGTCACTTCTTTGTCTATAAAAGACCTCTCTACATGGGAAAAATGTAGTGGATGGGGTCTGTGAGTCTGTCTTGGTGTTGCGTAGAAATCTATCAGAAAACCTTGAACCGTTTGGAGTATCCAAGGATCGCACGTCAGAGTTTCCCACTTGTGTGTAAACCAAGCAATCCGACCCCCACCTGGACGTCCCCACACTGAATCAGGTTTACCTGAATAAGAGGTGTCTCTGTCATTGCTCTGCCCTCGATAGCCTCCTTTCTGGTGTCGGCCTCTACCACCACGATTTCTGGTGGGGTAGAAATTGGACCTCTGGGATCCCCCACGTCCTCTCTGATCAAAGCCTCTGGAGGTCTGATTGAAGCCACGGCCGGTCGTTCGACCCCTGAAGCATCCAGCCCTGGTAAAAAGGCCAGTCTGGAAAACCTTTTTGATGTTACTCTGGGCCTTGTCCAATGCCGAGAATGTCGCCACATATTTGCCCAATTCCTTTACGAACTTATCACCAAACAATAACCCGTTCGCCAGGGCTCCAGCCTCAGTCGTGGCCATGTCCGCAAGTTGCGGGTCAATCCACATTAGAAAGGATCTCCTTCTCTCAGTGGATAATGCACAATTTGCATTGCCTAAGAAACAGAGGGCCCTTTGCGCCCACTCTAATACCTCTGTCGCATCTAAGGGAGTGTTAGAGTCCTTGGCTTGCACAGCCGCATCAAGGATTTTTGTGAGAGGGCCAGACACATCCAGTAATTTATCCTGGCAGCCTCTCCATGCCCTGTCCAAACCTTTCTTAGGGTCTTTCGAAAACTTTGTCTAGAAACGTGGCCATGTTAGGGTCCAATTCCGGAGTGTCTGATACCTTGCCTAGTAAGGCCGGTCTCGGGCATTCAGACCTAAGGGTAGCACGCACCTCGCGCTCAAAACTTTGGCGTAGATTCTCTTGCACATAGTGTGCCACTTCCACACATGGCACCCATTCACTGGACCTCTGATGCACAATATTTTTGGGGTCGAAGAGCAGGTTTTTATTAGTGGGGATACTGCACACATTATGCGTCTTGCGCTTCTTTATAGTTGACCTTTTAGGCTCTTCCACTCCCTGCTCAGAGTCCGTGGTATCTGGCACGGCCGGAGAAGACTCCTCGTCGTCCCCTGGATTCAAAAGGGATGAATTGCCAGACAGGACAGAACCGCCATAACCATGGTCTTTGATGATGTTAGACGTCATCCGAGAAAGGACTTCCGCTGAAGAGTAATGGGTTGCTCACCCAGTGAAGCCTTAAATTTGCGTTTACCATAATTCTGCAGGGGCTGTGTAAATGGCTGAAGAGCCTTGATTAATGCCCTGTTCACAGAGCCCTGGACGTGGGTATCCAGGGCTTCCACCAGTTGCTCCTCCATCTGGTGCTCATAGGGCACCTCTTCACACTCTGCATAGTCATTATAATCGGCCCACTGGTCCACCTCCTCGGCGTAATACGCCATCGTGCTAACTCGGGAGGTATGGAGGAGTTTCAGGGGGGAGAAACCCAGGGGTGTCACTGATATTTCAAAACCCAAATGAATATCTGACAGGCACCTTCCTAACTAACCTGTCCCTAAAAGTATGAAAAACCAGACACTCACCCTGTCACTACCTAAATCCTTGCAGAATGTGCCCAAATTCTGAGAGAGTCAGTCTGTTGTATGAGTGGAGGGAGCCACCCCACAATCTCCCCTCAGACAAAGCCCTGCAACATTTATGCGCCCTGTCGGGCGTTCTAGGGACTGAGGACTGAGCAGAAAACGGTGCGCGAATGCAGGAGAAGCCGATCGCAATGAAATACAAACCGGCTTCTCGCGCATGTGCGAGCCGCGTGGTGATCGAAAGAGGACTGCTCCTCAAGCGCGCAACGCGCGTCTGTCCCGCACTCCGCTCCACAGGGGATCACCAAAACGGGCGACGGAGCTCCAAATACACCTAAATTGACGCGCATATACTCGCGCAGTGCATCGGTATAATCCAAATCACTTTTACATGCCAATGTCATGAATAAATATTAATCGCAATAATAACATTAAACTGTAAGAAATGGTAAAACACTTAACTCGCTGCTGCAGCAGCAAAGAAAGAGGAAGAAGTTTGACGTCACGGACATTTATAGTAAAGGAGTGTTATGTGATTGATGCATACACTGGAGGGGGTTGTCCTTCCGGGGTTATGCTAATTTAAAGTTTTCATTGGCTGCTGTTTTGTCAGTAAAGTAAAGAGAAGCATAATCTGAGCCTCCGTGGACTGACATAGAATTCAGAAATCCAGACGTCTGCACAAGGACAAAACTCCCACTTTAAAATGCACAGAAAGAGAAGAAATTCGCACTGCTAGAGACAGAAGCACATGTAAATGCCCTTCGTTTAAGATAACGCTGTTTCACAGTG
Organism: Calotriton arnoldi; assembly: GCA_963921515.1. Lineage (NCBI taxonomy): Eukaryota > Metazoa > Chordata > Amphibia > Caudata > Salamandridae > Calotriton > Calotriton arnoldi. Next base: position 603,466 of record CAWUFW010010720.1, on the reverse strand, counting down.
AAAAGTATGTTTAAACACTCACAAGCGTGATCGCTTCCAGCTTACCACCTGTGTTCTGTTCCTTGAATAAACTATACCCAAGCTGTTGTTCTGCTTCACATAATAAAGGCCCGCTCCCCTGTGTCACGCTCGGATGGCTTTGCAATCAAGGTTGTAAAGCGCTTTTCACTGCTGCACTCCTACGTAGCCCGTCACCTAAACCAATCCAGATGCTGCTTTCATGCTGTTTGTATAAGTGAACAGTATGACAGCAGCACCTGGATTGGTTAGAGCAGGCAGACACAGTGCTCATACTGATACTTGGAGGCTGCGTCTATATTCCTCCTGGCTCACAGACACAGCGCTAGTTTCAAGAACTGAAGTACACAAGTAGGGTTGGCCGTGGTTAAAGAAATGGCCAAACTGACGCACACTTCAATTCACAGTGACAGGCAGCTTGGCTGCCAATCAATCCGCCTGGAGCAGCCCACTTCTCCAACCCGAGTAAAGTTGCTGAAACTATGAACACACAGAGAGAGAGCACTACGTTACAGCTGGAGCTCACTCGCACATAACGGGTCAACACCCCTAGCACTCCTTAAGTATTTATGCAGCACACAAACAGTAATAAAGTGAAAACACAACACGAAAAATCAAACACCAATTTAGAACAGTAGAGTGAAAACGACAGCAATCAGTAGAACCAGAGATATGCAATTTCAAAGATTTAAGGTAAGTATAGGGCCAAAAAGCACAAAGTGCCACTCACGGTTCTCTGGGCGTGCGAGACCAGGTGAAAGTCACAAGTTCAGGCCAACCACGATGGAGCACAGGCCAGCTAGAGGGGCGAGGTTAGTCTTGCTGAAAAAGTTACCTTCTAAAGTCCAGTGCAATGAGTTCAGTTCGCGGTGGAGGAGACCGCAAAGAGCAGTGAGAGCATCGCAGATGGTCGTCAATGTAGCACAAAGAGCAGGCAGGCCTCTGTGGACGGTTGTTGCTTTAGTGTGAAGATCCTGTTGGGTGCTGCGGACGGTAGTTGCTGGAGCTTCACGTTGGTGGTCACTGCGAGCTGTCGATGTTATAGCGTGAAGTGCAGATCTCGCATTGCTGGTCGTATCTGGTGGTCACTGTAGCCCGAAGAGTCGAGTTCACCAGAGCTTCTCGTTGGTGGTCAGTGCGGGCGCCATCATATTTGCACAAACTGGCCCATTTGCAGTCGCAAAGAGCCCGAAGCTTCAGGATTTCTCCTTTTCTTTTAGATGGAGCTCAACTGATGCCTCTCCAAGGGTCCAGGGCCTATAAGGCACCTCTTGGGGATCAGGAACTCACTCCAGAAGAGGGCAGCAAGGCTCAGGCAAGTCCAGTTGCAGGTCCAGGCGGGACCAGTGCAGCAAGTCAGCTGGGCAGTTGCAGAGAGGCCTCTGGAGCTGGTTGTGTTTCCCTGTAGCTCAGAACAGCAGGTCAGGCAGCTGCTCCTTGGAGTCACTTCAGCCTAGGATGAAGGGTGCAGGTCCAGTCTTCCTTCTCAGACAGCAGTGCAGGCCTCAAACAGCAGGGTAGTCCTGTGGTAGCAGCAGGGCAGTCCTACTTCTGTAGTATCCACAGATCCAGAAGTGTACTGAGGAGTGGGTCGGAGAGCCCTACGTGTATACCTGGTGCCCACTTTGAAGTGAAAGAAACTTCTAGAGCTTTCCCCCTACAGATGTGTCTAGAATGTCCTGCCCTGCTCTCAGTCTGTCTACAAGCGCAACAGGCTAGTGTGAAGTATTTTGTGTATGGCTGAGGCAGTGTCTTTGTAAATAGGGCTGTGCACACCTCCGCCCGCCCTCCATCCTTTCTTGGATGGCCCATCTTGCCAACACCCAGGCTGTTGGTTGTGTGGCTGTGTGGGAGGACTAAACAAAGGCCAACTGCCAACTACTTCTAGTCATGTGACCCAGGAAACAGGCTGCAGGCATTAAATGGTTAGTACAAGAAAATGCTAACTTTTCAAATGTGTTAATTGATACACAAAAGGGACCCCTAAACCATTCATTAATTCAAGAGTTATTCAGGCTACGTTCCCATTCCGTGCCTGCTCTTACACACATGTTACCTATTATTCAAGTGGTTATTTAGATGTCCATGCACATCTGTACTTGCACTAAAATACATACTGACATTTAGGTCAAGACATAATAAATAAGACATGATCAAAACACAAAAAACATTTTAGACAATATAGTCTGTCCACAAATAGCTTGTTTACTTTTATAGTAGTTTTAGTGTATTCACATTGATGTACGAAACAAAAAAAGACGATTGACTCCACAATTTAAATGGATGACATAACGATCAAACATACACATTACATATTCACATGATTCACTTATATCCTTATCAACAAAAACAAGTGTCCAACATAAATTTTATCAGCAGAGGGATACATCAATGTCCTCCTTATGGGTTGTCGCGAATACAGCATCAGGCCCTATGTGGTTGGGGCACAATGTTTCACCCTTAGTTGGTTATGTAAGAGGCTTCGATCCTCTTAATTACTGTCCTTTGGCTTTTATTGGCCTTTGTGCGGGTGTGTGCCCTCAAAGCGCACTTTATTTTGCCGACGTATGTAGGCCTTCCCTGTGGGCCTAATACTTAGTTAGCGAAGGTCTTCCTCAGGGCTTATGAAATCTCATGACGGGCACTAAAAATATAAAACAAAATACAAAAGCTGTATGTCACACTTTCACAGGAAAACCTCTTTGTCATAGACGCTTTAATGTTCCGACGGATAGCCCTAAACATTTACGTAACCCATGATTTAATGTCATCTCCCCAGCGGAGATGATTGCAATCTGTGACTTGTTGCAGGCAGGTGGTGAACTCCACCGCTTGTCAATGGCTTCTGGATAAAGGGCAAAAGGAAACTTTGGGGCACATGATTAGTTATAGGCATCTGCTTTTATGAGGTAAGTAAAGTTGCGTGGGGGCGGGATTGCCTTACTTTTGGGAGTCGGTTTGCTCACTCCTTTAGCTTGGGTAGTGGAATGGTTCTGGCACAGAGACGGACACAGCGGACCTGTGCGGCTTCAGGCTGTGCAGGGCAGACTCTACAAATATATAAGGCATTGTATATTTTGTCATAGTTGCTGTCAGTAGGGGCAAAAAAATGCATATGGCAAATGTTTGAGAACAGATTTCTTGATGTCCTACCTTGTTCACAGATCGTGGTGCGTGCAGTCTGAAATGCAGGCTCACAGTACTCAATGCAGGGCCTGGATTCGGCCTCTACGCATAGGGGAAATGAGAGGGGAGGAGAGATTACCAAAGGAGATTATCCCTTTCTATAGCGGGTGCGCGTGAGTTCGCTAACGTGCTGAATGTAGGGCTAAATACCTTGAATGTAAATTCCTTGTTCGTAGAGGCGTGGCTGGCACTTGACATGCTCGCTTGTAAGCTGGGTGTCAATTTCCTCTCGTATTTGACCGCTCGCGGACAGAAATGACGCTGCGGTCTAACGGGTACATGGGAGATGGAGTTCTCCATGCCCCCTGTGGTGTGTGGAGCCCCTGAGTATGTCTGAGGCCCCCGTACAGTGCGGACCTCTTGTTTGGGGAGCATTGATGTGTGAGGCTTCAAAAACAGCCTCATCATAGTTTGCCCCCGTCTCCAAGTATAGCTTTACAGCAGATGCCTTGTGATGTTGCTTTCTGGGTGATGTAGTGTGGTGCTTATGGGGCCTTTGGCGGTATGGCTGGTAATTAAAACATTTGTTACAAGTAACATAGTTGTGGTTCACTGGGGATTACACAGAGATAACCTGCATACGATTCAGATAAAAAACAATAATCCACATATACAGATTTGCTTGTCAGCCATAGCACCAAAGATATTACACAATAAAGGTGCACAACATTTTACACATCAAATTTGTCAATTTTTGGACACTTTGGGTTTATCATCTCTGGTACTCTAAGGTTCCAAAGGCTTATAGTCTCATATATTTTTGCAACGTGCACGTGTAAATGTGGTGTGTGGCCCCACTGGGATCAGGTAGTATTTAGTAGCACTAAACGGATGTCCCTGTGTATACTTGGTTACTGGTTGGGCCTCTTTTTTTTATAGAGGAAGGTGTCTTCTAACGTAATGACCCCATCTGGAAGGACTGGGTTGGAAGGACAGGCTTTGACTCAAAGAGATTTGCTAAAAAGTTGGGTGGAAGCCCATTGGATGTAACTAAAAATATTTACTTAGCTAAAATAAAATCAGCCGCAATATACGGAGCAGGTGTCTGGGGGATGGTCAACGCTGGTTCGTTACAGCAAATGGAAGACTCTTTTTTTAAAAATCGTGTGTCTCTACCTCAATCGGCCCCAAATCACATTTTACATCTTGAACTGGGGCTTCCTTACTTGAGTGACACCATAAGGTTGGCCCCGGTCCTCTTGTGGCTATCAATATGGCAGAGAACTACGGTCGACTTGACACAAACCATTATAAGAGAATGCTGTAATCTAGATCACTACAAAAGGATTAGGTGGGTAAATTATGTAGAAACTGTATTGAAAGCTCTAGGGATGGTAAAACCTTTTCAGGATCCTGATTCCTGTAAAGAGGTCAATAAGAAATGGTTAACGGATTTATACTTTCAAAGAGCAGAACACGCCCGTAGGGAAAAAACCGGATCCATCAATCTTCCATTGCATACGACCTGGTCCCACCAATATCAGGAGAAGGTTTCCACTATTTAGCTCGTATAAACAATGCACAGCACAGATTTATATTACTGCGCTTCAGACTGAATATGATCCCGTTACTCCTGGGATACCCACAAAATAAATATAGATTAGCAGATCTCGCCCCTGCCCTTGTAATAACCATGCCGTGCAGTCAGATCTGCATATCTTATTATTTTGCAAAAATTACTCTGAGGAAAGGAAAATATTTATACTCCCAATTCTGAGGCACCATAAATTTAGGCAATGTCGGGTCGCCATGTATTTTCTAAAAGCTTTACTGGACCCATTTGTATGTTTCTGTGTTGCTTCATTTCTATGGGCCTGTTTCAGGAAGAGGAAAAAGGCGGGCCCACATTTTAGTAGTATTGTGTAATTTTAATCATGAATTGTTCTTCCTTTTTTAAATGATTTTAAAGGTCCTATTTGGATCACAGCAAACTTGTTTAATACTCATCTTAACCAATGTATATATGTATATTTATTGACTTGGAAATTTTTATATGTACCTTTGTGCTTTTATGGTCTGTTCATAAAGATCGAATAAAGCTGTGTGACTGACTGACTGACTCAAAGGGCAAAGAAATTGCTGATCTCAGATAGTTTGTTTGGCCATTTTCGGTCTTGTGCATACGTAATATCATTTGCACCTCTAGGCGCAGTAGTATAGGTTCTGCATTGGTGGTTTTTATACATCTTAGCACTGTCCATCTGAGGTCTGTCAGTGCATGTTTTTTCTCCACATAGTGTTTGACCATGGGTGCATGCATTGTTTTGCATCGAATATGCAATTTGTGTTGGATTTCTTAGTTTGTTTTCCCAATGTAGGCTTTCTCACATGGGCATACCATTCAATACTTGATGTTCTTTGAGTTACAGTTAGTAAGCTCTGTATGTTTAACCTTTGTGTCCACTTTCTAAATGTGGCACTTTCAGAATTGTCACTTAAAATCCGACATTACCATTAAGATCAGCCCCAGGACTTGTCTGCTTCTGCTCAGGGACTTTTTTTCTGTTCAACTGCCTCTATTTAACCGTCTTGTTAGAAAACGTCCAGTAGAGGTCAGTAAAATACCAGAATTGCTTTCTGCTTGTTCAACTGCCTCTATTTAACTGTCCTGATAGAAAATGACCAGTAGAGGTCAGTAAAATACCAGAATTGCTTTCTGCTTAGGGAGTTTCTTTTTTTATTTTTCTGGCAACTGCCTCTACTTAATTTTCTTGATAGAAAACGACCAGCAGAGGTCAGTAAAATACCAGAATCACTTTAACATTCCCTAGATTCCAGGCCATAGAAACTGGTCTTCATCGAGCACCGGTATAATACATTTTTTTCCAAATCTTGTATTTTCAGTGATATGACCACCGAAGGACCTGATTTTATATTAAAACAGAGCTTTGGACAATACCATTTCCCTCTAATAGGCAGTATTTCTCTCCATGTGTTCCAATACCTGGCGTGTTCCGCAGTTTGGTGCTTACTTTCCCTCCATGTTAAAGAACAGTAGATGTTTCAGCACCCAGGCTTACGTGCTGCATAGCTAAATACATATAAGGTCCAATAGGCAAGACCTATTGCATTGAAAATGCTTGTTTCTTTGTCTTTTAGCACTCCATATGAGTGTGCTGCCTAATCATACAAATCATTCCCTGCTCTTTGTATTCTTCCTCTCTCACCCACATCTTTTCCATGGGTTCCCTGTCCCTCTTTGTTGATTTTTTTTTTTTTTTTTTTTTAAACTCTCCCCCAGCTCCTCTGCCGCCCTGCTGCTCGTCGATACAAAAGGGGATGATGGACGGAACGCTTGAGCCAATCAAACACTCACCCCGAGTCAACTGATCTGGGTTTAATCCATCATCATTCTTTAGCTCACTCCACCACCCCAGTTCAGACATGGCCATATGCAAATCAGTCTGACCCTGTGCCTCATGGGAACAGTCCAGCCCGAACTGCCAAGCCATGTCTTCCCTGGACCGGAAACAAGCATCCTAGGACCGGTTTCTGGCATTTCAGCCGTCATCAGCCAGGCTTGCTTGAATCCAGTGGCAAAGTGAGCAAGGGACCCACGCCTGGGCATACCCCCGCCAACTTAGGGCGACCAAAGCGATACAAAAGGGGATGATGGACGGAACGCTTGAGCCAATCAAACACTCACCCCCAGTCAACTGATCTGGGTTTAATCCATCATCATTCTTTAGCTCACTCCACCACCCCAGTTCAGACATGGCCATATGCAAATCAGTCTGACCCTGTGCCTCATGGGAACAGTCCAGCCCGAACTGCCAAGCCATGTCTTCCCTGGACCGGAAACAAGCATCCTAGGACCAGTTTCTGGCATTTCAGCCGTCATCAGCCAGGCTTGCTTGAATCCAGTGGCAAAGTGAGCAAGGGACCCACGTCTGGGCATACCCCCGCCAACTTAGGGCGACCAAAGCGATACAAAAGGGGATGATGGACGGAACGCTTGAGCCAATCAAACACTCACCCCCAGTCAACTGATCTGGGTTTAATCCATCATCATTCTTTAGCTCACTCCACCACCCCAGTTCAGACATGGCCATATGCAAATCAGTCTGACCCTGTGCCTCATGGGAACAGTCCAGCCCGAACTGCCAAGCCATGTCTTCCCTGGACCGAAAAACAAGCATCCTAGGACCGGTTTCTGGCATTTCAGCCGTCATCAGCTAGGCTTGCTTGAATCCAGTGGCAAAGTGAGCAAGGGACCCACGTCTGGGCATACCCCGCCAACTTAGGGCGACCAAAGCGATACAAAGGGGATGATGGACGGAACGCTTGAGCCAATCAAACACTCACCCCCAGTCAACTGATCTGGGTTTAATCCATCATCATTCTTTAGCTCACTCCACCACCCCAGTTCAGACATGGCCATATGCAAATCAGTCTGACCCTGTGCCTCATGGGAACAGTCCAGCCCGAACTGCCAAGCCATGTCTTCCCTGGACCGGAAACAAGCATCCTAGGACCAGTTTCTGGCATTTCAGCCGTCATCAGCCAGGCTTGCTTGAATCCAGTGGCAAAGTGAGCAAGGGACCCACGTCTGGGCATACCCCGCCAACTTAGGGCGACCAAAGCGATACAAAAGGGGATGATGGACTGAACGCTTGAGCCAATCAAACACTCTCCCCCAGTCAACTGATCTGGGTTTAATCCATCATCATTCTTTAGCTCACTCCACCACCCCAGTTCAGACATGGCCATATGCAAATCAGTCTGACCCTGTGCCTCAAGGGAACAGTCCAGCCCGAACTGCCAAGCCATGTCTTCCCTGGACCGGAAACAAGCATCCTAGGACCGGTTTCTGGCATTTCAGCCGTCATCAGCCAGGCTTGCTTGAATCCAGTGGCAAAGTGAGCAAGGGACCCACGTCTGGGCATACCCCCGCCAACTTAGGGCGACCAAAGCGATACAAAAGGGGATGATGGACGGAACGCTTGAGCCAATCAAACACTGACCCCCAGTCAACTGATCTGGGTTTAATCCATCATCATTCTTTAGCTCACTCCACCACCCCAGTTCAGACATGGCCATATGCAAATCAGTCTGACCCTGTGCCTCATGGGAACAGTCCATCTGAGGTCTGTCAGTGCATGTTTTTTCTCCACATAGTGTTTGACCATGGGTGCATGCATTGTTTTGCATCGAATATGCAATTTGTGTTGGATTTCTTAGTTTGTTTTCCCAATGTAGGCTTTCTCACATGGGCATACCATTCAATACTTGATGTTCTTTGAGTTACAGTTAGTAAGCTCTGTATGTTTAACCTTTGTGTCCACTTTCTAAATGTGGCACTTTCAGAATTGTCACTTAAAATCCGACATTACCATTAAGATCAGCCCCAGGACTTGTCTGCTTCTGCTCAGGGACTTTTTTTCTGTTCAACTGCCTCTATTTAACCGTCTTGTTAGAAAACGTCCAGTAGAGGTCAGTAAAATACCAGAATTGCTTTCTGCTTGTTCAACTGCCTCTATTTAACTGTCCTGATAGAAAATGACCAGTAGAGGTCAGTAAAATACCAGAATTGCTTTCTGCTTAGGGAGTTTCTTTTTTTATTTTTCTGGCAACTGCCTCTACTTAACTTTCTTGATAGAAAACGACCAGCAGAGGTCAGTAAAATACCAGAATCACTGTAACATTCCCTAGATTCCAGGCCATAGAAACTGGTCTTCCACGAGCACCGGTATAATACATTTTTTTCCAAATCTTGTATTTTCAGTGATATGACCACCGAAGGACCTGATTTTATATTAAAACAGAGGTTTGGACAATACCATTTCCCTCTAATAGGCAGTATTTCTCTCCATGTGTTCCAATACCTGGCGTGTTCCGCAGTTTGGTGCTTACTTTCCCTCCATGTTAAAGAACAGTAGATGTTTCAGCACCCAGGCTTACGTGCTGCATAGCTAAATACATATAAGGTCCAATAGGCAAGACCTATTGCATTGAAAATGCTTGTTTCTTTGTCTTTTAGCACTCCATATGAGTGTGCTGCCTAATCATACAAATCATTCCCTGCTCTTTGTATTCTTCCTCTCTCACCACATCTTTTCCATGGGTTCCCTGTCCCTCTTTGTTGAGTTTTTTTTTATTTTTATTTTTAAAACCCTTCCCCAGCTCCTCTGCCGCCCCTGCTGCTCGTCGGCATCTGCTTCCTGGCCTGTGTTCCCCATTCACTCCTCTATTGCTCCCCTGTCCCTCCCTAGTGTGTATTTATATAATAATCTGAATACTAAAAGATGTGAGGATATTTACATTCTAGTAGTATATAACCATAATTTTTTAAGGAGTTTTAATAAAAATTGAATGTAAATATCAATGATTTAATGTGATTTCTTTTTCTACCGCCTCAGTGCGCAGACCTGGGGATCTTTTAAGGCTAAAGAGTAATGTCTAGGTCATTAGATTGGTCAGTCACTGTCAGTCTGTCCTGGATCAGACTCTCAATTTCAAATAGTCGTTTTAAGTAACTCTCCATTATTCATGGTCGTCCGTTAAGAGGGTTACTGGTCTATCAGGCAAGATACTGCTCGGATCCCGGTACCGCTGTGTGTCACGACCTTGTTGGTTGCAGTCACTTGTGCATCTAAATTGAATTGTCTCATGCAATTTGTAGAACGTCCCTGGATGTGCTGATGTGTCACTACACAACATGCGTGTACATAATAGCACTTTTTTTCCCACTTGTGCTTTAGCAACAACCATTTTCCTTCTTTTTTGCCGATGCGGAACAGCATTGGCAAAATTCTTGGCAAAGCCAGTTGGTCAGCATTAGCAAAGCCAAAAGGTGATACCGATTAGCTTTGCAAATGCTTTTTTATGCTGTGAAGCTTGTTAACGAGCACCAGAAGAAAGAAAACAAATAAGATTAACAGGAAAACTATTAATTCACTCTTTGTAAAAAGCACCAAGAGCATTTGTTTACTCGAGTGAGCCCAAAGTGAAACAAGCACTGGCAAAGCCAATAGGTTTCGCCTATGCAAAATGTATTGGCTTTGTCAATTTTTTTTTTTTTTTACCTGTTGTTCAGCAGTGCCACAACTAAAATTACAAAGCGATACAAAAGGGGGATGATGGACGGAACGTTTGAGCCAATCAAACACTCACCCCCAGTCAACTGATCTGGGTTTAATCCATCATCATTCTTTAGCTCACTCCACCACCCCAGTTCAGACATGGCCATATGCAAATCAATCTGACCCTGTGCCTCATGGGAACAGTCCAGCCCGAACTGCCAAGCCATGTCTTCCCTGGACTGGAAACAAGCATCCTAGGACCGGTTTCTGGCATTCCAGCCGTCATCAGCCAGGCTTGCTTGAATCCAGTGGCAAAGTGAGCAAGGGACCCACGTCTGGGCATACCCCGCCAACTTAGGGCGAACAAAGCGATACAAAAGGGGATGATGGGCGGAGCGTTTGAGCCAATCAGACACTCACCCCCAGTCAACTGATCTGGGTTTAATCCATCATCATTCTTTAGCTCACTCCACCACCCCAGTTCAGACATGGCCATATGCAAATCAGTCTGACCCTGTGCCTCATAGGAACAGTCCAGCCCGAACTGCCAAGCCATGTCTTCCCTGGACCGGAAACAAGCATCCTAGGACCGGTTTCTGGCATTCCAGCCGTCATCAGCCAGGCTTGCTTGAATCCAGTGGCAAAGTGAGCAAGGGACCCACGTCTGGGCATACCCCGCCAACTTAGGGCGAACAAAGCGATACAAAGGGGATGATGGACGGAACGTTTGAGCCAATCAAACACTCACCCCCAGTCAACTGATCTGGGTTTAATCCATCATCATTCTTTAGCTCACTCCACCACCCCAGTTCAGACATGGCCATATGCAAATCAGTCTGACCCTGTGCCTCATGGGAACAGTCCAGCCCGAACTGCCAAGCCATGTCTTCCCTGGACCGGAAACAAGCATCCTAGGACCGGTTTCTGGCATTCCAGCCGTCATCAGCCAGGCTTGCTTGAATCCAGTGGCAAAGTGAGCAAGGGACCCACGTCTGGGCATACCCCCGCCAACTTAGGGCGAACAAGCGATACAAAGGGGATGATGGACGGAACGTTTGAGCCAATCAAACACTCACCCCCAGTCAACTGATCTGGGTTTAATCCATCATCATTCTTTAGCTCACTCCACCACCCCAGTTCAGACATGGCCATATGCAAATCAGTCTGACCCTGTGCCTCATGGGAACAGTCCAGCCCGAACTGCCAAGCCATGTCTTCCCTGGACCGGAAACAAGCATCCTAGGACCGGTTTCTGGCATTCCAGCCGTCATCAGCCAGGCTTGCTTGAATCCAGTGGCAAAGTGAGCAAGGGACCCACGTCTGGGCATACCCCGCCAACTAGGGCGAACAAGCGATACAAAAGGGGATGATGGACGGGCGTTTGAGCCAATCAAACACTCACCCCAGTCAACTGATCTGGGTTTAATCCATCATCATTCTTTGGCTCAAACGTTCCGTCCATCATCCCCTTTTGTATCGCTTTGTTCGCCCTAAGTTGGCGGGGGTATGCCCAGACGTGGGTCCCTTGCTCACTTTCCCACTGGATTCAAGCAAGCCTGGCTGATGACGGCTGGAATGCCAGAAACCGGTCCTAGGATGCTTGTTTCCGGTCCAGGGAAGACATGGCTTGGCAGTTCGGGTTGGACTGTTCCCATGAGGCACAGGGTCAGACTGATTTGCATATGGCCATGTCTGAACTGGGGTGGTGGAGTGAGCTAAAGAATGATGATGGATTAAACCCAGATCAGTTGACTGGGGGTGAGTGTTTGATTGGCTCAAACGCTCCGTCCATCATCCCCTTTGTATCGCTTTGTTCGCCCTAAGTTGGCGGGGTATGCCCAGACGTGGGTCCCTTGCTCACTTTCCCACTGGATTCAAGCAAGCCTGGCTGATGACGGCTGGAATGCCAGAAACCGGTCCTAGGATGCTTGTTTCCGGTCCAGGAAGACATGGCTTGGCAGTTCGGGCTGGACTGTTCCCATGAGGCACAGGGTCAGACTGATTTGCATATGGCCATGTCTGAACTGGGGTGGTGGAGTGAGCTAAAGAATGATGATGGATTAAACCCAGATCAGTTGACTGGGGGTGAGTGTTTGATTGGCTCAAACGTTCGTCCATCATCCCCTTTGTATCGCTTTGTTCGCCCTAAGTTGGCGGGGTATGCCCAGACGTGGGTCCCTTGCTCACTTTCCCACTGGATTCAAGCAAGCCTGGCTGATGACGGCTGGAATGCCAGAAACCGGTCCTAGGATGCTTGTTTCCGGTCCAGGGAAGACATGGCTTGGCAGTTCGGGCTGGACTGTTCCCATGAGGCACAGGGTCAGACTGATTTGCGTATGGCCATGTCTGAACTGGGGTGGTGGAGTGAGCTAAAGAATGATGATGGATTAAACCCAGATCAGTTGACTGGGAGTGAGTGTTTGATTGGCTCAAACGTTCCGTCCATCATCCCCTTTTGTATCGCTTTGTTCGCCCTAAGTTGGCGGGGTATGCCCAGACGTGGGTCCCTTGCTCACTTTCCCACTGGATTCAAGCAAGCCTGGCTGATGACGGCTGGAATGCCAGAAACCGGTCCTAGGATGCTTGTTTCCGGTCCAGGGAAGACATGGCTTGGCAGTTCGGGTTGGACTGTTCCCATGAGGCACAGGGTCAGACTGATTTGCATATGGCCATGTCTGAACTGGGGTGGTGGAGTGAGCTAAAGAATGATGATGGATTAAACCCAGATCAGTTGACTGGGGGTGAGTGTTTGATTGGCTCAAACGCTCCGTCCATCATCCCCTTTTGTATCGCTTTGTTCGCCCTAAGTTGGCGGGGGTATGCCCAGACGTGGGTCCCTTGCTCACTTTCCCACTGGATTCAAGCAAGCCTGGCTGATGACGGCTGGAATGCCAGAAACCGGTCCTAGGATGCTTGTTTCCGGTCCAGGGAAGACATGGCTTGGCAGTTCGGGCTGGACTGTTCCCATGAGGCACAGGGTCAGACTGATTTGCATATGGCCATGTCTGAACTGGGGTGGTGGAGTGAGCTAAAGAATGATGATGGATTAAACCCAGATCAGTTGACTGGGGGTGAGTGTTTGATTGGCTCAAACGTTCCGTCCATCATCCCCTTTGTATCGCTTTGTTCGCCCTAAGTTGGCGGGGGTATACCCAGACGTGGGTCCCTTGCTCACTTTCCCACTGGATTCAAGCAAGCCTGGCTGATGACGGCTGGAATGCCAGAAACCGGTCCTAGGATGCTTGTTTCCGGTCCAGGGAAGACATGGCTTGGCAGTTCGGGTTGGACTGTTCCCATGAGGCACAGGGTCAGACTGATTTGCATATGGCCATGTCTGAACTGGGGTGGTGGAGTGAGCTAAAGAATGATGATGGATTAAACCCAGATCAGTTGACTGGGGGTGAGTGTTTGATTGGCTCAAACGTTCCGTCCATCATCCCCTTTTGTATCGCTTTGTTCGCCCTAAGTTGGCGGGGGTATGCCCAGACGTGGGTCCCTTGCTCACTTTCCCACTGGATTCAAGCAAGCCTGGCTGATGACGGCTGGAATGCCAGAAACCGGTCCTAGGATGCTTGTTTCCGGTCCAGGGAAGACATGGCTTGGCAGTTCGGGTTGGACTGTTCCCATGAGGCACAGGGTCAGACTGATTTGCATATGGCCATGTCTGAACTGGGGTGGTGGAGTGAGCTAAAGAATGATGATGGATTAAACCCAGATCAGTTGACTGGGGGTGAGTGTTTGATTGGCTCAAACGTTCCGTCCATCATCCCTTTGTATCGCTTTGTTCGCCCTAAGTTGGCGGGGGTATGCCCAGACGTGGGTCCCTTGCTCACTTTCCCACTGGATTCAAGCAAGCCTGGCTGATGACGGCTGGAATGCCAGAAACCGGTCCTAGGATGCTTGTTTCCGGTCCAGGGAAGACATGGCTTGGCAGTTCGGGTTGGACTGTTCCCATGAGGCACAGGGTCAGACTGATTTGCATATGGCCATGTCTGAACTGGGGTGGTGGAGTGAGCTAAAGAATGATGATGGATTAAACCCAGATCAGTTGACTGGGGGTGAGTGTTTGATTGGCTCAAACGTTCCGGTCCATCATCCCCTTTGTATCGCTTTGTTCGCCCTAAGTTGGCGGGGGTATGCCCAGACGTGGGTCCCTTGCGCACTTTCCCACTGGATTCAAGCAAGCCTGGCTGATGACGGCTGGAATGCCAGAAACCGGTCCTCGGATGCTTGTTTCCGGTCCAGGGAAGACATGGCTTGGCAGTTCGGGTTGGACTGTTCCCATGAGGCACAGGGTCAGACTGATTTGCATATGGCCATGTCTGAACTGGGGTGGTGGAGTGAGCTAAAGAATGATGATGGATTAAACCCAGATCAGTTGACTGGGGGTGAGTGTTTGATTGGCTCAAACGTTCCGTCCATCATCCCCTTTTGTACAACTAAAATTACAAGCAAGAATATGGCAGGAATGTGCGGGAACAGTGAAGAAATGCGGTGTGAAACGTTTAAACTGAAGGGGTTAACAGGAGATAGGGGTCACAGAAAGGCAACATTTGAGGGATCAAATGTGATGTCTACTGGTGGGAACAAGCAGTAGTGGCCGAAAAGGGAGCATGGCCCAGAAGCCAGAAAGCATTTTTTGGGGTGGGTGGGTGAATGGTGCATAGGCGAAACAGGAGGCAAATGTGAGGTAAAGCATATTGCGGGTGGTGTGTACTGTAATCAGAACTGCCGCCTGCTGAACTGGGGAGATAGGTTCGAGTCTCTGCGTCAGTGCAACATCCTGTGATTCTTGGTGATTATTTTCAGTTCTGCAGACTCCTTGTTACCAGAAAAAAAACATGTCAATTTCACTTAAATTTTGTATTGTTGCATATGTTTGAGTAGAGAAAACGCAGCCAATGTCCAACACTGTATGCGTTTTACAGCGTAAGCAATCCCAATAAACTGAAGAGAGAAGAATTCATTACAGTTTCCGCCAGACAGAAGCATATAATGTTTATTAACAAAGAGTAAAGTTCACACGGGTATTATTTTTGAGCATAAAAAGTTTTATATTACAAGCCGGGGTGAAATTACCAGCTAATTAGCCTACGAAGATCAGGTTAAACGGAATATAAATCTCAATTCTCTAAAAACCTAAGGGTCTGATTCATTAAACAATTATGCACGCAGTCTTTATGCTAAAGCAGGGAATAAAAGATTTTCTAGCTAGCGCGTCAAGAATTTTCAATTCTATTAAGGACACGGAGGCGAGGATTATGCTTCTCTTTACTTTACTGACAAAACAGCAGCCAATGAAAACTCTAAATTAGCATAACCCCGGAAGGACAACCCTCCAGTGTATGCACCAATCACATAACACTCCTTTACTATAAATGTCCGTGACGTCAAACTTCTTCCTCTTTCTTTGCGAAAAAAACCTTTCAACACAGTCCATAAGCATAACCGTAGAACTTTGAACTCCGTCGATTTCTTCCTCGACTCGAACTTTAACCACAGGAAGTTCTTCTCCTGATCCAGACAGGAATTTCCATCGACTCCTTAAGCCGGCTTATTTTGCTCTCCTGAAAAGAGAATATACATCGTAATAGACCATTCATTGACTGTATGTCCAACAAGAAAAAGGGCGGGAAGAAACCCAATAATATCATACCAAACATAATAACATCACAATTGTCAATATGAACACAGTCCAACCTCATATTATACAATACAGTTTCAAGGGTGGGATAATCCTCGCCTCCGTGTCCTTAATAGAATTGAAAATTCTTGACGTGCTAGCTAGAAATATTTTTATTCTATGTCAGTCCACGGAGACTCAGATTATGCTAGTTTAAAGTTGACCCACCACGTTAGTTGCAACATCTACAATTGGTTTGTGATAAAACGTCTTGAAAGTAGAATCAGAAGACCAATCCACCGCAGTCATGATATCCTCTAATCGAGAACCTGTAGCAAAAGCCTTAGAAGCCATAGCTCCTCTGTCAGAATGAGCTCCAAAGGCCGACGTATCAATACCTGCCAAATTCAACAACCAAGTGACCCACCTGGCTAGAGTTGCGGCAGAGACTGGGTGAAAAGGTCTCTGTAAAGAAATTAACAACTGTCCTGCCACATCATTCCTAAATTCTCGTGTGCAATCTTCATAACATTTCAAACATTGAACAACACACAACTTACTATGATGCGGAAACGCAGGATAAGAAATACATTTAGAATTGGTCTTAGTTCGTTTCGAAATAGTAAATGAAACCCCGAAGGAGTGAAAACTCTACCTGCTAAATCCAAGGCGCGCACATCAGACACTCGTCTACATGAAATTAAACATAACAAAAGTGTCAATTTTGCTGATAACTGTTTGCGGGATAGACCCTCATTAGCTGGCCAATTTCTGAGGAAACGGAGGACTACATCCACATCCCACAACTGTGAATACCGTGGTTTTGGAGGGTTTACCAACCTGATGCCTCTCACCACTTTACATACCAAGGGATGTTCCCCCACGGGTTTACCATCCACGTGGGGATGACCTGCCGAGATTGCAGATCGGAAATTGTTAACTGTCCTGTAGGCCAAACCTTTACTCGCCATATCCGACAGGAAATTAACTATTGAATGTATTCCTGATCCCAGGGGATCCCCATGCCATTCAGCATACCAACTAACCCACTTACGCCAAGCTGACTCATATCGCTTATGCGTAGCTGGGGCCCATGACTGTGACAAGAAAAACATTGCGTTCTCCGAAACTCCCGGCATTTGCCAACGTCTCCGGAAAGCTTCCATGCCATGAGGGACAATTGTTCCTGCAGAACCAACGGATGAGGTTGACCCAGAGGGTCCGTCAAAATCTCTGGAAACGATATCAGACGAATTGAGGCGCACAAGACAAGGTCAGAGCAACTGGGAACCACGCTTGTGCTCTCCAACACGGGGATATCAGAATCATTTCCGCCCTCTGTCTGCAGACCTGCGCTAAAACTCTCTGAATCATGACGAACGGAGGAAATGCATATAGGATACCCGTCGTCCATGATTGAAGAAAGGCGTCTGAGTTGATCGCCAGAGGGTCTGGTCGCCAACTGTAAAACTGAGGCAGTTGCGCATTCAGTCTGGACGCAAACAGGTCTATCGAACAAGGACCCCACTTGTCGTTCAGTTGACAGAATACCCTGGGGTGAGTTTATTTTGCCAAGTCGAAATGGCAGTTAAAAAATTGCACACACAGGCTGCAGTGGCAGGCCTGAGACAGGTTTTAAAAGGGCTACTTAAGTGGGTGGCACAATAAGTGCTGCAGGCTTACTAGTAGCATTGAAGTTACCAGCCCTGGGTATATGGTTTACCAGTTTACTAGGAACTTACAAGTAAATTAAATATGCCAATTGGGTGTAAGCCAATTGTACAATGTTTACAGGAATGAGCATAAGCACTTTAGCACCGGCTAGCAGTGGTAAAGCGTGCTGAGTCCTATAGCCAACAAAAACGAATTCAGCAAATCAGGAGGAGTGAGGGCTAAAAGTTTGGGGGGGATACAAAGGATGGCAGGTCTAACACACTGCATATTTATGTTTACATTGTTGCAATATATGAAGACTGTAACTCAGCCTTTGCTTTCAAAATGAGGGATGTGATTGGGGTATAATCTAACTTTCTGTGCTTTCACTCTATGTGATCTTAGTGCGAATTGCCTTTGCTAATTAGTCTACCCCCTACTTTCTTCGAGACTTGTTCCCTGATTTCAACCTCATTATTTTCACAACAGTTGCGATGCCTTTGCAAAACTGGAGGAACTTTGGGACTTTCAAGTGCATTGCCCTCGAGCAGGGAAAAGATAATTTCCTGACACGTCACCGTCTCGAGTAATCAGTCGACCTCATCCATAGCTGCCAAGGTTTCAGATTGCTATGTGTGACATTTTTATAATTTCGGTGTCATTATGAGTGACATTTCAAATACCCGACGGACCTGAAAAACTACCGGCCCATCTCTCTCCTTCCCTTCACAGCCAAAGTCACCGAGAGACTCATCAACGCCCAGCTGACCACCTTCATCGAAGAAAACGCCATCCTCGACTTCTCCCAGTCCGGATTTCGCAGCAACCACAGCACCGAGACCGCCCTCCTCGCCGCCACTGATGACATCCGCATGCTCCTCGACCAGGGCCACACTGCGGCCCTCATCCTACTAGACCCTCCGCGTCCTTCAACACCGTCTCACACCGCACCCCCGCAGCCAGACTCCACGACGCCGGTATACGAGGAATCGCCCTCGACTGGATCCGCTCCTTTCTCTCCGGCAGAACCCAAAGGATCAGACTCCCTCCCTTCCTCTCCGAACCTAGAGAGATCAACTGTGGAGTACCCCAAGGATCCTCGCTCAGCCCCACACTTTTCAACATCTACATGGCCCCCCTCGCCGCCATCGTCAGACAGCATGGGCTCCGCATAGTATCTTACGCCGACGATACCCAGCTCATCCTCTCTCTCACGAAGAACCGGTGGCCCCCTGCCCTCGGAAACCCCCCACCCGACGGACAACACCCGGAATCTCGGCATCATTCTAGACTCCTCCCTCACCAAGACCCGCCAGATCAACGCCGTCGCCTCAACCTGCTTCAACTCCCTCCGCAAGACCTTCAAGTGGATCCCCCACGAATACAGAAAGACCGTCACCCACACACTCGTAACTAGCAGACTGGACTACGGTAACGCCCTCTACGCCGGAATCAACAAAACCCTGCTACACAAGCTCCAAACCATCCAGAACACCGCAGCCAGACTCGTCCTCTGAACCCCACGACACGAGCACATGACCCCGCACCTACGAGACCTCCACTGGCTCCCCATCGAGCAGAGAGTAACCTTCAAACTACTTACCCACGCCTACAAATCCCTCCACAACATCGGACCCAAATACCTCAACGAAAGAGTCTCCTTCCACGTACCCAAAAGGAACCTCCGCTCCGCCGACCTCGCCCTGGCAGAGACCCCACGCATCTGAAGAATCAAAGCAGGCGGAAGAGCCTTCTCCTACGTTGCAGCAAAGACCTGGAACGAGCTCCCAGTCAACATCAGACGCCCCCCCACTCTGCACACCTTCAGGAGGAGCCTCAAGACCTGGCTTTTCGACTAATCCGGAGCTACACCCCCCCTCTCCCCCCCAGCGCCTTGAGACCCTCACCGGTGAGTAGCGCGCTTTATAAACCCCTGATTGATTGATTGATTGATTGAAATGCAATGAGTGACACTTTCTCTTGAGCAATATTAAGCAATGAAGATGAAAGAAACGTATAGATATCATAAATTACACCCATCTTTGAACCCCGCCGAGTCTGTAACAGGGCATGAGAGGCCCCAACATGGATCTCAGCAGTCAGCTAACTCTCGGATTCCGGCTGTTTCAGACAGTCACAGCACGGCATGATTGAGCACCCCTTCTAACACACTGAAAGGGTTTACCAGGGAGGAGCAGCTGCAGTCTCCCCAGGGAAGGATTTTATTTTGTATTGATTTTAGGATTTTTATAAAGCATGAACGAGGCCTCAGGAAGTCAGGGCGCTCGTATTAAACATGTATTATCACAAGAGATGTACAAGAAGAGATACGCACAGTTTAATATTCCCTAGAGGTACAAACATTATTAATGTGCAGCTGCCAGTGGGGTACACTGGCAGCTGCACAGCACACAAGCATCACCACAGGGGTCAGAAATACCCCCAGTGAGATCTGCCGCCTCCTAGAGAGGACATTTCCTGGGTTAAAGGTCACTTTTTTGGAAACCGATAATTAAGGGGGCAGCATCCACGGAACCATGTACCGGGGCTGAAAGATGCAAAATGGATTAGGACATTTGTCATTTCCCTTATTCTGAGTGAATGAATACTTGTCTTGTGTGTAGCACCTCGTGACTGGTGTGTCACGTTGTATTAAAGCGCCTCCGGTCCGAGCCACAGTCTTGCATCCAGCGGTTCTTTGCTGTCAGAAGTCATGCTCTCTCAGGCCTGCAGGCCTTAAATGGAGCCCAAAAAGGCGGGTGTGCGATGCACAGCACTTACACACACACAAGCACAGACACCAGGAAAGGGGATGTGCTCTCTCACGCAATAAATGGAGCACAGCACGGGGGTGTGCAGTGCACAACACTCAGATGAGCACAGACACGAGGCAAGCGGCCGTGCTCTCTCAGGTCCTGAATAGAGCACGGGAGAGAGTACCCTGCACAACATTCCCACACGATGAGCACTTGACGAGACAACAGGGCAGCCTGTACAGGGACGCCATTTTGTGGGGTTATGATTGATGTCAATATTTATTTAGACACACACTAACCTCAGTGGCCAGTACGAGTCCGCATCTGAGGCTGAGTGACTGAAACCCAAGGCCGCAACGAGGAGTCTCCAGCAGCATGAGGCATCATGATGAGAGGCACAGGCGGGGGTGCAAGCAGCAGCGGCCCGCGGACTGTAACTAAACTTACAAACCTCCGCCCGCTCGTGGCGCCCACTTAGTTGAAAAATGTTGTGAATGAGGGCGCGGTGCTGGAGCCAATTAGAGCACAGCTAAGTCCAGCCTGGTCGGCGCGACCGAACCACCTCCTGGCTGGCAGATGAGAGAGATCGTAAAAAAAATATAATAACCCAACACCCGAGCAGAGCAGTGCAGTTGCACTGTAGAGTGTAGTACAGTCTGTCACACACTGTGGGCTCAGGCTGCCAGATCAGCGCGCGGTCCGTGCTGCAGTTTTGCTTAATGAGCGCTAATTGCGCAGCGCTCCATCGCTGTTTGCCAGTCAACTTCAGGAGGCACTATAAATGCGTGACTTCGCATTTTGGTGCGGTGATGCGGACCACCACACCAAGATGCGTTAGTCTAACGCCTGATGCGTGGTACTTGGCAGGGCTGCCTGATCCTGCTTCATTACTACATTGTCCACAACTGCAAACCGGGCTGCATGAGGAGGGCACTTGTGTGACTTGGACACAGAGGCAGAGGGACACACCCTGACGTTAAACAAAGGGCAGGGCTCCTTCTAGTGATAAAACGACAGAAGCGGTGCGTGGAAGTTGGCTGCCTAAACGAGACTCGGGTGCCACATACCCTGTACCTAATATGTAGGAAACAGCTACAACTGTTTACTGTTTATTTAAATTTGATATAGACCTCCACTGAGGTCAACAAATACACAAACATAATTTTAAAACATTTATAGTGACAGCCATAACATCAACTTTTAGCATTTCAAAGGTTAAAACATTTCACCAAAATTTTTGCCACTGGATTCAAGCTAGCCTGGCTGATGAGGGCTGTTAGCCCAAAACCGGTCCCAGGATGCTTGATTCCGGTCCAGGGAAGACATGGCTTGGCAGTTCGGTCTGGACTGTTCCCATGAGGCACAGGGTCAAGACTGATTTGCATATAGCTGTGTCTGAACTGGGGTGGCAAAGTGAGCTAAAGAATGATGATGGATTCAACCCAGATCTGTGACTGGGGGTGAGTGTTTGAAAAGTTTCAGCACTCCATCCATCATCTCCTTGTGTTTGCTTTGTTCGCCCTAAGTTGGCAGGGTATGCCCAGACTTGGGTCCCTTGCTCACTTTGCCACTGGATTCAAACTAGCCTGGCTGATGAGGGCTGTCAGCCCGAAACCGGTCCCAGGATGCTTGATTCCGGTCCAGGGAAGACATGGCTTGCAGTTCAGTCTGGACTGTTCCCATGAGGCACAGGGTCAAGACCGATTTGCATATAGCTGTGTCTGAGCTGGGGTGGCAAAGTGAGCTAAAGAATGATGATGGATTCAACCCAGATCTGTGACTGGGGGTGAGTGTTTGAAAAGTTTCAGCACTCCGTCCATCATATCCTTGTGTTTACCAAAATTTTTGCGACATATTTAAAATAAAATTAATTAGATATTTATAAGGTTAATAACAGATGAATTCATCCGGTAGGTTTCCCAAAGCTTAAATAGATCAGTTGAAAAGACAGGTTGTACTTAAAAGTATTAGTTCATAATATCAACTTTAAATATTTATAAATTTTACAGCATTATCTTCATGAATTTTAAAATAACTTTAGAAAGCTCTTTAAAAATGTATACAATTGGTAACAAGCGGGTTCATCCGGTGGTGATTTACAAAGATTAATTAGGTTTTGTATCGACGTAGTATTGCATCTAATACTCATAGACCTTAAATACCTTCTTCTGGCTTCAACTAGGGTTGGGTTAGGACAGACAGATAGAACATGAGTTAGATTTGTATTCCTCCCTACACAAATCACAGAGCCCAGTTGTATTTTCAGATTTGTTCCACTTTACTATATAGACTTTCAAAGGGAGGATTTCCAGCCTCAGTAGAAGAATACAGTCCAATCCTGTGCACACGTATGCGTCTAGTTTGAAAGTTCAGTCCAAAGTTCGAAATCAGAGCCAGTAAAGTCTTTTTGCAAGAATTCTTATTCTTTATTCCAAAGAACACCACAGGGTCCAGCCAACACGTGTTTCGTCGTTGGGATAATAACCCTCGACTTCTTCAGGGCTGGAAATAACAGAAACGGGACTCATATCACATGAGTATACTTCTAATTGCACAACATAAATGGTGCATAGAGTTATGTTATGTTATGTTATGTTATGTTAATGAAGCTTGTAGAGTGCAGCTGTTGCCCAAAGGCGTCCTGGCGCTAAGCGCTACCTAGTGGGTGTCCTAAGAGGAAGATTATTCAGAGAAAAGCCAGGTTTTCAACCCCTTCCTAAACGAAAGGAGATCCGTGGCCTTTCTCAGATGCACAGGAAGATCATTCCAAGCCCTGGCGGCACAATAAAAGACACTCCTGCCACCCCAGTTGGCTTTCTTAACTCGGGGGATAGTCACTAGCTTTGCTTCCGAGGAACGTAGCATTCTTCCAGGAACATACCAAAGTAATCGATTTCTCAGGTAATCTGGGCCACTGCCCATCAGGGCCTTAAAGACCATGCACAATGCTTTAAACCGTGCCCGTTGTTTCACTGGAAGCCAGTGGAGATCTCGAAGACCCTTTCCCACTGAGACGAACCTGGGAGTGCCCGTTAGAAGTCTTGCTGCCGCATTTTGCACAATCTGGAGTCTATTAAGATGTTTCTTATGTGAACTCAAATACAGACCGTTACAATAATCCAGTCGTGACAAAACGAGCGCTGTGACTGCTGTCCTAAAGCTATCTTTAGGAAGAATTTTTTTTATTTTTCTCAGCATTCTGAGAAGAAAGAAGCTGGTGGAGACCACCCCACTAACATGATCACCAAAGGTTAGTTTATTATCCATCACCACGCCCAGGTTCTTTGCTTTCGTAGTGGGGGCTGGAGGCATTCCCATTTCCTCTGGCCACCAGTCAGGTGTCCAGAGGTTGACATTGTTCCCAAATATCAAGACCTCCGTTTTACCGGCATTAAGCTTTAGGCAATTGGATGCCATCCAGCCTGCAACGGATTTCATGCAATCGTGACATCTCAAGCTGGTCTCAACTTCTTTACCCGGCTGAAGGGACAACACAATTTGAGTGTCGTCTGCATAAGATGTCACCTGAAACCCAAAGGATCCGATCAGGGCCGCCAATGGGGACACATATATATTAAAAAGTGTGGGACTAAGGAGACGAACCCTGTGGCACCCCGCAGGGAAAGGAGAACGGCTTAGACCTATCCCTGCCCAGGTCCACCGTTTGGGTTCTATCCGTCAGGAATGATTTTAAAAGGTTCCAGGCCCTGCCCTGAACCCCTGCTGTAGATAGCCGGTCCATCAATACTTCATGATGGACCGTATCGAAGGCCGCCGAGAGGCCTAACATGATCAGAATCGCAGCACCTCCTTGATCCAAGGCCTCTCTTATTTCCTCCTGACTCAAAAATGGAGTTAATCATAGAGGTCAGGACCGGGCCAATGATCTTGGGAAAGAGTTTAATCACCGAGACTGGACAGGGGTCCAGGGGAGATCCAGATCTACTCGCCATCAAGAGCTTGATAACCTCTTGAGTCTCTAGTGGTGTAAACTCAACTAAAGTAGATATAGCTTTAATTACAATAGGCTCCACCTCGTCTGATGCCTCCTTAGCCTCTGATTGCTGAGGACTAAAAGAGGAAAAAATAACATCAACCTTTTGCCGAAAGAAAGAGGCAAGATTTTCACATAGCTCAGGGCTAGTATATACATTTGGCCTAATAGGATTAGTAAGTAAATTTATCGTTTTAAATAGCTCTTTGGAGGAGGATTTTGCCTTATTAATCTGCTCAGAAAAATAAATCCTCTTAGTTTCCACGAGTAATTTTTTGTACCCTGAGAGACTGGTTTTATAGGCCACTTTGTCACTGGCACTATAACCTTTTCTCCAGGCTCGTTCTAGCCTCCTACAGTCAGTTTTTTTCCCTTGAAGGTTATCCGAGAACCAGGGGGCTGAGGGGGTGGCCCGCTTGGGGGAATACAGTTTAATCGGGACAACTTTACTACATGCGGCGTCAATCCATCCTGAGTAAACAGCCGCAGCCTCCTCTACTCCAGCCGGAAGGATGGGAGCTGTGTCTTTCAAGAAATTCCTAAAACGAGACTGTTAGCGTTATTCCAGGCCCTCATAGTTAGCTTGGCCCTTGACTCTGGTTTAGGTTGATAGTGAGGAGTCCGAGATAATAAAAATAGGATGGCGGCATGATCAGACCAGGGAGAGGCAGAGCCTCGGAGAAGGAAAGGCAAGAGTTATTGGTAAAGATTCCGTCCTAAGGTATGACCTGCTACATGTGTAGGTCCGACCACCAGCTGCTCAAGATCCCCCACTCATAACTTGTTTCAGCCTCATATTATCAGGATCGGTGGGTTCTTCCAGATGGAAATTAAAATCCCCAAAACTGTAAAGGAATTGGCTCAAAGTCCTTCCTCCAGGAGCGAACCAATAGCATCTAGAACGCGCCTCTGGGGCCAGGAGGACGATAAAGAAGGATAGCCCTGAAAGTGTCATGGGGAAATGCGTACACTAACCGACAATGCTTCACAAGCTGCATTGGAGGCTATAGAGAAAGAGGGCACTAATGTATTGTGATATAGCACAGCCAGACCTCCGCCCTTCCTATGAGGTCTGTCCAGAGTGTGGCAGAGAAATCTGGAGGAGATGCTTTAACAATATCAGGTCCTGAAGTGTCATCAGTCCAGGACTCAGTAATAAATGCCAGCTTAATATCATACTGCTCTATAAGCAGTGAGCATTCCATGCTGTGCTTAATTAATGACCTGGCATTAAGAAGTAGACATTTTATGGGAGCCAATTCAATTTGTATGGGTGAACTACCTGGCTGATTAACCAAGCTTTTAATAGGATAAGCAGTGATGCAAGGGAGGGGTAGAGAGCAGTTAGAGCATAGCGTATCGTGATCAGCCGAAATGATGTCAGGCCGCAATTTGGGACAGCTCACCTTGCCACCTCTCGGATCCCGCCCTAGAAGAAACTCCCTTGAATATATCTGTAAATATAGCTTCATAGATCCAGGGGGGCATGCCCTAAGCCCGGGCCGAGCGCGGACGGGCGCAGACGGGCTTGCCTTAGGCGCGCCTTCGGCGCGCCAGCGGCGCGGTCGCGTCATCGTGTGTTTTTGTAGGTGCGGCAGGAAGACTAGCCCGCTGACCTCCAATGGCTGCCCCGCTCCTACGAGCGCTTAACCGGTAAGAAGAGTGCCTCGTGCAACTCACCAACCCGTCAAGACAGCGTGAATTTAAAACATCCTTCAGTTAGGTTAAAAACGAAAAAGTTTAAAAACACAGTTCAAATTCACATTTAAGAACACATATTATTACGATCGAAGCAAAGCTAAAAACGGTATAGAGTCACCAGCAATCCACTAATCACCCAGCTTGTACCCCAGGTAGACAGTGAACCCTCATAACCTCTAGAGTGCTCACATGGTATACAGTCCCAATGGGATGCAAAATCACAATTGAGAGTGGTGGGAATCAACCAGAAAATCAACCCGGGAGTGTGGTAAAAGGAGATATAACACGTGGTCTTTTCTTTGTAGGTGGGGAATCAAAACAAGTGAAAGTCATGTACTCGCAAACAAAAGAGCCGTGAAGTGAGACTCTCCATGGGTACGGTAAAATTTAAACTGGGTGTAATAGCGCATGCACATGCATCATTTGTGTCAAATCTCACCATGTCATACCCTTAATGTCAAAGCCTACCTGTATAGCTACCCAAAAGCCAGTTCTATGCCTGTAATAACAATATATGCTGGTGTGAATCTATAGCAAGGAAACCGAACAGCTGTAGTTATACACCTTTTATTCATGCGAGGTAACTAATGGCAGAATCTCACCTAGTTCACGATTATACTTCAGACCCGGCTTGGTCTTTCCAAATAACAATTGTGTCCAAAGAGTAAGGTTCGCCAATCTACCGGGATAATATGTCCCATTAGTATTACAGAACCTTAGAGCAGGTTCACCGTACTTAACCATCTATCATGACATTGCCCCCAAAGGTTAACTTCTTACTTTCAAAATTTGCTTGTTTCGACTATCAAATTTGTAGCGGTGTGTATGGCATGGTGCACAGACAGAATATCGATGTTGGAATATCGATGTGCCAGAATATCGAGTTTTTAATATCGAGGTGGCACAAGATCGACATGCAAGAATATCGTTGACCAGAATATCGACATGAAGGTAAGAAATATCGTTTTTTTCTAATATCGAAGTTAGTAATATCGTTAGTAAAAATATCGTTGTTAATAATATTGATATTTATTTTAGTGTTTTGTATTTTACTATGTGTGTTTAAAGTATGTGATGTAATTATTTTGTATAAGTATAGTTCATTTTTTTTAATGTATGTGTGAAATTTTTAGAAGTAATTAATTTTATGTTAATTAATTTTTGTGCATTTTAGTTCCGTAGTGGGTTGTGAGTTTATAGGGGAATAGGGTGGGAAGTAATTTAATTAGAATACATTTATTAATAATTTTTAGAAGTTATTATTTTTTTTTAAATTACATTTTGCGTTTTAGTTCCGGAGCGGGTTGTGGGTTTATAGGGAATAGGGTGGGAAGTAATTTAATTATAATTAATTAATGAATATTTTTTATTAATTAATATTTATGTATTTAATATTTTATATTGTTAATTGTGATAATTTAATTGTTATTAATTAGTTATTGATTGGTTATTAATTATTAATAATTAATTGGTTAATATGTTAATTGTGTCATTGTTTTAGGAGCGGGTTGTGGGTTTATAGGGGAATAGGGTGGGAAGCAAATTAATTATAATTAATTAATATTTTTAATTAATTAATATTTTTGTATTTAATATTTTATATTGTTAATTGTGATAATTAATTTATTAATTAGTTATTAATTGGTAATTAATTATTAATAATTAATTGGTAACTATGTTAATTGTGTTATTTTTTAGGAGTGGGTTGTGGGTTTATAGGGGAGTAGGGTGGGAAGTAATTGAATTATAATGTAATTCTTTTTATTAATATTTATGTATTTAATATTTTATATTGTTAAATGTGGTTATTAATTAGTTATAAATTGGTCATTAATAATTATTAATTCATTATTAATTATGTTCATTGTGTCTTTTTTTTAAGAGCATGTTGTGGGATGATAGGGGAGTAGGGTGGGAAGTAATTACATTTCAATATTTTTTTTATATTTTTTATATATTATTTATTTAATTTTATTTAATAGTGTTAATTCTGTGAATTTAATTATTACTGATTGTTTTTGATTTGCTTGTTAATTGTTATTAGTTAATTAATTAATTGTTCATTTATTATGTTAATTGTGTTATGTTTTACAACATTGGTGGGGTTATTTATAGGGGAATATGGTGGGAGGTAAATTATTTTTAATTAGTTAATTATTTGTTAATTAATGCTCATTATTTTGCTGGAGTGGGAATAGTAAATTATTCCCCTCCGCTATCCAACACTTTCCCTACTGTTGCACTTGCTGGAGTGGGAATAGTAAATTATTCCCCTCCGCTATCCAACACTTTTCCTACCTGTTGCACTCGCTGGAGTGGGAATAGTAATTTTATCTCCTCCGCTATCCAACACTTTCCTACTGTTGCACTTGCTGGAGTGGGAATAGTAATTTTAACCCCCCCCCCCCCGCTATCCGACACTTTCCCTACTGTTGCACTCGCTGGAGTGGGAATAGAAATTTTATCCCCTCCGCTATCCAACACTTTCCCTACTGTTGTACTCCCTGGAGTGGGAATAGTAAATTATTCCCCTCCGCTATCCAACACTTTCCCTACTGTTGCACTTGCTGGAGTGGGAATAGTAAATTATTCCCCTCCGCTATCCAACACTTTCCCTACTGTTGCACTTGCTGGAGTGGGAATAGTAAATTATTCCCCTCCGCTATCCAACACTTTTCCTACTGTTGCACTCGCTGGAGTGGGAATAGTAATTTTATCTCCTCCGCTATCCAACAATTTCCCTACTGTTGCACTATGTGGAGTGGGAATAGTAATTTTATCCACTCCGCTATCTAACACTATCCCTACTGTTGCACTCGCTGGAGTGGGAATAGTAATTCTATCCCCTCCGCTATCCAACACTTTCCCTACTGTTGCACTCGCTGGAGTGGGAATAGTAATTTTATTCCCTCCGCTATCCAACAGTTTCCCTACTCTTGCATTTACTGGAGTGGGAATAGTAATTTTATCCCCTACGCTATCCAACATTTTCCCTACTGTTTCAGTTAATGTAGTGTAAAATGTTGTTTTAAAAGTAAAAAATTATTGTAATATTTTAATTTATTATATATATATTTATGTTACAGGTGTATGTATATATATATGTATTTATAATTTGTATTATGTTTCTAACATTTTATAATTTATTATAATAATTATTATTAATATTATTAAGTAAATATAGATATAATAATTTTTATATATGTAGGTTTAATTTATTTTTACATTAAATTTATTATTTATAATTTGTAACATTTTTTAATTCTAACTATGTTTTTATTAATTATATGTATTATTTAATTTATTTAAAATTATTTATTAGAGATTTAAAAAACAATATTTTGAACAATATTTTTAACAACGATATTTTTAACAACGATATTTTTGTTTCGATATTTTTGTACTTACCATTGTAAAGATAGGATGTCGATATTCTTGACATCGATATTTTGAACACGATATTTGTGTAGGTCGATATTCCTGTCGTCGATATTCTGTCAGTGATCCGTATGGCACAGTAGATAAAAACGATGTGTATCTTCCTAATCTGTCAGAACACAAAGAACCTGAGTGTTATTAAAAATATTAGTAGAAATTGAGGCTATGTGATAGCAAGTGAGAAGACAACTTCTTAAAATAGCAGAACGTTACCTAAAGCGAGTGCGCTATCCTTTTAAGATGATGGCCCAAGTATGCTACGAGATCTGCCAAAACAGTAAAATATAACCTACTTAGTATCGCTGCTGTGTGTTGTAGAGCATACAGCAAAATTAACCTCTACACCTCCAAACCAAAGCCTGTCCCCAAGTTCCTTACCTAGCGAGTACGCTGATCCCAACACCACTGCTGGCAAAGCGTTCTGACCGGAGGTATTAAGACAAGCAACCCGGAAGTGGTTAAATACCAAATAGCGCGGAACAACTAGAAGGCTCACCATCGCGACTGGCTAGTGGGATAACTCGAGTGTTAGAGAGGCGAACAGTGTGATGGACAATAAAGTTTTTGGAAGAAAATATACACCAACACCGAAGGGCTCATGACGTGAGATAACGCGTTTGTTGGAGAGATCTGTGTTTTGTGAAGTCCCAGATTTGAATGAAAGTAGCATAGTGGGTTAATGTGTCTCCTGCAAAGCGCATCACGTAACATGCAGATGACAGATTTTTATTTTATTTAGATAGTAAAGTGGGTTACTGCTTTTAACACAGAGATCCTTTTGTTATCTGCAGCCCTTAAATTGTAATCCGTCTAATATAGCACAGTGAGCTATGAAGGACATGTGACTCCTACACCTTGTAACCCTGTCTCGTGTAACTCATCTTGTACATTGAGTTACACATGTACATGATTTATTGTCAATGTATAATGTGTAATGTGTATGTTACGTAAAGAGCTCCGATACCCTGCATTGGGTTGCCTAGCACTATAAAAGAAATAAAATAGTGCTATTGAAATTGTTGTGTAAATACTGGAACATTCTTACAGTGCATGCATTTCTTATAATCAAGGACTGAACAAAGGCAAAAGCACGCCTCTCTTAGTACCTGTGAAGAGATAACAAGCTGTGTGCCTTTCTTTCCCCTCTGTGGCATTTACATTTAAGTGTGGGGCTCCAGGCCGCCTTCAGTCAGGCTATTAAAAAAAAAAAGGAGGCCTGAAGGCCCCTTAACTTTGCCCAGCTGGAGGTTAAAATAAAAAGCTCCCTCGCTGCCTGCACGTTGCTGCTGGAAATGGAAAGCAGACAAGGTGCAGGCACTGCTGAACGTGTCCGGTGTCTCTAAATTACACCGGGACAAGTTCAGCATATTTCTGTGGGGCCCAACTTCTTGGCAGGGGGGACGGCGTCCACCCTGTGAAAAGAGTGGGTGAACGCAGTGTACCTGCGTATACCCCTGACTTGTGCCCTGATGGCAGTGCCTATCGGTCTCGCTTTCCAATATAGAGCAAGTGACACAATTGACTTTGCCAATGGCCGACTGTCCATATTGCGGCTCAGATACCACTCTGCACCAAACACCAGAAATAATGTTTACAGACATGCTAAAAATGATGCTATCTCCACTCAACTTGCCCAGTGTAATACCAGACAACCCTGCAGTGTGCAAAAGCGCAGTGCCTTGTGGTAGAGACAAAGGAAGGACTCATCTACATGTCAACATTAGTTATTTTACAGTTCAGTGGCATAGGTAAACAGGCAGAATACAGTCACTCAAGCTGAAGTTAGCCAATGGCTGAAGAGGGTTGACCCATTGCTCCATGATGTATATTGTAGTGACCAGATGAAAAATGTGGATTACACAATTACAGAGCTATGGATGAAGAGGGCTGGCTTAAAACCCCTATAAATTAAGTGTAGCATAAATAACTTTGGTAAAATCGAAAGGTCTTGGCTAACGTCAGACCTATACATGCTTGCGACCAAAGATATCAATTTTGTTTTGGTAACTCTATAATGGTGAGCTGCCTCTGTGAGGAAAATTATCTATTGCTACCCCTCTGTATTAAAGTATGAAACGTCAGTGATCTATCGCTATCCCTCTGGATCCAAGTATCACCTCAAATAATTAGCATGCAGAAGAATTACCTCATAGCAAACAGGTGCACTTGCGAATGGCTGGAATTAAAAGAGATTACTTGCCAGTCAAGGGCGGTGTTGCAGTTACCCCTTCTGGAGCTCTGTGCGCAAGCTTGTTCTGCTTGCAGAATTCTAAAGATTTGACTGCCGATAGTTGTACCATTTAAAACTCGAGTAGCGAAGAATACCAAAATGGATATTCAAATGTGCACTGGGTGCCTCAGTGTGCACAGCAAACGTACATGTATAAACAGCTGTGACATAGCGTCTACCGGTTAGGAGCAACTTTTTAAAGAACTACAAAATTCTCTCAGAAGTACTCTCACCTTTGATTACAAAATTAATTTCTGGGGGTTACCTTTGTGCAGTCGTTTAAAACATTTCTTGTTACACAGAATTACAAATAAGAAAGAGGAATGTATGCATTCCTGTTGCGTGTTTCAACACACAAAACATCTGGAGCTTGTCTTGCTGGTAGTCAACCTTAATGACTTGGACTGACTTTCCTCCATTTTTAAGGCATTAGCCTTCTGGATAAATGGTTTCATTTTTCGGGATCACCAAAATGTTGAGTCGAGGCTGGGACTTGAACCTTGCTCCACACTTTTAAGGACATGCGTTCTAGCTGCTAGAAAGCCTATGCTACAGATTCTGCTTCTATGTGTTGTTTCTGTGGCTTACTAGAATGACTAGTAGGCATCCAGCTGTTGATATGAAGTGGTTGTGGTGTCAGGAGTTGGGGAAAAAAACACATTTTCCAACATGATAAGTGCAGAACTCTGGCCTGGGACCCAGGCCAGCAGCACCCTTTGTTAACCTGATGATGTCCAACTTGGACTAAACCAAATACCCTTAACAATAGGGTAGACTAGGTTAAACCTATATGCAATACATCCGCATATCTGCATGTGCACAGATACTACATTCCTCTCCAACAAAACATTAACGTCTCCGGTCTAAAATGATCCTGTTGTGCAAAATATCAAGTCCTACACAGTTACTTTATAAAATCACAACAACTCTTTGATGGCGTGGGATCGGATATTAAATCTAAGCGAGGGTAGGTCCCCTTCCCACCGCCTCACTGGGTACAAAGGTCAGGCCTCCTTGCATGTTCTCCGGAGCTCGGGTCACCACCGCAAGTGCCCGGTTTTCCGGCTCTGGTTTTGATGCAGTGGGTCCTAATTGATCGTCCCTCCCACCTAAATGGAGGATAGGCGGACTGCCGGACCCAGTCTCTGCATCACTACCAGAGTCCCCCCTTCCAACTTCCGGGGACTGACCATACAAAGCACCACAACATTTTAAAAAATGTGCCACATTTCTTGTGACCTCTTGAGCCTCTTTCCGGGCCGTGACCTGGGTTTCCTTGACCTGCACCACAATCCAGGGTTCCACTTTGCAAGGAAATTTGATCTTGCTCCCCGGGTGTCTATATTTCAACAGGACGAGATACCCTATTTCTACTGCCTTATTCCTGGCTCATCAGCGCCAACTCACCTAGTTGTTCTGGTGCTGTCGACTTTGCAGCGAAAGGGCCAGGTTTGTAGAATTAGGAGCTCACCCTAGGTGATGGGGAACCACATCTCGGACTGCCCTGCGCATAAAGAGTGTCCCAGGAGCATACCCAGTGGTCACATGGGGTGTCTGGTGGTAGTCTTACAGGAATGATTGAACTGCTCACTCTAGTTTGTGATTGTTGACATGTGCTATGCAAAGTATGTTGGAGATGGCCTTCA
This sequence comes from Calotriton arnoldi, assembly GCA_963921515.1. Classification (NCBI taxonomy): domain Eukaryota; kingdom Metazoa; phylum Chordata; class Amphibia; order Caudata; family Salamandridae; genus Calotriton; species Calotriton arnoldi. Next base: position 570,199 of record CAWUFW010010720.1, on the reverse strand, counting down.
TAAGTCTGTCTTCTTCACCATTTGCCTGCAGCCACTGAAGCGTGATTCGCCTGTGCTTAATCCCCAAAGATGCAAAGTCTGTTTTTATCTCTTTGATCAAACCACGTGTCACCATTATGTTCCTCATTTCAGAGCAAACTTACAGAGGCTTTGATCAACTCCCGAACCGGGGCAGAGAGATCTGTCAGATACTGTATAAAGCATTTACAGTAGTTCATGATGCTCAAGAAGCTCCTCACCACAGTAACAGATGAAGGGGTGATGCGGTCTTGTTGTCTTTTACTCTCATCTGAGAAATGATAGCCAACGAAACGTATGTCTCTCCTGAGGAATTCACAGTTTTCGCTGTGTGAGTCCACTGTCCTTGAAACTTTGAAACACTTTCCTCAGTCACATGTAGTGGTCCTCTAAGATGGAGCAAACACCAGGATATCATTGCTCACAAGCAGAACCTCTAATAGCCTGGACAACACCTTCTTGATGGTATCCTGGAACACTTCATAAAGGCTTGAGATCCCAAAGTTTAGTCCTGAGGCCCAAATGCGTTGAAAAAGTGGCGCGATATCTTGAAACTGGGTCCAGTACTAGAGCTGGTGCTACCCCGACCGCAGGTCCATCTTAGAGAATCATTTGGCCCCTGTTATTTCACTTACAATATCATTCACAATGGGGGTGATATGCCGTTCCCATTTTATGACCATGATAGAGAGGTGCATATCTATGCAAAATTACACAGCATCGGCTATTTGGGCTTCCTGGTTACCACAATAGGCAACACCCATGGGGTTGGCCCTCCACCTTCTTGATTATGTCCGCTTCTTCAAGATTTTGGAGCTCTTCTTCCACCTTTAGTCAAAGGTGGAATACAACTCTCCAGTGTGGCAGCATTGAGGGCTGCACGGATTTGTCACTGTGCATTTTATTGTCTTTCCCCTGAGGCATCCCATTTCTCGAAACCTGTGGTTCTTAACCTTTTAACTTCTGTGGACCCCCACTAAATGATTACTGGAATCCGGGAACCCTCACTGAGCCATTATTGAAAGCTAGAGAGTCCGGCTTAGGCAATTTCTATGATTTGAACCTTAAAACAATACAGAAAAACCCCAAAACAAGTATAAACCAACCAAATGCTTAAATATTGAAATTTTTTGTGTAATTCACAATCAAATATTGAAAGTTTTCCAATTTTCAATTCTGCTTCTTTATTGGTATATACTTTACTTATTTTAATTTATTAATTTTAATATTATTTAATTTTGTATGAGTAGGCCTCACTGACCCCCAGGGGTCCACAGACTACAGGTTAAGAACCATTGCTCTAAACAGTTCCTAGAATTCCTCTGGCAGGCACTCAGTGCAGCAGTATAAACTTTGAATGCAAAGTGGATCAGCCCTAGATCTTTGAGGTGCTGGCAGCCTAATAGCATGCCAACACCTCCTTGACTTACATTCTCTCTGTGGTGAACATTCCGGCCTGCTCCAATGGAGATGTATGGCCATATGCATACATCCTTACTTTGGTTTTTGTCAGGGGTGGGCTGGGAGCTAGTGAATCATATGCTTCATGAGCCATAACATTAAAGGAAGCTACATTGTCAATAAGGGTTAGGATTGGTTTCGCCGCCAAGGTGACTTGGCACCACGGTGGGGATCGGCCTCGGGTATTTGGCTGATCTACAGTGTGTATGATGTGTATGGCTCCTTCCCCCTCATCATCATCCATGTTATCGTGCCCGTATTCCGAGGTGTTCTGGGTCACTGTGGTCATTCATTTCACTCTACTCCCTCCTTGATCACAGCGGACCTTCACACTTTTGGTAGGTGGTTGGGTTTCTCACATGCTGAACATTTTTTGTCCATTGCAGGACATTTCCCAGAGTGAGGAAATACCCCCACAGCACCTGCAGGGTCTCCATTGATTTTATTTTTTATTTTCTCTTGTGGTTTGGTTGCTTCGGTGACCTGTTTGACAGGTTCAATCTTGATGAATTTGTTCAGTGCTGCCTCCATATGCGTCTATTTGGACTACCTTAACTTCAGGATATCATTTATTTATTTGCCTGGACCCTGCAGGATTTGTTTCTGCAGCTTCACTGACTTGCAGCCTGAATGAACTGGGTGCGGATTTCTTCCATTTTGTCGTGCAGGGTGCAGGTGCTGGCTAACTCACTCTTGCGTATAAGATAGCTACTGACTTGAGGGTTCTAGCATGCTTGTTTTAGGAGAAACCTTTTGTAGTTTAGATTCGATATGGATTCAAAGTGTCCAATTTGCGCTCTCACTAGTGTAGCATAGATGTGCAGCCACCCTCCCATGATAGCTTATAAATCCCTTCCGCTGCCAAGTGTAGCAGTTGCTTCCGGTCTTCTTCCTACGGCTGTGGCCAAAAAGTACATTTTCAAGCACTCCACTCACAGCTTCCATTTCGGGGTCTGCGATGAGGATCGGCCTGCAACTGTGAAAGGTTCTATTGCCAGAATGGATGCCATCCTGGACTGTAGCCCTGATCTGGCTTTTGATCGAAGTTTACAGGCAATGTGTTTTCTTTATTGAACCGAGGAAGTACATGGTTTGTGTCTCTTATCGCAAGTGCCTCTATTGGACTTCCTCCACGGCATCAGGCTGGATACACTAAAGGCCCTTCACCCCTTTTCTGCCCCTTGACACTAATTGTATAAATGCTCCTTGCTTGCTTACTTTGCAGAAATATTGCCACCTTCCCCATATTCATATGGTGGTCGTTGTCTGACTGCCTCGACCTCGGGGATACAGTAAGGCAGCTGCTAGAACCTCCACGCCTGGCAGCTAGTCCATCCTGCATGCGTCACTGCGTCAGCCTCTTACGCGGCTATGCATGGACTGTCTGAGGGACATACTTTGCATTCATTCTCCTGCCTCGGAAAGCTGGTCCATGCATACCATCACCTTTCTCCTCACTTCCTGGGCACTGCCGGCGATGGCCTCAGTGCCGGTTGTTTTAAAGCCCTGGTTTTATGTAACTTACCTTACCGCCTGCGTTCAATTTCAATGAACTGTGCCCAAGCTGTTCTGCTCCACGGCCAGCGCTCCCTGCACCACGCTCGAATGGCATCATAACTCGAGTGCTGCTGACTGAGACGTAGCCTGTTGATAACGCCGATTCTTATCTAATTATCTATAAGAACCTTCTGGTCGCCAAGATCTTTTTACCTGTTGAATAGTGTAAAGGAGAGAATCTCATCTGGTTATATATCAGCATTCATTTTGTCTGAAAGGACCACTGACTCCGAATTCAAGTTTGAGAATTTATTATCGCCAAAAATAACTGAACGTGCAAGCACCTCAACACGAGGTTAAAGAAATAGATGGGCACTAATACAAATAATAATCTACGCAGGAATCTCATCCGACTCAGGATAAGGAGAATAGAAAGTTCTAGAAGGATCAACCAGACTATGATTGCTCCTATTTCTAAGTTGCTCTTCATGGGCCTAAACAAGCTTAATATCAATTACTGTCCCTACACTAACGCTAAGTGACATCCCTGCATAACGATTTTCCCAGGCAAGAAAGAATAAAAGGTGTCAGCTGTGAAGACTTCCTAAGAAGTGCAATCACATAATACCTAAGCTCAGCTCTGTCCTTCTCTCAGGTCTCCCCTACCTCTTCTCTGGCCTCCTCCCTCAGGGCACTATCCCTAATACAAAACCACAATACAATTGTACACGCCTTTGTCACGCCTCCTTGGCCAGGTCTTCCTTCTTGTGCTTTTCCATCGAAACGGTTACTTCATCCTGGACGGTTGCGTTGACCTTGAGTCCCAGGCACCTTCTCCGCCTGAAAGTATCATTCCTACATTCCATTTCACTCCCCGTACCATGCCTCCCCTCTCTCTAGCTTTCGAAAACAAAGAGTTAGTCTTACTAACGAGACATGTGTCCTTACACCTGCAACAAGAGATACGTTCAACAGAAACCTTCTACTGTGCAAATTAAATTTACCGTTTGTGCCCAGAGAGCCTTACCAAGAGAAACTTTTCTCGGCCTACAACATAAGCTAACATAAAAATAAACCAGGCCTTCCCTAAGCATATATGTAGTCAGGCCTTTACATATGACTTTTAAACCCACATCTTACTTTTCCCTGTAAGCATTTTCATTACGATTCATATGCAAACAATGAATTACATGTGCAACTTTAATATGGTGCACGTTTAAACTACTGCAATTGCATTACACACACGAACTAATTCCTCTATGCATTATGTTCACACAATTCAATAAACATTACATTACATCATTATCCTAACACCATTATGCTGCTGATTCGCTTTGTCTCAGCAAACTATTCATTCTTTACTAAACATACATGAATATGAAACTGAATATACGAATATATGTCTGAATACAAGTGGGTGCGGCCTATCAGTGATTATGATGCACCCCTACAATTCGCAAGAACATTTCGCTCTATCAGTTCCCCCTTTGATGACTCCTGTCATCACATTTCACTCTACTCCCTTGGAGAAAGAACCGACCTAAACAGAACTTGTTGCCATCTTCCCTGATCTAAATTTCTCCATGCTCTTGAGCCTTTGATACTGACTGTCCTGCAGTCTTGCCAACTTCATGTCATTTTCCCTCAAAGCTCTCTTTGACTCTGCCTGCTCGATACCACTTGTAGGCCTTGATCACAATCCATAAGCCAGCCACACAAACCACCAAAATAAGGAGTGGTCTCAGGAAGTACCCAAGGAAACCCTTTCCTAGGTTCGCAAACCAACCTCCCACTTGACCAAAACCCTTTCCGACCTTTTCCCAGGCCCCTTCTTCGGTCAAATCCGCTATCTTTGTGTGGATCGTAGTGATGTTACTTATATATTTCTCCAGATCCTTGCTACGGTCTGGTATATAAGTGCAGCACTCTTGAACCTTCAACATTTTACAGACTCCGCCCTCTTTTGCCAATAGGACATCCAAAGCAAGGCGATTCTGCAAAACCATTCCCCTTATCGACAACATCTCTCCTTCCACCAACACTAACGACTTTGCTGTGTTCATCGAAAATTCATCCACCACAGTCGCTAACCTCCGGATCTTCACGTCATTCAAGACTACCCCTAGACTAGGTATCATAGCTCCAAAGATATCCCCCACAACGATCCCTGCACTTGCAGCTCTTCTCGTTCTTGAATGCTCTCCACCCTCTAGAAGATTTAAATCCTCTGTATGGTAAATCTACATGTAGTCTACGACTTTCTTCTAATAGCAAAGCTCTATCAGCTGCCCTGTCTACTCCCTTCTGACTAGGTGTGATAGGTGTAGGTGTCCCTGTCACCTCCTCTACTTCTTGCTCGTGTGAACCAGTGTATGAGACTACAACTACTATGATTATAGAAATTATTACACTACTTATAAGAATGCCTACAATCCACTTTGATCTACGATTGGGATCTCCCGGCTCCATGGTTTCGAAAGTTCTCAAAAGTCTTGGTTATCGCAAAGAACTCTGAAAAAGTCTCTGTCCTTTATTTGTGACTTGCTTAACCAGCTCGAGCAACCATGAAATCTCCGGACTTTCCTTTCCGATCACAAACTTATTTACACAGTCCAGAAAAAGACTTCCCTAGTTTTCGTTCCTCTTCTATGGAAAGTCCCTAAGTTTATTCTTCTTCCACTCGGACCTAGGTTATCTTCTTCTTTTGGACTTTTATTTACAGTTCATAACTGATCCACAATGAGATCCTCATTGAGCAAGACCAGAACGTGATACAAAAGTTCAAGACGCAAAATCAGCATTTCATGTGAAAACGGCTCAACTCCAAAAGGCGGAAATTCAAGTCGATGCAAAAGCAAGTTTCGGACTTCACTCAGAAGCGGGGGATTCGGAACCGTGAGTGTCAGTGTTCCTTCTATCTCGAGCCCTGGCATCCGCAGCACCACCTTCACCACCACATTCGGGCTCCGACAGACCACTTGCACTGACCTCAGCCTTCCCGTACTCACCACCCCCTGCATCAAACACAGTGTAAGTCCACTCAGGGGTAGAGTATCTGCGACAAGGCACTCTTGTTCTCTTTGACCTTCGCCGACTATCTTGTGCTTGGTCTTCGTCACTTGCTTCCGTTTCAGATACTTCAGACACTGGAGCAAGGTCTCTTTCAGGTGCTAACCTCAGGTTCAGTCGCCTCTGTCTCTCGGGCCAACTTTCTGCACTTCTGTTCGTTCGTCTGCTTTCCCCTTCTATACCCAGTGCACTACTTCCTCTTTCGGCTGAATCTGACTCTTCTCCGCCCACTGCACCGTTTCTGTCCTCGGTGTCTGAGTCAGGGTTCGAACTGTGGAAACCCCCTTCAGCTTGCTCTAGTGCACCACCAGCTGTGTCAGCGACCCTTACAGCTTGACGTGTCCTCCCATGTGGCCTTGCCACATCAGCTGGATTTTCATTTACGAGAGGAGCTGTTTCTTCCAAGGGTGCTGGAACTCTGCGGGTATGGGAAGCATGCACCCAGTTCGGCAATCCTCCACACTTCACTGCTGTGTTCGTGATAAGTATCACCTGATACGGGCCACGCCAACGGGCATCCAAGCAACTCTTCCTCACGTGCTTTCGGACGAGTACCCAGTCACCGGGGCACAAGTCGTGGCATAGATCACTCGAGGCTGGGACCACTGCTGCTTGCACCTGCTGGGATACAGAACGGACCACATCAGAGAGTCCTTTACAATAATCAAGAATCAAATCATCAGTGATGTTTATCAAGGCTGTAGCTGGTACTGCTGGCAGTCTCATTGCCCTCCCCATTAATATTTCATGGGGGACAACCCGGTCTTTCTGTCTGGGACACTTCGCATGCTCATTAGCACCAGAGGCAAGGCGTCGGGCCATTGCAGGGATGTCGAAGAACACATTTTTGCCATCCGGGCTTTCAAAGTTCCATTAACTTGTTCCACCATCCCAGAAGCTTCTGGTCTGTAACTACAATGAAGTCTCTGGTCTATGTTCAATGCAGCACAAAGCAACTTCATGATTTCGCTATGGAAGTGCCCTCCTCTATCTGATTCCAAAGAGGTCGGGATCCCGAATCTAGGGATGAGCTCCTCAACAGTAATTTAGCCACTGTGAGAGTGTCACACCTGCGTGTGGGGTAAGCCTCCACCCACCGTGAGAATACACATACTAGCACTAAAATGTACCTCAATCCATTGCACCTAGGCATCTCCACGAAGTCCAACTGTATTCTATTGAAGGGCCCTCCCGACCTTCCAATGTGACTCAATGTAACTACAGTTTTCTTTCCAGCATTCATCTGTTGACACGTAACACACCTCTGGCATACCATCTCAGCCATTGCTCGGAACCGTGGGTTATACCACGTCTGTCTAAACACTCTCACCATTGCGTCTCTACCAAGGTGTGCCTGTCCATGTATCAGTCTTGCCATCGGACTCAGCAATTCCTCAGGCAACACGGCTCTCCCATCGTTGGATACCCACACATCCACATCTCCTCTCTCGCACCCAGCTTTAATCCATCCCTCTCTCTCCTTGACTGAAACTTCATCCTGCAATCTCTTAAGCTCTTCCCAAGTGTCTGCCATGGCCAACATTATGCTGAGATCGGTTCCTTCTTGGCTCTCTTCTATCTCTCTTCCTGTGAATATGCATCCTTGTTCTGCACAGAAGCGGGCTACTTCGTCCGCATAGTTATTACCCAAGGATACAAAGTCCTCCCCTCTCCCATGGGCTGAGCACTTTACCACAGCAATTTCTTTCGGATGCTGTAATGCATCTAACAATTGTCTTACATATTCTCCATTACGAATGGGTGAGCCAGATGATGTCAAAAATCCCCTCTGAGACCATAACTGCCCGAAGTCATGCACCACGCCAAAGCCATATTGGCTGTCTGTGTAAATCGTGATTCGAATTCGATCAGCGGCCAAACAGGCACGGGTCAAGGCAATGATTTCAGCTACCTGCGCGGAGCGTACTCCTTCTAAGCAAGCAGCCTCGACCACTCCTGAAATGGTACATACAGCAAATGCTGCTTTCAATTGCCCCACACTGTCTCTTAAGCATGAACCATCGACAAAGAAAATTTCATCTGGGTCTGTCAGTGGTTCATCGACAATGTCAGGTCTCGGTTTGGTGCAAAGTTCGGTCACATCTAGACAATCATGGTCCTCACAATCTTCATCATCTGTGTTCGGTATAGGCATTAATGTCGCAGGGTTCAAGACAGAGCACCTTTTCAGAGTCACATTCTCTGCGGCAAGTATGACTTGCTCGTACCTCGTTAACCTATTGTTCGTTAGGTGCTGGGTCTTGGTCCTGGTCATCAATAACTCAACCGAATGTGGCACATGTACAGTCAATGGATGTCCCATTACAATGCTTTCACATCTTTCAATGCTGACACCTGTTGCAGCAACGGATCTTAGACATCCGGGCAACGCAGAAGCTACTGGATCTAAAGTAGCTGAAAAATAGGCAACTGGTCTACGGACACCTCCATGGTTTTGAGCTAACACTGCTAATGCACATCCTTCCCTCTCGTAACAAAACAATGAAAAGGCCTTGTTGTAATCAGGCATTCCCAGTGCCGGAGCCCTGCACAAATCCTCTCTCAGCTTCCGGAATGATATCAAGCACTCCTCGTCCCATGGTACCGGATCACTCACATCCTTGTGCGTAAGCCTCTGCAGAGGCTTTGCTCTCAAGGAGAAACTAGGAATCCACTGTCGACAATAGCCAACCATTCCCAGAAACATCCTAACTTCTCTCTGTGTGGTGGGTTCTGCCATGCTCATTATTGCCTCTATTCGATCTGGTGACACCTTCCTCTTGCCTTTCTCCAATCTGTGTCCCAAGTACTGTACCTCATTCAGACAGTACTGCAGCTTGTTCGGGGACACTTTATGTCCGTTCTCTGCTAAGTGGTTCAACAAGGCTACTGTGTCAATTCTGCAAGCATCTTCTGTTTCTGAGGCAATGAGCAAGTCATCTATGTACTGCACGAGAACTGAGTTCTGCGGCAACACAAGACTCTCAAGGTTCTTCTTCAGGATCTGGTTAAAGATCGATGGACTTTCCGTATACCCTTGAGGGATACGACACCATGTTAACACGCGATTTTCTAGCCTGAACGCAAAAGAAATTGGCTTTCCTCGTGGAGCGGTATCGAAAAGAAGGCTTGACACAAATCGATAACCGTAAACCACTCGGCTTCACATGGGATCTGGAACAGTATTACTGAAGGATTCGGTACCACTGGACAACAAGGGACAACTATTGTGTTGACCTTTCGCAGGTCTTGCACGATCCTGTACTTCCCGCTCGGTTTCTGTAGTCCCATAATGGGTGAATTACAGGGGCTACCTCTAATCTCTTTCAGAATGCCTTTCTCAATAAAGGTCTTGATCACAGGTCTTATCCCTGCAATCGTTTCTGGCGACAGGTTGTATTGAGGTGTCCTGGGGAAATCAACATTCTGTTTCACCTCTATCCGCACTGGTTCAACCCCTCTGATTAGACCTATTTCATCGCCTGCGAAATCCCACACCACAGGCGACACTGCGTCTCTCAGATCATGTGGAAGTTCTTCCACAGTCACCATTGGGTACAGATCTATACATAGATGCTGATTGGTAATTTTAAAGTCAGCATCGTCATCTCTCGTCTGGACCTCTACTCCATTGGGCGTACAATAAATCGTGCAGTTCAACTTGCACAACAGATCCCTTCCCAAAAGACAAACTGGACTCGTATCACACACTACAAACTGATGTCTAGTTTGGAAAGTACCTATCTTTACTAGGATCGGTTCTGTCAGTGGCCTGCTTATTTTCTTGTTCGCTACTCCAACGACCTGGATTGATTGTCCCGAGAGGGGTAGGTTAGGGACTACTGCTGATCTTACAGTAGACCGGGTAGCTCCAGTATCAACCAAAAGTGTTGCAGGATTGCCCTCAATCTCTGCCTCCACAAAAGGTCCTCTCTGGTCTACCTCCAAGACCGCTCCAAGTGTGCAGTCTTCCTCCCCCTCAGGCACCGTCAGGATAAAGGGTCTAAGCTATCCTCATCGTAACCTTCGAACAGGGGCATCTGTTGGTACGTTCGTGTTCCTTGTGAAATCCTTGGAGCTTGGGGAACCTGGGCGTGAGAATTGTAAACCCCCCTTTCATCGTTCTAGGCCTCGTTATTGTGTTAACTACCTCTTGCGCGGGTGCCTGAGCCCCCTCTTCCTCTTCCTGCAACTGATTAGCTGGGTTCAAAGGACACTCGCGTTTCCAATGTCCGACTTGGCGACAAAGATGACACGCAGTGGTCTTCTTCAATGTGGCCACGTCCACTCCTGTCTTGGGGTCTATTGGTTTTCCCCTTCCCTGTACCTGCCCATTCTGGTTTCCCTGGAAATTTCCTTGCTTTCTTCCTAAGGTCCCTCCACTAGGCTGACTCTGTGCTGTCTGCATCTGGACAAGCATCAATTTGTCTTTTAGCTTTCGATGTTTCGATTCCACCTCATCACTACAGTATCTCGCATACCGCAAAATTTCATCTAGTGGCTTGTTCTGCCAGCAGATCAAATGGTGCTGTATCATGAGGCTGATTTCCACTCTCAGACCCAGTACAAACTTTGAGACAAACTGTCCCATATCCTTGGGGTCCAAAATATCTAACCCACTATACTGTTTAAAAGCTTGCAAAAGTCTTTCATAATATTCATGCACCGTTTCCTTGGGTTCCTGTACAGTCCGATCTATCTTAACCCAATCTATATCCTGAGGTGAAATCTTCAATTTCAACCATGTAATCACCTGCTCATACTTTTTCATGACTAGTGGTGATGGACCGTTTGTAACCGCCTCTCTATCCGGTTCCGAAGTCGGCCACTCAATAGCGACTTTACAAGCTGTCCACAAATCTCCCGGTACCACTATGTCAAACAAAGTGTTCAAATCAATCCACAATACTTTTGAAATTTTCACAAACCGCTCAACCTGTTTGTACCACTCCACCGGTTTTTCCCTCAGCCGAGGAAAATCATTTGTAAATGCAGCCAAATCACCTCTATTCCACGGCACATGCACGTACCCTCCATTCTGTACTTCCAGTAAAGGAAAATTTCCAACACCCTTCGCCCCCCCTCCTGGCGGCGGCGTTTCCCCTTCTGCTCTCTTTACTGGTTTCTTTTTGGACCACCTTTCTTCCCATTTGTCCAACAAAATCCATATTCTCATTCCTATAATCAGGTCTCTGGTGTGTGTTCTTAATCCTGTTATTCTTTTCTCCTCCAGCTCCTGATCACTGTACTGTAATCTATGTGGTCCCTGTAACGCTTTAGTTTTGTTCAGGTCCACTTCATATCTTTTAGCCAATTCCTTCAATCTATCATGTGCCATTCTAGCTTTTCGAGTCACATCTTTTGCTACAAACAGCAGCTCATCTGATCCATAAATTTCTATCCTTTCCAAAGGCAGACCCCCACTGATCATTTCGTCTACCTCTGCTTTCAACCTCACTACGTCTAGCAACCTTGCCTGTACTGCACTCCTCAGTACTTCTCGACAACCCGAGCCATCCCGCTCATTACAGTCACTATTCTGTCCTTGTGACCTATTCCCTTCCATCATATTCCTGGAACTTGGTCTGTCTTCCGAGACGTTCTGTGCCCTATCCCCTTGCATCCTATCCTCTTGGTTCGTTACTGTTGGTGTCCATTCCCTCAAAGCTGACTTAGATTCCCGCAAAGACCTCGGTCTTTCTGGTCTCTCCTCTTCTCTCCTGAAGGAAGAGTCCGCAGTAGCCGGTAACGGCGTACTTGTCTCCATTGGTCTTGGGAAATGAACCACCCTCACTCCAAACCCATTCCCACTCTCACTGTTTCCTTCCTCCCTTCTCGTCGGTACGGAGCTCCCTTCTCTCACTCGGTCTGGGTCATATACCGGTACTATAGGGCCAATGGTAACCGGTACTGTCAAGGAGTCCGGTAATCTTGTGTTCCCCGCAGGAGGCTGTGTTATCATAGACGCCGTTGCCCCCTCCGTTCCTGTGGAAATTCTTCCCACCACTCTCATGCTAGTCTGGTTCTGGCTCTCATCAACTATTACCACTGCTGGGGTCGTCTTTCCCTCTTCTGAATCTGGATTAAATGGTGGTGGCCTCTCCGCCAACATCCTATCCAACAAGCTGTCATCTAGATCACTGTCGTCCTCATCGATTCTTATTATTTTCCCATTTTGTACTAACAATGGGTATAACTTATCTCCTTCGATCTTTTCCACTCTCCACCTTTTCTCCAATGCATCCCACCTTGCATCTTGAAATGCCCTGACCGATTTCTTCACCCTTTCTTGACATCTGTCCTTCTTCCTATCATACGCTGCTCTTATCCACGCATGTAGTGCCTCAAACTGTGTTGGTCTAGGTAGTGGTCGTAATGAAGCCATTACACTTTTTAGCTGGTACAGCACCTCTAACCTGAAAGTACCATATCGAGGGAACGACAATTCTCCTTCTGCTTCTGTCATTTTATGCCAATTCTCAAGCCAAATTATAGTATGCAATCCTACATTCTTTGCCATATAATGTGCTGGTGTATCTTCGGGAGGAGCTTCCTCTTCCTCCCGAACAACCACATGTCTATCACCTCTACAAAGTTCCCGTAAAGCTTTAAAACATTTCATGATGAATCAACTTTTTGTTTACACTCAAAATGTCCGCTTTTACTTCCTGATTTCAATCCACCAATACCAGCGCGGCTCACACCAGCCGGCCTATCGCAGCGCGACACTTGTCTGACGTCACTTTTCCTCCGCTCGCAGCAGTTCCCCTCCTTTCTAATTCACTTGTTCTCACTCGCATCTGTCCCAATCATACTCTGAAATAATGTCCGTCCTACCGAACAATTACCTCTCTGACCGTCGGTCTTACCAATGACCGATCAGCCTCTTGAGCTTGTTGACCTCAATCTGGCAATCGTCTGTCCACGAACGACCGGACAATCGCCTTTAGCACACTCGATAGGATTCAATCACTCGATGTTCTGCACACAATAACCTACGACCTGCGTTGGTTATTCACACACTCACTCATGTGTTCCCTATCTTCAGTGGGTCTGTCAATGACGTCTCGTGACCCCCACACCTCTGGTCAACGTTCTCAACTCTGGGTGTATTCTACACCACAATAAATCTCCCGGTCCCGCGCGCTCACGGTCCGTTTCTCAATCACACAACTTTCGTTCCAACTCCGCAAGACATCACACAACAATAAAACACCGCAATCTACCAAACCTCACTCTTTTCATACTCACTCTACTACGAACTGCTACTTCCGCCGCACCGTCACTCTCCGTCAGTTTTCCACGACCTCCAACATCCTTCTCCCGCGGTCCTCTGGATCTGCGTCACTCGAGCTCTATGGGGCAACTTAATCTCCTATCTTGCTCTAGATCTCCCCTTACCATCAAAGGTAACCATCCTCTGCTACCAACTGATAACGCCGATTCTTATCTAATTATCTATAAGAACCTTCTGGTCGCCAAGATCTTTTTACCTGTTGAATAGTGTAAAGGAGAGAATCTCATCTGGTTATATATCAGCATTCATTTTGTCTGAAAGGACCACTGACTCCGAATTCAAGTTTGAGAATTTATTATCGCCAAAAATAACTGAACGTGCAAGCACCTCAACACGAGGTTAAAGAAATAGATGGGCACTAATACAAATAATAATCTACGCAGGAATCTCATCCGACTCAGGATAAGGAGAATAGAAAGTTCTAGAAGGATCAACCAGACTATGATTGCTCCTATTTCTAAGTTGCTCTTCATGGGCCTAAACAAGCTTAATATCAATTGCTGTCCCTACACTAACGCTAAGTGACATCCCTGCATAACGATTTTCCCAGGCAAGAAAGAATAAAAGGTGTCAGCTGTGAAGACTTCCTAAGAAGTGCAATCACATAATACCTAAGCTCAGCTCTGTCCTTCTCTCAGGTCTCCCCTACCTCTTCTCTGGCCTCCTCCCTCAGGGCACTATCCCTAATACAAAACCACAATACAATTGTACACGCCTTTGTCACGCCTCCTTGGCCAGGTCTTCCTTCTTGTGCTTTTCCATCGAAACGGTTACTTCATCCTGGACGGTTGCGTTGACCTTGAGTCCCAGGCACCTTCTCCGCCGAAAGTATCATTCCTACATTCCATTTCACTCCCGTACCATGCCTCCCTCTCTCTAGCTTTCGAAAACAAAGAGTTAGTCTTACTAACGAGACATGTGTCCTTGCACCTGCAACAAGAGATACGTTCAACAGAAACCTTCTACTGTGCAAATTAAATCTACCGTTTGTGCCCAGAGAGCCTTACCAAGAGAAACTTTTCTCGGCCTACAACATAAGCTAACATAAAAATAAACCAGGCCTTCCCTAAGCATATATGTAGTCAGGCCTTTACATATGACTTTTAAACCCACATCTTACTTTTCCCTGTAAGCATTTTCATTACGATTCATATGCAAACAATGAATTACATGTGCAACTTTAATATGGTGCACGTTTAAACTACTGCAATTGCATTACACACACGAACTAATTCCTCTATGCATTATGTTCACACAATTCAATAAACATTACATTACATCATTATCCTAACACCATTATGCTGCTGATTCGCTTTGTCTCAGCAAACTATTCATTCTTTACTAAACATACATGAATATGAAACTGAATATACGAATATATGTCTGAATACAAGTGGGTGCGGCCTATCAGTGATTATGATGCACCCCTACAATTCGCAAGAACATTTCGCTCTATCACTGTCATCTAAAGCAATGACGCAGTGAGCTGAAGTACGCATGTCTGGTTGGCAGTGGTTAAAGAAACGCGAAAGGGCCCATGTGAGGTTCGTGTTTCTTTAACCACTGCCAACCAGACATGCGTACTTCAACTCACTGCGTCAGTGAGCCTGGTCTCCCTGTGAGCGTTGCCTTTGCTCGCTCTAACCAATCGGGTGCTGCTGTACTGTTCATTTATACAAACAGTATGAAAGCAGCATCAGGATTGGTTTACGTGAATGGCTACGTTTGAGTCTCACTCCAGTTGTGAAGCCTGCCGAGCTGGTGCAGGAAGCGCGGGCTGTGGAGCAAGAACAGCGTCGGCTCAGTTTATTGAAATTGAACGCAGGCGGCAAGGTAAGTTATATAAAAACATTGTGCTTACCCCAACTCACCTGAATCACACACAAAGTAATTGGCTCCTCATCTGGTCGCCAAGCTGTTTGTAGGAGGCGGGTGGGGTTAATTGTGTAGCAGCAGGGGGAGAGAGGGTAAGAAAGCAGGCTAATGGGAGTGTTAAAAAAAACAGTACCTTCTGTGTGTTAAAAAACATGAGTGGAATTATGTTAATGTAAAACACTGGAGCCAGGCGGCAGGGACACTGCTGTCTGCAGACAGAAAGATCTTTACGCCCCTTTGATGATCGGCGTCCTAGGCCCAGCTCGCCCTGCGTTCTAGTATCGGGGGAAAAGTCTCTGGAGAGGCTCGTGTTAAACGGTGGGCTGCGGAAAGGGGTCAGTGCAGGGTCCCTTTCAAGCAGCGTCTCCTCCAGGCAGGGCTTTAGTGGACCGGGTCTAAAAGGCAGGTTTCTGTCGGGCTCTCCATTTTTGCCCTCACCCACAGGGAAAGAAAATCTGAACTCTGCATCAGTATCACTGGACTTCAAAGAGACTCGTTTTAGTTCTTTCACAGTCTCACCATTTTAGAACTGAAGCATTTTCAATATGCTATACTACCAAGCCATGATTGTTGCTTATTTATGTTACGCATCTAACAACCATTGACAAAGCCAATAGTACTGGCTTGTTGTAAGTGTATTGTTAGTTGCTAGATTTTATATCTGGATGTAATTACAGAAGTTGCAAAATACCAGTCGGGCCTCACAAAACGCTAAGCATAGGTTTTCAGTTTAAGTGCCTTTAAACCACGCCCATAATTTCATCGGTCACGCCCCTTTGAGAGACCCCCCCCCCCGTTTTTTTTCATCCCACTGAAGGCCCAGCCTCCAGGTAACCCTAAGGGCGGGATCAAGGGCGGTACTTCTGAAGCAGGCTTGGGGCAACAGCCTTAGAAACCTAGCAGCAACCTGGAAAATCACCCTGACGGCAATAGTATACTAAAGGCAGATTATGAGCTATACAAATGTCATATAAAAACAATTTCCTGCCCTCCGTCTCGAACCCTTAAGCCTCTCGAAATCTCAGCCAGGGTCGGACTGTTGCATAGGGCAAAGAGGCAGTGCCCGTTGGGTTGTTGTGACACCCTGCTTTTTATCAGTTTGTGGGCCTGATTTATTGGCTATTAGGCTGGTTTTTGTTGTTGATTTCCCTGATATTTAACACAAACATTCCCTGCAGCAAGCACAAATGCACGCAGTCTCCCATTCCTTGAAAAATACCCATTACTTCACAAGTTCAAAACTGTCTTGGTTTGCAAATATGGGCCACTTTTTTATTAGCTATCTAGTTCACTAATGTGGCCACTTTTTTATTAGCTATCTAGTTCACTAATGTGGATGGGTCACTTTAATTTTTGTGCCCAGGCCAATTTTTTGTCCCCGTTGGATTCTGCTCTCAGCAACTGTGCCCAGGGGCCTGCAAATGCTGGACTGAGGCCAACATCTGGTGCCCAGAGGCCCTGCATGTCCTCCGCGCGTCTCTCACAGTTTAGTCTGAAACACAGCTTTGGTCTCAGGAAATAATACTGAACTGATCAGACAGCGACCTTAGAGAGAGGAACGACTGGAGAATGTCAGTGAATGATAGAGGGAGAGAAACATAGGGAGAGAAAGCCAGGGATGGTCATAGAAAGTGCGAGAGAGACAGCAAAACAGGGAGAGTGACAAACAAACACAGCAAGATACAGAAAGACAGACATGGAAAGAGAGCGAAAGCCAGGGACAGACACTGAGAAAAAAAGAGAAGGAAAAGTTGCAGACTGAGATATGTAAAACGAGAAAGACAGAAATCAAAGACAATGAGAGATTAAGAGCGAAAGACAAGTGGGGGAAGAAAGATCCAGAAAGTCAAAAACAGACAGAAAGGCAGTAAGAAATAGGGAGAGACAATGAGACTGAGGTAGGGAGAGGAAGCAAGAGAAGCAGATGAGTATAGACAAAGATAAAGATGGAGACGGGTGGAGAGAGAGACGGTGAAACATTACAAGAGAGAAACAGGAAAAGATAAACTGCAAGAGAAAGAGAGAAGCTGAGAAAGACTGGGAGGGATGATGAAATAGAGACTGAGAGAGAGAAAAAGACAGAAAAAGAGAGAAAAATGGTCAATGAGGTGTATTCAGTTTAATTTTTTTTTGTTTAAAAATATCCCAATTAGAGTAACATTCGATTCACTTCGTAGGTCCTTTTGCAAGTGTGTAGATACATTGTGTGCCCGAAAACATCAGAAGACATACCTTGGGTATAGGGGGGCTATGAGCCGCTGGCATTTTTGGGGTTTAATTCCATACCTTACAAGCCCTTTTAAAAGGTATACCTCTAACGGATATCGATTAGTGAGTCTGATTACTGTGTCATACCGTATCTATCTTCAACCTCTTTACCACCTCCTGGAGAAAGGCTTAATTGCTCGCTATTGGCACATTTTGAGACGGAAATTTACAAATTGGATAAATCTGTAATTCACATGGAATGACACCTAAAAGACCCGTGGTAAGCAACACTACTGTCCACCATAGATACTTCCCAGTACCACCTACAGGCCCAAGACCTAAAGAAAAGATCACATAATGCTTCTGTATTTTCCTAGTGTATGAAAATACTGAATGGACTTTTAAATGGCCACAATACATGCCATAAGCGTTATTTAAAAAGCAATTGAAAAGACCCCATACAGGGTGGACAATTCACTGGGGTGGGCAGACTCCAGCACTAACTAGACTTAACATTTAATCCCATACTGCAGAATAACCCTGGGCACACAGTGCAGTGACTTTTCCCTTGGAAGGAAAGTCCCTTGGCCTTTTCATCAGAATGAGCACCAACCCAGTTGTGGTCTAGAGTGCTAGTTGGAAACTGTGGAAGCAGGAAACCTGGCTTTAATCCTGCCCCCCTCATTTGGCGAAACTGTGTGCTCCTCTGCAATCACCTTTGAACATATTCCTTATTCCCCTGTCTCCATTCCTTGCCCAATATTTGCAGTATTTAAAATAATTCTCAAGGCTATTAAAATGCTTGTGGTTTAAAAAAATGGCTGGATATGACTACTGGGGAGGGTATGTAGATAGGGCTCTCTCTCTCTCAATGTCTTTTCACCAAAAATGTAATATGGTGTTAAAATAATAGTCTTTGTAACAAGCAGTACTGCATTACAGTACATGGTTCCAACTTTACCAAATTGTTTGTTCTTGGGCAAATGATGTTCTCCTTGTGCCTCTGTCTGATATAACAATGTATGTAATTAAGCTGCATCAGTTTAAAGTGTGCCTTACTGGACACTGTCAGCGCCCCTTCACAAGCTCTCACCCATTCCCTGTCCGTAAACTTGCCACTCAAATAGTCTTGCCGTTTATCGTGTAACTTCAGTGTCTGTGCTGGTGTGTCTGCTCGTAGCGAGCACAAACGTGAGAAACAAGGTGTCTACAGTAGGGCAGGGCTGTGTGGGCTAGTTTTGCATATTATAGGAACTGACTTGAGCTAATCCCAAAGTTCGCCGGTGCTTCCTTCAAAGATCTAAATCTTTTCTCAGGATACAAATCCACCAAGATTAGGCAGCCCACACCTTTTTCACCTTTCCTTTCGTCCATGCTCTCTGTGCGAACTGGGCGATATGCCACAGGGGCATGTCTGCTGCGAAAGGCTGCCTTTTAATCATTGTTGTCCGCACTCTATTGCAGAAATAGCAGGCATGATGGGTCATGTAAGGGAGGATAACCTGGGGCCCCCTGGGCCTTCATTAGTAAAGTGGGGAGCGGCTCATCATCATGCGAGCCTGGGAGGAGGCGATTCTCCGAGTTATCTTAGTCATCCATTCTGTGGACCACGTGCTGCAACTGGGCCGCCAATTGGTAGAGTTCGATATTCGGAACCTTCAGTCCTCCCTGCTCACACCCGCTTCAACTCTGCTCCTTTGCCTGCCCATATCAGACCACCCATCAGTTTGTTAGAGGGCAGGGGCTACATACTTCTGCCGAGGGAGCAAATAGGTGGCCCCCTACGGCACATAAAGACCATCTGGGTAGGAAAAACATTTTTGCCTCTGCCTACGACCGATAGTGGGAGTGTTTTCCAAAACTTAATGGACGACTGTAGGCCGGCTACCAGGCGCCTCATATTCATCCTATGGCTGTTGTCCTCCTCCAATGTTATTCCTATGCCTAGATATCAAAAATCTGATGTTTCCCGAGGAATCGCCAACCAAGGGAAGTCATCACTGTTCAGCTCCTGCCTCTTCCACCCCCGCCTCCCACAATAGGGAGTAATTTGGATTTGTTTCGGTTAGTAAGGAGACCTAAAATCTCCCAAAATTCTGTGAAAGTCTGCAACAGCTTTGGAACCGAGTACATTGGATGCTGCAGGTACACCAGATTATCATCGGCATACATGGCCACTACATGGATGGTATCCACCAGGTCTTTCCCCACAGGTTAAGCTCACTTTGAAGTCTGCAGGCCAGCTGTTCCATAGTAAGTGCAAAGAGCAAGGGCGACAGAGGGCAGCCCTATCTTGTCCCGCGCTCCATGCCAAATTACTCTGAGACCATGGTGCTCTCCGGTCCTGGGGCAGCGGCAGGGTGTACACAGCTTAATCCATTTAATATAGGTCGGGCCTATAGCCCGAAGCACTTATAGAGAGGTCAAACAGACGGAGTCGAAGGTCTGTTTAATATTAAGTAGGGCTAGGGTGCAAGCCTGATCCGATCAGCCTACACGAACGTCAGCTGGCGTATATTTGAAGAGTGCTTATCTGTTGTATAAAACCACATTGGTCATCATACACCAACCTCGGGAGGGCTTCTAAGAGGCGATTAGCAAGGACTTTACTTAGTATTTAACGTCTACGTTTAACATGAAGATTAGGTGATAAGACGAGATGTGGGTCGGGTCCCTATCAGGCTTGGGAAGAACTGTTTGAGCTTCTCTCATTGAAGCTGGTAGCACCGCTACCTCATAAGCCTCATATGAATAGCCTATAATGTTAACCAATATTTAATTAACCCTGACCCAGTAAGAGAGTTTAGCAAGCATTGCCAAGCCAGGTGACATAAGCCTGCACACTCCATGGCACATCTGACATTTGTTACTCATTGAGACTGATCACATTATGGACCAGAGCAGGGGTGTAATACATTCCAAGTAAAAATGTTAACTGTAGTTCATGGGAACCGGCTTCACTTGAGACCAGTGGTATATCCAAGCCTAATCAACCATGGTATCACCAAGTTCCTCCTCCCACAATCTCTTGGCAGTATATCCTAATTTCTAAACTTTCAAAACCTGTCTGTTTCTATTACTTAATTCAGAGGAATGAGTTCAGGCCGTTCTAGAGGGAAAGCAGGAAACAACACCCTGGCTGCCTAGCTCATTTGAAAGTAAATATAAACATTTTACGCATTAGGACCAGCTCTGGGTTTATAGTCTTCTAGCAACAGAAACTGGCCTATGGGAAAAGCTGCCTAAGCTGAGTGATCTCTTCTTGTAAATTAAGCCATCGCTGAGGGCTTGAATGCTGGCAATAGCAAGGTATGTCTGGCTAGGAGCATCGCAGGGGAGTAAAACATCTCATGTTCAGCCCTTCTAACAAGCCTCCACCATACCCAATGCATTCATCATAGCATATGCATTTCAGAGAAGCATCTAGGTTGTTTAATGGTTAATATAGTTTGTAACGAACCAGAGGTCACTTGATCACTCTCTAGTATAATTTTTTGGGGTTGCGAGACGGGGGCCCTCCACGATATAGCATTAGTTGGCTTTGGCTACTACCCAGTGGTGACTTTGAAAGTCTGGAGCGCCTAAGCCTGGTTAGGGCCTCCCTTCATATCCTCAGCAGCTTCCCCACCCATATCATTCTAGTAAGAAGGGGATGGGGGTGACAGAGATTCTGTTATATTTAAAAAGAGGTACATAACTTTGGGGAGACTCACCCTTTTTAGGTCTTGCCTAGGCAGCGCTTGTGCTGTGTCTTCGAGACATGCTGTATTCAGGATATGGGCATGAAGCTCGGCCTACTTTCCGCCCATCTTTTTAATTGGCTCTTGTTACTGTCCTTTCTAAATGGTGGCCTTTCATTGGTCAATTGGCTTAGTAAGTAAGTAAGTAAGTAATCTCTTTATTGCGTGATTAATTAAAACCTTTGCAATCTGTAAAAACATGTGTGAAAAAACAAAACAACGTCATATAATACTAGAATTAGTTGAATGCATTAAAAAGTAGCAATGGTTACATAAAATTACAAGAAGGATAAACGCTGACGTGCAATACAGTCAATAAAATGCATAAAATGGCATAAAAAGTACAGCATTTTTTGGAGTATTATTTCCTGAGGGTTCCTTTGCAATGCCAGTTCCTTTAAAGTTGGTATTTAGGGATTTCGATATAAATAGAGTTAAAATCTGTGAGCGGGCACGAAAAGTTCGTTGTTGACAGTTCCAGTTTGCAGTACATCATGTCCTTTGTTCACCCAGTTCGTAGCACCCCTTACCAGGTAATTCCCATGTCTGTGATAGGCTTACCTTAGCCCATATTGCTGAGCCTGGGGTGACTTAATAGAATAAAGAATTTTATGTCACCATTGCTGGCCCACAGCCCAAAAGTGGCTGCTGAGGAACACGAAGGAACCCTAGTGGTAAACATAATTGGCAGGGACAATCTCTTTGA
The DNA here is from genome assembly GCA_963921515.1 of Calotriton arnoldi. Classification (NCBI taxonomy): domain Eukaryota; kingdom Metazoa; phylum Chordata; class Amphibia; order Caudata; family Salamandridae; genus Calotriton; species Calotriton arnoldi. The sequence goes on along the minus strand of CAWUFW010010720.1, from coordinate 548,328 downwards.
AACAGGATTGTTGTACACTGCGCAGAAGTCGGTGGGCCCAAATTGATGACCAGTTTGTTAAAGGACTTCCAGAGAAAGCTTTGCTTTTGCTGCACTCATAAACCGAACAAGGAACTTTGGGGAGACTCACCCTTTTTAGGTCTTGCCTAGGCAGCGCTTGTGCTGTGTCTTCGAGACATGCTGTATTCAGGATATGGGCATGAAGCTCGGCCTACTTTCCGCCCATCTTTTTAATTGGCTCTTGTTACTGTCCTTTCTAAATGGTGGCCTTTCATTGGTCAATTGGCTTAGTAGTTCCTCCTTAGTACCGCATTTTCTCTTCTTGTAACCTCCCATTAGGACATCCCTTGTTACATGTGTTGTTACTCGGTAGGTTTTAATTACAGCCTCCAAGCACTATTTTCTTAAATGGTTTTCTTTTGCCTGCTGTTGCAGGCAGGACACGCTCTCCTGCACCACCTTTTTATGTACGCTGCGCGTGCACGCCTTGGCAGGAATAATGCAGGCGAGTCATTCTTTTATTTACGGCACAGAGTGCGACCGCATGCCTTTCTTTTATTTACTTTTTATTATTTTTACAATGGCTGCACCAGCGCTTTAGTTTTGAACATCTTAAGCTAAAGCGCGGATGCCGCAATTGCTTCAAAAGTAAAGAAATAGAATTTCTTTTTCTATTTCTTTCCTTTTGAAGCGATTGCGTGCACCTGTGCTTTGGCTTAAGATGTTTAAAGCTAAAGCGCGAGTGCCGTGATTGCTTTGCAATGCAATAGCTCTAGCATTACTGAAAGTTTGAGCTATTGGCGTTGCATTATTATTAGCAATGCCAATAGCTCAAACTTTCAGTAATGCGAGACATATTGCATTCCAAATGCTAGTTTAAATGTCTGTCAATCCAGACATTGATAGTGGTAGTCAAATCCAAGTCTCCAGTTGAGATATCGGCCTGTCAATCACCGGGGCTATAGTTTTCTCTGGCCAAACTTTCTACATCATGTAGTAGTTTAATCCTCAAATAGAAGAGATACCATCACACTGGCTATTCTATATCAGGGCGAACCATGCTGGAAGTAAGAGGGAATATCTCGGCCATATTCCAGTTAATGGAGACTCCTGAATCTCCACCAAACATAATGATCTCTCTGATTAGCGGGGACTATTCTCTGGGATTTTTCACAAAAAGTCAAATGTCAGCTGCATAAAGTGAAAGTAACACCCCCCCCCCGAGTGTGTCTCTGCCTCAGCTGACACGCCAGTGGCACCAGAGACAGTGCAAAGAGGAATGGGAATCGGGGACACCCTGCCTCGTGCCTCTGCTGGCAAGGACAGTATTATTCACCTGCACTCCACTCCTTACAGTAGTCATACCAGACACCCAATTTTTTTTTGCCCCCACCCCAAGCTAATATGCTCCAGCACAGTCATAAGGAATGTCCACTACAGAGATTCAAAGACCTTCTACGCATCCAAAAACGCAGAGACAGCCTCAACTCCAGAATGGATTTGTTTTATCACTGTAACAAACGTGCAAATGCAAAAAGTATGCAAATGTAGGCCCAGCTATAAACACACTGATTGTTCATGGGGGGCCAGTTTGTCGATAAAAGGACATAATCTGGCAGAACTGAATTTTGCTAGGTTCTTGTTATCCATGTTGAACAATGACAGCAGGAAGTATGATTGGCATTTTGTCGTTCCCCACATGGTTTAAGAGGTATGGAGTTTATAGCCTTCCTAAATTATGGCAGGCAGTTGCCCACTCTCCAGTGCTTCGTTACATACTTGGATAAAATGTTGGCCTACAGTGTTGTTAACATTTGTATAAAACTGTGCCATAAGAACCGGTTTGTTAGTCCTGGGCTGCTTGTGTTCCAGTTCAGGGAGGACCTGGCCTGGAAGTTCAGGATCAACTGAGACCGCAACCAAGGATTTTGCACTTTCGCCCGTGTCCCTGGGCCTCAACGCACCTCGCACTTTGTTCCCGGTCCCCGGAGGGGCTTTAAATCTTCAGCGGCGGTCCCGCGACGCGGGACGCGCGTGGGCTCGGCCCGGGCGAAGACCGGGCCAAGACGGGCTTGTCTTAGCCCATCATAGACCGATAGAGGCCGGGCTGGGCCACAACCCTGTCATCTGCCACATCTAAGCACCCTGAAGAAGAATCCTCCACTTACTTCAGGGAGTAGGGACACGCAAGTTTATATATTTGAGTAACTGTATGCGCTGGAACTGAAGGGGGCGTCTTGTTCACTTTCTTCCGATTTGTGCCTGTATACTCTGGCGGGAGCCTAAGCCCAGAGTGACCTTCCTCGATTTCAATTGTTGGAACGCCCCTTTGATACGTTCTTGGTGTCGCAATCCACCCTGGTGGGACTACGAGTCCCAGGGTGCTACAGGGGGACTTTGTACTGTCATTTTCGCTACCGCAGGTGAGGGGGGGGGGCGTTTCATCCGTGCTATATAGCGCAGCCTCTTCCCCTGCGTCAGAGACTGAAAGAGGCTGGGCTGGGCTGGACCATATCCTTAAATTCTGCTGGATGGGACAAGAGTAAGATTAGCGATATTTTAATCAATTGCATTTAGACACTTGTCGTATATCATTGTATTTATATGAAAGAGGGTTCATATAAGGAATTTAACTGATTTTGCTGCAGAATTGAAGCCGAGAAGTAGAGGGGAACGTATATAGGACAGAGAGATACATTCTAGTTATTGGGGTATAAGGGCTGGTGTATTCTGCAATATTTTAGCTGCTGAGATTTAGCGGATATGGGTAAAAGGAAGCTACGTACAATGAATTCTGGGCAAACAGTGCAATCAACAAGTAAACCAAAAGGTGCTAATATGTCTCTGCTGAAATACCTCACGGGGGCGGTTGGAGCTCTTGAAAAGCAGATATCCACCGTTGAGGAGTCTCTATCTAAGGATGCACAGGGTGCTTTAACAATTAGTAAAACAACTGACCTACAGCACATTGAGAGTACGGATGCTGTTATCGTAATTAATGCGGTTGAGGAGCCCCTAAATGGTTGCATCCAACCTAACAGAGATGAGTTATCACTTAGCGATCCAGACCCGGAGCTACTTCCTCCACCTAAAAGATCTTGCAACTCCAAAATGAAGGAATCATTTGGAAATCAGCTGCCAATTATCCATCAGGCCCCCTTGGTACCCCCTATAAACAAGACTAAAGCAGATAAACAGCTGGGGAAAGATATCCCGCTAAATTACAAAGGTAAAGGTAAAGATAAAGACTTAGCCACACGCAATAAAAGTAAGAGTAATGCCCCCCTCCTATTGAAAGTTACGGGATAGTAAGTTTGATAACCGACCTTACTAAGTATATTAGACAATCGATTGGTACTTTAGAGGCAAGACTAAGTAAAATAGAAGCGGGGTTGGAAAACATCATAAAGAACCAGCATGTGAATTATGTAAAGGAAGTAAATATTACCCAGATAAACGATGACAGAGAGGGCAGTGCTTTAAAGTCTTCTAACCAGTCTCTATCAGCTAGCTTAATTAGTCCAGCTAGCCAGATTGTTGAGAGGGCCAGGAAGCCTGGTGTTTCAGGATCTAATGGAACTCTAAGATGTAAACTGTTGCCAAAGGATGTGGCTCCAGGTGAGGCAGCAAAAGGAAGATCATTAGAACAGCAAGGTGGACTTTTGATGAAAGATCTATGCCTCAGCCCAAGGCCTCACAGTATAAATATGTACGAATATCCGTCTCAACTGCAGAATTTAAATTTGCCCCCTGCTGCCACACCCTATACAGTTGTTTTGACTAATGTGCCCCCTTATTCTGATGGGAGTAACGAATCATGGACAGCCCTGAGGAATCGTGTTATTCATTGTTTGGGGCAAAGAGTGGGCTTAACTAGAGAGATGTTTCTTGCCTTTAAGATGGTAAGACGTGTCGCTTGGGTGGGTACAAGTAGGAAAGCTTTTCGAGGGGACTGCATCATTCTCTCTTTGGGGAACCCTTCATTGGTTCGAGAAATTCTTTTTAGAAGCAATGAAACTAATAATATGGCGTCAGGTATACAAGTTCTCCCCCTGGGTTATTTTTATCAGCCAACTACAACTAATGGGTATTTAAATCCGCATCCTTTTATCCCGCCCATTGTTCATTCAACCTATAACTTAGAGGTGTCAAATAGATTTGGGCCCCTCCAATCTCTAGATGAGAATGATTGACTTCTTGACACTATTGATCAATGCTCTGATGAGGAAAGATTAATACCCCAAATTACCCAGGAGAGAATTGTAATACCTCACTCCACGGAACTCATCATTGATCAGAGTGAGATATTGAGCGGTGGGTTGGGAAAGGACGGATCCCTGCTCACTGAAATTAGTGATGAAGGTATAGTTAGTAGCCCTAGGAGGCCGGAGGCTATGGGGCAGACCTTGAAAAGTTTGGATAACATTAATCCACCCGATAGTGCATCTATGGATATCGCAGTGCTTTTTTGGAACATTGCAGGTTTGCAATCCAAGTTGAATAATTCCATCTGGATAGACTTCATCCGCAGGTTTGATATCCTATGTTTCCAGGAGACCTGGCTGCTGGATGAAGTCAATATTGACGGGTACAAGACGCACCATACGCCAGCAATACGGTCAACCCATGGGAGACATAAAGGAGGGATATGTGTTTATATCTCAAATTTACTGGGGGTCTTAAGAATTGAAACTGGTAAAAGCACAACATTCTATCAATTTATTATTATCTATTTGAACTGTAATATAGCTGTGTCCATAGTAAATTTTTATAACAATACAGAGAAGGATCAATTAGGCGATATTCTAAAGTCATTTAGTGAGGAAATGGATAAATTAGGGGCCTTAAAAGGCCTTGATATGATCACGATTTGGGGAGGTGATTTTAATGTAAACATATGCACTCAAGCTGGATCCGGGCAGTGTGGGGTAGTTAATGTAGAGAACGAACCGATAACTCATTTTGCTCATACCGATAGGGGTGAGAAGTTTAACGATATAATGGCCTCATATGATCTGGGTTTTGCGAACATGTTGTGTTCCCCTCCGGTGGATTTTGATTATACATTCATTGGTAGAGGCTGTGAATCCATAATCGATTTTATAATCGTTCCTAATCGCTACGCCACCTGGATTGATAAATTCAAAACACATTATAATGCGTTGAGTGATCACCTGCCCATAAGTCTTAATATAATCCCCCTAAATGGGGTTCTCATTTTAATAACAATAGTTTGGCATGGATCCAAAATATTGCCTTAGACCGCCAGAATGGATACTCTGTGCGCTGGGGTAGGAAGGAACCAGAGGTGCTCAATAAACAGATCATTACCAAAGCATACGATAACATCTTAGTATGTTTACAAGATAATACTGCTTTTGATGACACTGAGTGCATTTGCCAATATCACTACTGTGGTCCAAAACTTGCTCATAGCACAGAGTAAGGGACCCCCTATAAAGGAAAATGGCTGGTTTGATTCCAACTGTACCAAGACTTATACAAGGCTGAAAAACGCTCTCCATAGACCTGTGAGAGATCAGGGGGAGATTAGAGAAAGTAGGAGTGCTTATAATCTTGCCAGAAAACTAAGAAAGAAAGAACTTAAAGATCTAGCGTGGGATACTCTTTATGAAGCATCCCTAAGAAAGGATTGTAACTCATTCTGGCAGGCAGTAAATGCCCCGTTTTTTTCGAATAACGATGGAGCTAGGATTGAGGTTGCAATCGATGAAAAATCTTGGATTGACTTCTTTTCAAACGTATACAGCTGCAAGGAGAAGGTAGGAAACTCTTTGGACCCCGGCCCTGATCATTGGGAAGAAGTTGGTGGTTTTCGGCCTATAGAGATGCATATTATCCATGAGGAGGTGTTAGCGGCTATTAATGCCAGTAAAGGAGGTAAGGCACCAGGTCCTGACGGTGTCCCGATGGATCTATTTAAATCGATCCCTACATTATGGTCCCCATTGTTAACTCGGGTTTTAGAAGCTTGTTGTGCAAGGGGTTTTATTAGGTCATGGTCGGAATCAGTGATTATACCGATTTTTTAAAAAGGGGATCGGAACAACCCTGCCTGCTACCGACCAATATCGCTTTTAGATGCTTCAGTGAAGGTAGCAGGCAGGATTGTTTTAAATAGATTACAAATGTGGGCAGAGGATAATAACATTTTGAGCGCGGTCCAATACGGTTTTAGACAGGGGTTGGGGACTAATGAGCAGGTTTTAAATCTGACCCTCCTAATGGGGAAATACACTCAAGCGAAGGAAGGCAAGTTCTACGTGGCTTTCGTAGACCTCACGGCCGCATTCGATTGTGTTAATCACACTAGACTGTGGAAAATTTTGATGGATTTAAAAGTTGACCCAACCCTCGTACAATTCTTAATACAATTATATTCGGGGGCCAGTGCAAAGGTGAGATACGGGTTAAGGGGAGAATGTACGGCGTCTTTCCGCATGGAGAGGGGTGTGAGATAAGGCTGCGTCCTGGCCCCGTTCCTCTTCTCTTTATATACCAATGCTTTAGAAGAGGAACTGGTGGCCGGGGCGAGAGATCCACCCCGGGTTAACAATAAGCCGATAGTTTCTCTTCTCTACGCGGATGACGCGGTTCTTATGGCCAGAACGCAGTTGGGTCTCCAGAGAGCACTTGCCTCGTATATCAGTTTTATGGATAATCGAGGCTTAAAACTTAATGTAAAAAAACATTTGTTATGACATGTGGGAGGGGAGAAGCAAAGGTAGAAATCTGTCAGTTGGGAAAGATAGGATAGACTCAACCAGTACGTTCTCCTACTTGGGTGTTTTGTTTGAGCGTACTGGCTCCTGGGGAGCCGCGATTAAGAGTAGGAGTCTCCTTTTTAAGAGGTCAATAGCGGCAGTGATTAGCTTTGCAAATAAAATGGGCAAAAGACCCCCGGAGATTCTTCTCGAAATTTATCAGGCCAAGTGCATGAGTATTGCAATGTTTGGGGCAGGAATCTGGGGTTTTAATGATGTCTCTCTAATCCAATTAGTCGAAAATACTTTTTAAGATTTATTTTAGCGGTCCCACAGAGTTCCCCAGTTTTTAATTGTCATAGTGAATTGGGGATCCCATATATTTCGGATACGATTAAAATGCAACCTCTATTACTATGGTATCGAGTTTGGACGTCTACCTATACAGGATTGAATAGAGATATCATCAAGGATACAATGAAATTGGACTATGCCTGTAGAATTAAATGGTTGAATTATATTAGAAATTTTTTATTGGATATTAATTGTTATGATTTTTATAATGCTCCAGAAACCATGAATTCTATTTCTAGGAAAGATTTTAAACTTCTTTGTATGACACATTTAGAGTCTCTAAGAGCCGCACAGGAGATGAATAAATGCACAGTGATCCAGAATTATTTGACATTGGCAACCTATCGTATCCAGCCCTATTTGGTTTGGTGCATTAGAGGGTACGATAGATACCTTCTTACACGGTTTAGGTTTGACTGTTTTCACCGTTTAGTTAGTTTTCCCTCTGCTAATGATTGGTCAAGAAAATTGTGTCACTGTCCGTGTGATAATATCTCAAAGCAATCAACTATCCACGTGATTCTCTTTTGTAAAATATATTCAAAGGAAAGAGCTAGATGGATTCTGCCTTTGTTAAAACAAGGGGGTTGGAGGCAATGTCGTCCGGCCTTTTTATATCTTCAATTATTGGAAAATGTTTATTGTGTGACGATCATGACTGGCTTTTTGAAAAGTATAATGAAAAAAAGAAAGAGTTTTATTAGGTAATGGTCTCTATCCTACAAACTTAGAATGTGTATTTACGATCCAAAACGCTAAGGATGCGTTAGAAAAATTTTGTGTAAATAATAGATGGGAGTTCTTTTAAAATGTAGTCGTCTAGACAATAGTGTATAGACAAATTTCTATTGTGTATTGATATATTTTTATGATTGTTTTTATTGTGGCTTTTATGATTTTATTATGAATTGAAATCGAATAAAGTATATTCATTCATTCAACTGTTCCTTTTGGAGCGGGGTCAAAGCTGACTTGCATATGGCTGGGTCCAAACTGAGGTGGCATGGTGTGCAAAATAAGGATGGACTGGGATACAGCTCGATTAATTATCAGTGGCTGAGATTATTTCAGGCGTTCCGTCACTTTTTTTGGTATACTTTAGGTTCTTCCCAAGGCAATCCCTCTCATTTTACCAGTGGGCACAGCATATTTACCAAGAAATGTTGCCTCTCTTTATGGCCAGTCTTTTTGCCCCATGAGCCCCTTGGTTATGCTCCAAGCATATGAAAACTGGAATTAGTAGCAGTTTTTCCAGTGCCATAATTTTGGCCTCGCTTGTATGTGACGTATATATTTATGACCCAGAGTTTTAGCAATTGCCATCTGATGTATACAAGCCTGAAAGGCCTCCTAAACCGAATTCATCCCTGGTTATTGTTGCTGAAACTCCATAGTTCTACATTAAACACTCAGTCATGCAGGATAAGTGAGGAAAATCTGCAATTTACATGGCCCCGCAAGGAAACCTCTATTTCTAGATACAATAACACCTGTGAGTGATCTGAGAAGAGTGTGTAGTAAATATCAAACCTCAGACACCCAATGAGCTATTTCAGCACTAATAAACCAGTAATCCAATCTTGAATGGCTGCGGTGCCTCAAGGACTAGGCTTTAGTTGCACCCTTTTTCTAAGCCGCCAGGCAATTAAAAGGTGATGTTCATCTAATAGCTGTGAGTGAGGTCACAACCATCTAGAGTGACTTGGTGGAGTTGGACCCATTCTATCTAATAACAGATCAATAGCCAGATTATAATCTCTCCACAGTGCAACATGGAATTCTATTGTTGCAACAAAAGGTCAGTGTCTGCAAAAAACGGTTGTGCCTCAACATCAGCGGTCGAAGTGCATTAAAAAAAAAAGTAAGGGAACTGTGATGTTGGTCACAATGGGGGCGGGGCGAGTAAGCGTGGAGTGGGGTCAAAGGGGTGGCTAAAAACACAAAATATTCTGTAATTTTTTCAGTCTGGCACCTTCTGGTATGAACATATAAAATATCACACAGCATACATGTAGAATAAATGCAGGTTAAGTTGACCAGTGGGGAATGCACTATTAGTAGTTTATGTAACCTCTATTAGAGTCTCTGCAACCATAGAGCCACAGAATTAAATCCTGGTTGGAGCATTGGAGAATTGTTGGGGGCTGACGCAGGCCCCTGCAACCACTGCAGTGCAGGGGCCTGTGTTCCAGCCCTTTAAAAAGCACACACTTCACAGCTCAGCTGATAAGTCCTTTTTAAAACCACTCCCCAAAAAAATCTGTGTCATCAGGAAGTGGTTCAAGTGATTCCATTAATTAAAGCCAGTGTCATTCAAGCTCCCTTTACATTTGCAGATTGACCCGTTGTGCAAATTTAAATTGTCAGGTAAGCAGGCACCCTGGCAAGAAGGCGTGTTTAGCTGTCTGCCTGCCTTCAAGTTTCACAGCACAGGAGACTCCCTGCCTTTATACTGCAGCTGAAGCATTTCAGCTCTTGGAATTAACTGTCCAGGGACGGTTATCTTTTCACAGAAAGTAGCGGAACTGTTGTCTTTAAATGAAAAAAAGTATGGGCACGACATGCCCCTCCAATCCCGCACACTTCGACCACTGCTCAACATTCGTACACATATTAATAATACAGCGTTGTTCAGAGTTGACCAGAGACCACGAGAATTCTGCCTTCAGTGTCGAAGAAGTTGTGTATTAATGAAAAGTTTTTAGTCTTTCTTATTAAGATCAAGACACCGCTTGCATGTGAACTCAAGGAAAATATGTAGCAAAATGGACCCCACACCTCTGCGAAAGAAGAGGGCATACTGCCATCAAGACGCAATAAATGTAGAAGGGGAACATCTTTTTTAAGCCTGTCTAGAGGAGCCAACACCAATCACACCTTCTGAAGAGTATTCAGCCCTCTAACGTTTCAGGAGACACATTTTAATTTTGTGAGGTTCTAGGCTGGCCGCACGTCCCCTACGTAGATTTAGACAATGGTAAAGAAGTGGATTTTCAAGCTTGTACTATAATCTTCTATTGTGTGCTTGATTGCAAAACAACACAACAATCCTATTCCGTACCTCTCCCCTCCAACTCACTCGGGGGTCACGCGTGGGGAGTATTACAAAATAGAAAAAACACCTCCATGCCAAGTCCGCAGCTGCCTCTCCACCGTCTTTTTGTCCCTCGTCATCTCTATGGAACCAGGAAACACATAGGCTCCCTCCCCTGACCAACCACAACGCTGCATGTAGTGTTGTGATTGGTCTGAGTGCCGTGGATCGGCGCTCAGACAGGGACTGGGAGGCTTTGCATGTTCCCCACCTGGCTGTGTATCTGGTGGCGCTGTGTAGGCATCTGGGGGAGTTAAGAGGGTGTCTGGGAATGTTGTGAAGATGGGGAGAATCTTGTGCAAAACATTTATCTTGGAAGTATCAAGCACCACACTTTCACTGCTTTAGCCCCCTTTCCTAGTAATGCGTGAAGTTTCACCTAGCCCTTCCTTACTCCTGTCTTCAACCCTTATCTTACTATAATAACCAACAGTGCTTCAAAACATCTTTCCACTGAATACAGCATGCAACTTTGCACCTTAGTGACCTGTTCATGTCTGGGATGGTGAGTGAGAAGATTCTAGGGTGCCGGGAGAGAATCTACAGTGTGTTGTGATGGTGCATTCATGTTTGTGTCTGTTTCAGTTGTGTTGTGATAATTTGGTGTCTATGAGTGATTATGTACCTTATAAGTGTGAGTGTGGATGTTTGAGTGTGTTTGATGGTGTAAGGGTCTGTTAGCAGTAGATATGACAGCCTCTGTCCAGTGAGTGGTAAATACTTCTCAAGAACAGGTGTGTCTGAGGGAGTGTCTTGCTGTCTGAAGGTTGTTTGTATATTCTCTAAGATGTGCTGGAGTGGTGAAAAGCAAACATGTTAGAGGTTAAAGTAGATGTTTGAGGTGTGTAATAGTGTGAGGTTGCATATGAGTGTGCCTAAGGAGCCCTGGTGGTGTTTAAGTGATGGGATGTTTTATGTATGTATACGTTTCTTTTTTTAAAATTCTTTTTATTGCATATGATATAAGAATAACAATTTGACAGTTCAGGAACAATTTTGACATTGAACGGGCTCCCAGTAACATCTGGTTCAATAAATATAGGTATAGAAACATTTCACACTGTGTTATCATAGTGGTGGTAATACAATTCTACATTCAACTTGAGTCCACAGAAGACCCTCTCGGGGGCGGAGCACAGATGTTCCCTCTGTAGGTGTTCCACTTGCCCCATATTCTTTCCCACTTCTTGGGGCATCCCCGATGTTTATACGCCGCCCTCTCAGCCACCATTGCCCCATCCATGTCCCCTCGCCACTCTTGATATGTCGGAGCTGATTGAGCCCCCCAATGCTTAGCTATGTTGCGTTTCGCCAACATCATTCCTAATGTCGCCCAGTTCTGACCTGCCTGGTTGAGATCTGTTGGGTCCCATATGTTTAGAATACACCTCTTGGGCTCCGGGGTGATCGCCACTCCACCCACTTGCGTAAGTACACTCATAATTTTTTCCCAGTAGGACACTATTATTGGGCATTCCCACAGTATATGATAGAAGGTGCCTTCCCTCCCGCATTTTCTAAGGCAGAGTCGGTTGTCAGTTTTCTCTATCTTGTGAAGGGTTACTCTAGTATAGTAAATACGATGGAGTTTTTGCAGTTGCACTAGTCTCAATTTGGAGGATATTGCCACCTCCCGAGGGGACGCTAAGGCCTCCTGCCAATCAGTCTCGTCTAAGTCCCCCACTTCCCGTTGCCATTTTTCACGGAGCCCTAGTGTGGGATCTGGCTGGTTGTTGAGTATTTTGCGGTATGTGAGGGAGATAGGAAAAAAGGCTATCTGTTCTGAGAGCAGCCTATCCTCTAGCGGGGAGGCTTCGGGGAGGACAGTACCCGTTGGGATGGCTTTCTGAAGTGCATGCCTAACTTGTATATAGCGAAACCGTTCTGTGGATGCCATCTCATATCGTTCTTGGAGTTGTAGAAAAGTAACTACTTCCCCCTTCTGCCAGAGGTCCCCCACCGTTGATATTCCGATTGAATCCCAGCGTGTAAAGCCCTTACTGGTACTCAGTCGCTGAGTTTCCCATAGAGGAGTCATCTGCGTTATCCGGTCGTCCCATCCCAGCTGTTTGAGTGCCTTGTGCCAAATTTGTGTTGTGTGTGCTGTGGGGCCTGTTAGTGATGTCTTTCGAGTTTTATTATAGAGATGCCTCATTACTTCTCCCTCTCCTAGGTTATTTCTGTCAGCGCGAAATGCAGGGTCCGTTTGTGGGGCATGAAGCCATTGGTTTACCACAATCAACTGTGAGGCCCAGTAGTACATTTGTATATTTGGGAGGGCAATTCCACCGTCGTACCCACCCCTTACCAATTTCTTTATGGCAATTCGGGCCGGTTTGCCATCCCAGAGCAGGGTAGTTACTTCTGCTTCAATTGCCCCAAAATAAAACGCGGGGACCGGGAACGGGGTGTTTTGAAGGCCGTATAGGAATCTCGGGAGTGCCATCATTTTAAAAAGCGCCGCCCTCCCGAGCAAGGTCAGTGGTAGAGAGCGCCAGTGTCTCGTGTCTCGGCGAAGTCTTTGCAGGAGTGCCACGAGGTTTTTTTCCAGAAAATCTTCTGGTAGTATGGGGATATGAATGCCCAAGTATTTAAAGCAGCCAGCTGTGATTTGTAATGTGCATCCCCTTGGCAACTGTGGTGTGGGACCGTGTAGGAAGTATAGGATTGATTTGGCCCAGTTAATGGTGTATCCGGAAAATTTGCCGTATGCTTCACAGATGTCTAGGAGGCGGGCAATGGAGCGTCTAGGGGAGGTTACATAAAGTAGTATGTCATCAGCGTATAGGGAGATGCGGTCTTCCCACCCCTCTGCCCATTTGAGGCCACGAATAATAGGGTCCCACCTTATCCAGACTGCCAACGGTTCTAACACTAGTGCAAATAAAAGTGGTGATAGGGGGCAGCCTTGACGCGTGCCACGTCCCAGGGGAAAAAGAGCTCAGATGTGTCCATTTACCACTACATGTGCTAGGGGTTTCGTATAAAGCAGCTGAATCCATGCGCAAAATTTAGGTCCGAAGCCCATATGCTTCAGGACGGCAAACAAGAAGGGCCATTCCACCAGGTCAAAAGCCATGCGTGCGTCCAAAAAGAGAATGGCTGCTGGCTCTTGGATCGTGGGAGTGCGAGCGAGTACGCTGTGCAGACGTCGCAGGTTAAGTGCTGTGTTTCTATCCGGCATGAAGCCGGATTGATCTGGATGGATCAGCTTGTTGAGATGGGGTGTGAGTCTGGCCGCTAGGGTTTTAGCTAGTATTTTGGCCTCTGCGTTGAGTAGCGAAATCGGCCGATACGATGCACAGTCAGTGGCGGGCTTACCGGGTTTGTGAATGGGTATTATCGTCGCTATACGTTGGTCCTTGAGGAGCTCTCCAAGTGTTAGGCTGTCTGCATACATCTTCAATAAATGCGGAGTTATTGTCGTAGCCGTTTTTTTGAACAATTCAATGGGTATACCATTAGGACCTATGGCCTTCCCTGATTGTATAGAACCTATGGCCAACGCTAACTCCTCTGTGGTAAGGTTTGTTTCAAGGTCGTGGGCTTCTTCTGGCGTAAGAGTAGGCATGGTGATGTCTTTAAGAAATGCCTGTGCCTCCCTGACTGTGGTAGTGGCTTCCGGGGTGTATACGTTCTCGTAGTGTGCTGCTAGCGCATTAGCTATTTTCTGGGGTCTGTTATGGGGTCACCTTCATCCAGCTGCAACTGTGATACCCATCGACTAGCGCGCTCCCTTTTATCCAGCCAAGCCAAAATTTTCCCCGCTTTATCACCCACTTCGTATATTTTATGTTGGGTGTCTAACAGTTTAGACTTCGCGTCCTCCCATAAGTATTCTCTATACCCCTGCTTTTTTAACTGAAGGTTGTGGGCAGTGTCTGCGGTGGGGTTCATGGCATGCGCTATTTCCGCTTGGCTCGTCTCTTGTTCTAAGGCTTCTACTTGTTTTTTCCGTTCCTTTTTGTGGCCGGCTATCGCCGAAATGGCCTCCCCTCGGAGAACCGTCTTATATGCTTCCCATAGAACTGCTGGAGAGGCCACAGAGTGGTCGTTCTCCTGGAAATAGTGTTTTGTCGCTGTTGTCAGAATTTTCCCAATTTTAGGATTTTTTTAGAAATCCCGGATATATAGGGAAGGTTCGGCGTGGAATTTTAGCTGGACCCATATACTTCACTACGACTGGGGAATGGTCGGAAATACCTCTGGGTAGGTGATTCACTCCCTCCAGCCTCCTAAGACTATCTGCCAGCGTAAGTATGTAAATCTATGAGGCCCAGTGCTTCAAGGAACTCAGTGAATCGGGAGCTTACCCCACGCTGCTCCCTAGGTGGCATACGGTCAAGCCTATCGCTAATCGTTGCATTAAAATCTCCACCTATAAGGAGCTCTCCTTCAGGGAGAGCGAGGAGAAATGCGCTGAGGGCTGGAAGCGCCAGCGTGTGAAGTGCCGGTGGGATATACACTGAAACAATATTATATATCCGTCCTTCCCATTGGCATGTAACTGCTGTGAAACGTCCCTGGTCTTCCGTCCATGTTTGCAAAACTGATTGGGAACTGCTTAAGAATCAGGATGCCCACTCCCCGGGAGCCAGACGTGAACTCAGAGTGTGCCGCCATGCAGTAACCCCATCTGTCCAAAGCTTTGCATGTATTACCCACCAAGTGCGTTTCCTGAAGAAGGGCAACCGCTGGCGAATGCCGTTTCAAATATTGTAGAACCAGACCTCTTTTTATTTTTCCCCCAGCCCGTTGACATTCCATGATAAAATCATCAAGGGGGGACCATCTGCTACGGGTACTGGTGTGTTAGCGGTCGCCCCGACTATCGCTATTTTACCCCTCGTCATAACTCGTGAGTGCCAAAGGGGAGTTGCATATGTTCTTTGCGGGAAGCCTATTGCGCCAATAGTAAGTCCTAACCGTCAAGTGTGCAATACAAAAACTACATAATAACATAAAACCAAAAACTTCTGTTCCCTTGCCCATCCCCCCTCCCTTCCTGCATGACGGACTTAAAACTACCCGCCACCCCAACTGCGCAGAGTGCTTAATTCCCATCCCTTGGGGGGGGGGGAGATTCGTCCAATAACCCCACCAAGCATCCCATCCCTGCGGTGAAAGGTATTGGCATAAACTAGTTCTTAGCTTGTTACATTGGAGAGAGGGAAGCAATCCTGTGTGCTAAACCTGTCCCTGGCACCCTTAAGGTGTCAAGTTGTTTTTTCTTCTTGTCGCCTGTTTTGGTGTATGAGACTGCCAGAATGTTCATTGGCATGATTGTGTCCACTGTGTTAAGTCGCCGCGTCTATTCCCACCAGTGCGTCTACTCGAGCTAATAGTCCTTGCCTGTTGATATTCTCTTTCTTCTCCGCTTGCATGTGGTGCGTTGTCTTGCCCTCCTGTCGCTCCTGGTTCCGTTGGTGGTTTGCCTTGCGAACGCGGTGTCCCTCTCCTGCCGGTTGGTCTCGAACCCGAGGCTTGGCGCCAGCCCTCGAGCCACTCTTTGGCCTCGTCGGGTGTCATAAAGAACCACGTCTTCCCCTCCGCCTCCACTCGGACTCTTGCTGGGAATAACATTGAGTATTTAAGTTCACGGTCACGGAGCTCCTTTTTTATCTCAAGAAATCCACGACGTTGCTTTGATACTGTGGCCGTATAGTCTGGGAAGATTGTTATGGTACTGTTGTCTATGCGGAGTGGGGGGGCAACTCGAGCCTCCTGCAGAATAGAATCGCGGTCTCGAAAGTTATGGGCCAGGATAGGTTGTGGGGGGGGGGGGCTCCTGGTCTGGGCTTGCCCCCCGGGACGCGGTGTGCCCTCTCCACAGAAAAATAGTTGGATAGACCCCGTGGCTGTAGGTGGTTCAGGACTAAGTCTTCTACGTAGAGGTCGAGTGGCGCCCCCTTTGTCGTTTCTGGTACGCCAAGAATTCGGATGTTGTTGCGGCGCGATCGGCCTTCCTGATCATCAAGCTTGGCAGTTAGAAGTTTGTTGTCCGCCACTAATTGCCGTACTTGCTTTTGAAGGGTTGACGTGTCTGTGGTGAGAGTTTTCGTTGTCGCCTCGACTTCTGCCACTCTAGTGGACATTTTTTTGAAAGTCCGCACGAAGCAAGGATATGTCCATCGAGACTGATCCGATACGTGAGTCTAGTGAAGCATGGACATTATTCAAAGTGTGTGAGGATATCTTGTAGTGTTACTTCTGTCCCCTCCTTCATTGCAGGGCTCGCGGCTTGGGCTGTGTCACGATCAGAGGGATTCGGTTGAGCCTTAGTGAAGGCGTATTTGTCCAGTTTGGGTTGCTGTGTCCCCCCGTTGGCCTCAGCCCCCCCATCGCAGCAGGTCTGTCAGCGCAGAGCGCTACGCAGTTGAGACCAGGGTGGTACTCATCGCCGCATGCCCGTGTGGTATGGGCGCACACGCGGCCTGTCTGGTTCCCCACACCAGGTCTACCGGGCCACCTGCGGATCGATTGCGGAGGATCGGGGGGGGGGAGAATCCGCTCTCGTTGTGCTTATTCTCTGTCTGTTGATGGACCAGCGTATGGTGTTGACGGGGGCCTCACTCGCCTGCTGGTGTGTCTTACGTTAGTCACTGCACCCCAGAGCCCCTCCAGAATTGGCCCCCACTGGCATCAACTATGCCTGCAGTCTGGGGTGGAGTCTGTGTAGGGTGAGTTTCAGGCCGTTCAGCCGTTCCATGCCAGTATCGGCTGCCAAAGCGTCACAGCAAAGTCTCACAGTGGGGGGGGGCGCAGTAGCGGGGGGGGTGCCCGTAGCATACACCGTGGTTTTGGGCCCTCACGTCGTACTCCAACACCCTGTGAGTCTATTATTGGCGGGGTCGTTGCGGTGCGGTGGCAGTTCACAGTTAAACCGCCCCCTCGTGTGTCCCACGACTCAGTCTCTGGGCTCCATGTGCGCGTGCTGCAAGGCCTCTTCGCCTGCCGGGGCCACCATGTAAAGAGGCAATGACGGGGCGCCGATCGCGGCCGGTATCTGGGGCACGGCCCCGCCGCGCTTCCCTGCAGGTCCGTTATCTTTATCTCAGGATCGAGTCTGCCCCGTCGCCTTTCACACTGCGCCAATGCCCCGGCCGGGCCTCACGGTCCGTTGTATGACGGCGATGCGCGTTGCTCCTTCACCAGCGCCTCCCCCGCAGCAGTCTCCGTGCGGGTGGCGACAAGTGAAATCTAGCCCCCGGCTGCAGCGTGTCGTGAAGGCCGTATCTTTCCGTCTCAGCGTCTCCTCGCTTGTGCACAGAACCGGGTCTGGTTTGCCAGCGCTGCGGGTGCTCACTCGCTCCGGCGTTCCTCCCCTCTTCTTTCACGGTCTGTTTGCCTGTGGATTCATGAGCGGATCAAGGGGGATGCCGGCGGGGTCTCGGAGCTGCTTTAGGCTGCGGCCATTTCGTTCGGCTGCTAGCCACGCCCCGTATGTATACATTTCTGATGGTGTGTTGATGTTCAAGTGGTCAGAATTAACTAATTGTTATCATTAATTTGAAATTCCTAGTAAATTAAATGCTGACAGCTGTTGCCTGCTTTTCAAGTTTTTTTCTATGAAAGTGTTCCAAAGAATGAGCAGACTGCATTTCCATATTTTCAAACCTGTAGGGGTTTCTGCGACTTTCAAAAGAAACTGAATGCTGCAAATTATCGGTAAATTTGTGTTTGCCTAATGCTCGCTGTAATTGATGCCCTTCATTATGCAGAGCAGCCCTAAACTCAGCACGTCCTCAAACAGAGCTGCTCAATGTGTGTGTGTGATGCTAATAGACTGTTCTTCACAGATGCTAGATTCATGCTTGAAAGGCGGGTGCACCTCCCTGCCCACCAGCCCCTCTTTCCCATATTCAAAAACCACTCATGAAGGGACAGCATCCCTGCTACTTTTCCCAGGTCCATGCATGATGTGTCACTCCAGTTTTCTTTTTTAGAATTCTGGGACTTGTAGTCTTGTTTGTTCCAAAATAAAAAAAGACTGCAGGTCCCCGAAAGCATAGAAGAAAGTAAGTGTGGACTGGAACAGCATATCACAGATAGATCCAGGAATCTTGGCGTCTATGGCGACAGACGAGGAAGGAATGAACATATCAGCATTGCAATATGGAGCCTGGTCATGCTGCACTGCAGCTCCATGCCTCCTCTGCATCTCTAAGTAACTGACACAGATGCTTGAGGTCTTGGAAGCCAACTGTGTTTCCTGTGCTGATTGTCTGAAATTGTGAGTGTATCCTATCTGTATTGGGCATAGGTCAGTCTACACTATTTGAGTGGACTGGAGGGGGGTGGTATTTGAGGAGATGAAGCCCATGTGCACTTATACACAGGGCATTCAGTCCAAAATAAAATGGTATGTTTAGGCATGAGAGCTCAACAGTGTTCAGCCTTGCGAAAAACAGAAACATGGAAAGATCCAAATTCCCACACTCATAGTTTTGGAAAATATTTGGCAAGAGTAGACTAAAATCATTTTCCTGACAGTACACATTTTTTCCATATTGCCTTCTCATTTTGAATTCATCTTTGGAAGGTGCACCTTGCATTCTTCTATCTTTCACAGACAAAAGTTTTCAATCTGCTACGGAATAAAACTCTGTGTGCATCTGCAGTTTGCATGAGGTCTGCAAATGTATTATTTTAGGGTACTTTGGTAAACTTTATTTGCTGAATTGAGGCTTTCATCTCTTACATTAACATTACAGAGGGTGGAGGTGCAGCAGCCACATAGAGAAAGAAGGACTGACTGCAATCAAGCCTTGGCCAAGGGGCCAGAGTAGTACTGTTCTAAAGGGCTTCAATAAGGTAAGTGCACAACTAGAGCCTCAAAGCAAGCTGGCCCATAAACTCCAGGTGTGCACAATTATAGAACAAGTGACAAAATGAGGACAGCTGCAGGAGAAGTGTGTGACCGAGATTCAGTCGACTGGAAATTGAGAGTAGTAGGAGAAGAGATTGAGCTTGTAAAGAATAAATGACGGGATGATCGCCAGGTGAGGTTAGTAGTCTCAGTGAGTGCTCCAGCTCAAGAGGGATGGATCTGAGGATGGAGAAGTGAGGAGGTGGAGGTGGGCTCAGCCTCTGATAGCTGTTGATAATCGA
Organism: Calotriton arnoldi; assembly: GCA_963921515.1. NCBI lineage: Eukaryota > Metazoa > Chordata > Amphibia > Caudata > Salamandridae > Calotriton > Calotriton arnoldi. The sequence goes on along the minus strand of CAWUFW010010720.1, from coordinate 529,044 downwards.
AGTCAGCTCTGGGCTGCTGTCAGCCCCAGAGGATACAGCACGCAATATGACCTGATCATGAGGTTAATTCGGGCCTGCAAAGACTGGCCACTCAGCTCAGCTGTTACAATGACTGTTGGGTATTGTACCATTCTTCCTGAGCTTGGAGTCCTATTTTTCAAGAGTTGGGGGACAGAGTCTGAAGTTTTCGTGTACTAGATGGGGAGGCATAAGGACAGGGGACGCTAGAACAACCTACGTGTATACAGCAATGTAGTGCTGGAATGCCTCTGAAAACCTCATTCTGGCAGTTGGGAGCTTGAAAAATTTTAACTATGAAAAAACGTAAAAGGTTCCATCTTACTGCGCTAATATATAGTTATTTCCAGGGGAAAGCAGATGTGCTAGTTGATCTCTCCTTGCCTGGCGAGTTGAAATATTTCTTTTTTCATTTTAAAGATAAAGAATGGCTGTTACAGTCCATTCTGCACATGTAGATACATAAGCGCGACAGCCTTCACTTGCACTATTCCTTGGATATAAAAATATGTCTATGCGATGCTATGCATGTTTATATTTTTCATATATGGTGGTTTGTAGATGTCTGAATGAATGTAAAGCTGTGCAGTAATAATGGTGTCAGTGTATGGATGTGTATGTTGTTCTCTTCATTGCTTGGGAGGACAGTCCTTGCCCTCCATCTTGTGCTAGGTTAGGGTAGGGTTAGGCCAGGGGTACACACAATGGATCCACCTTCAACCATTACTCTGGTTCACTCACACCGTGCATGTGTTACCCTTGTTACACACACACAACACATTTAAAAACACACATGATGTCAGTGCAAAGGTCTGAGCATGCACATAAAGGTGAAACTTTACTCAGGTTGGCCAGTGGCCTTAACCCTAGTAACCCAGATAAAAAGTTCTGGTCACACTGTTAATTCTGTTAACCATGGTAAAATGCTATCAATGTTCTGTGCGCTATATTCTTGATGGGGGCAGTATTCCACTGTGAGTATTGAGGGCTCCCTTGATGTGCCCTATCAGCTTACAGGACTGATCTCGTAGTCAGATAGCATGATGCCAGGGACATAATAAAAAGTCAGGATACTAGGTAAACACGCAGTTAGGCACTCATGCCAGGAGGGGGGTCACACCACTATACCAGGCAGGCAACATTCCTGTTTCAACACAGACTTACAGACTTTGTGGAGTTTCTTGAGGACTGCAGGCTTCTTGTGACTACTCCCTCAGTTTTTATAATGAAAGGCTTTCCTTTCTGAGTGACTTTTAAGCCACTGTGGCTCTACAATAAATCTCTATAACTGATATTTCAAAGCAAGAAAGAGAACCCATGCAGTAACTTCCAAACTAACATTTTAAATTGTATTTCAAGGATTGTGCTTAGAGACAATGCTTGTGGTACTCCGCGGATGAGGTTGTGGGTGTCCGACGAGTAGCAGTCTAGATTGACTGCTTGTGCCCTGCCTGTCAGGAAGGAGCAGATTCAGAAGGGAGTGGGGCCCTGGATTTCTTTTTCTTTTTTTTTTAGGTGTCAGACGAGGATAGGGTGAGAATGTCACAGAGAGGTTCAAAAGGATGAGGTCTGCCAGTCTCCTTTGTCTAGTATCATGCAGATGCTGTCAATGGTAGCCCTAGACCATTTACCGGACTTGGTAGCCACTCCCCCGCCACTGCTACAGCACGGAGTGACCACTCCCGGCCCTACAGCTGAGTATCTGCAGTTCGAGCCCGTGCCTCCTGAGCCCTATGCTGAATCCTTGCAGTTTGGCCTTCGCACCTGCTCTGCTTGTGGAGACTCCTTTTTCTCCACTGTATTTCCATTGTATTTTGCCATCTTTGAATTACTTAATTTTATTTTGCTATCTCTTACTTTACTTTTGTGTCTTCTGTTTTGCTAGGGTGCAACTCTGGTGTCACGCTCTTTATTGTTATTTACATTGTATTTTGATTCATTTTCATCTCCCTCTCCTCCTACTTTTTTCCGGTTTTCTCCTTCTTGTTTATTGGTTCCTGTCCTTTCATTTCCCTACCTTGCCGCTCCACCCACCACAATATCTGAAGTGTTATGTTGATTGGATAGACAATATTTGAGTGTCAGACTTATATATGTGACTGGAAATGTGGAAACGGTAGTTACAATCACTCCTATTTCGACTAATGCTATCTTCTCCACATAGGTAATTATGCTGCAATAAGAGATCTTAATTGTGCTGACGGTATGGATGAAGATCTTTGAAGCAGATATGGTGATGAACCAGTTCTTTATTGGAACAGGCTGCGACTAACTAAGGTAAGCTCTTCACTAACAGACACCTGCAATGCTTCCCTTTGCCCGCCTCCAGACTATTGTCATAACCTTTACGACTCCACACATAATTTCCCTAGGCACCAATTCCTGTCAGGTTGTAGTGTGTGCTTGATGGCATGTTTGAATGTGTGTGTAAGTGATTGTGCAGATGGACATTTGATGGCATCCACCCAGTCTGGCGTTGTTTTGGTATCTGGGGAGTGCTGATGGCATATTTGGCAGGTGAATACTGTCTCAAGGTAAGTCACGCACCACACTAATTAACCAGCTTCTATCCCCAATTCTTATCTCCATATAATGGCCTAAACAGTCTTACTGCTCTCTCTCTCTTGTACTCACTATTATCGTTTTCACCTTTGGGTTCTGGATTAGTTAAATGGCAGGAGGCTCTCATTTTCAAAAGTTAGTTTCTACCTCTAAGAATCAGATTCTTTGAGGTGGGACAGATCACTTGACTCGTGGGTTGACAGAGCTGCAAATGAGGTAAAATGAAAGAGAGCGGATATAGAGAGTCCGCTACTGGAGAGGTGAGAGGCCGAAAAGAAATGCACTGGTGTAGCAAGTGCAGTGACACCCGGCCAAGTGAAATCTGACAATGCTGATTTTACTAGTGCCCACCCCATCCCAACAATAGTAGTCAAAGGGACCATTTCCTTGCTTGTACCAGGGCTCATGGCATCCTTGCTTTGCTAACACAGTACAAGTGAGAAAAAGCTTTAGAAAGGGTAATACACTTTAAAGTGCTGGAAGAGTATACATGACTAAGTTGTGGAAGAGTTTAGAAGGTATAGATAGGTGCAAGAAATGAGAGTCGAGGAGATGCAGGAGATTGTACAAAGAGCTGCATGAGAGGTGAAAGTGTAGAGTGAGAGTACTAAAAGACCAGGTCGAGCTGCAGGAGAGGTGAATTGTAGGTGAAAGCAAATATGATGCTAGTAGAGACTGGTTTGAAAGTGCAGTTACAAGTGGAGAGTAGGGCATGGAAAGGAAACTTGTTTAAACAAGATTGCATGGCAGAGTAGAGTCAATCGCTGTTCTGTGCTCTGAGTTAGTGCACTCAGCTTGACCTGACCTAAATAAACATGATCCTGGCACAAGTACTTTTTGAGCTCTGTTCTTCAGCATTCAGAAGTTATGGAAAACCTGAAGCAATTGTTAAAAGATTTTGTGACATGTTGGTTAGAAATGCTTTAAAGGTATTTTTGGGGACACTATAACTACCTTTGCTTGATTTGTATCTGGAAATGGCTGACAATGTTTGCAACTCTGGTTCGCATGCCATGGAGACGGGTGGCATTGAAATGACATAGGGATTGTGTTGTACAAACTGCAATGCCCTTACTTCACAGAGCAAGGCTATTCCTGTCTCTGCTTCAGTGTCAGGGACTGTCCGGGACTATGACTGGAACACAGTCCGGGACTTGGGTAAGGAATGGGAACTGGGTAGAAAACGTACACAGAAAGAGTAGTACAGCGCTGCCCAGGATCACACAGGAAGTCAGAGGAGAAAAAGGGATCCAAAGGGGAAGCCTGTACAAGTGAACAAGATGGGTGAGACTCAGAAAGGACACACACTCATGAGGCGGCTCAGCATTCAGAATCACTACACCCAGGACGGATGTGCAATACACTTATATATAAAACAACATTAACAATAAAGGGAATGTGGGGTAAAGCACTTGGGAGCTCCACACGGTAAGACTGAAGCTCAGTAAGTTCCTCACCCACAATTGCTGTTACAGATACTGACTGCAAATACCCACATATAGGATATGTATGCAAAGGCAGGGTCTGTGGAGCTTATACCTATGGTGATGTTATAAATACAACTCAAAGACAATACTCACAGTGAACAAGAAACACCACCTAGGTAGTCAGCTGTGCCCACGGATCCTGGCGATCAAACAGGAACAGCAAGGGGGTAGAACTAAACACGAGCACAATAGACAAGGAGCTAGCAAGGAGGAGTGCTTAACAGGAAAGGAAGGAAATCACAGGGCACACTTTGCAGAAAGCAGGTAACAAACATACAAGGCAACAGAAGCAAGACAGCAGAATAGAAAGACCGCAAACTAGGAACTGGTACCAAGGAAATGGGAAGAAAGGCAGGGACTGGAAAAGGATATACAGAAGGGGAGGCTACAAGGGTATACTAAAATAGTGCTGGATCAGGAGTCAAGAAAACAAAGTAGCACTGAAGGCTATGCTGGAGCAAGACAAGAATTTAGCAAAAGCTCAAAAGCCAAGGTAGCCCTGCAGGCAGTGCTAGTTCAGGAACAAGGGAAACTGCTGTAGCTCAGGAACAAGGAATGCTAAGGCTCAGGAGTCAAGGTACCCCTGCAGGCAGTGCTAGTTCAGGAACAAGGGAAACTGCTGCAGTTCAGGAACAAGGAATGCTAAGGCTCAGGAGTCGAGGTAGCACTGCAGGCAGTGCTAGTTCAGGAACAAGGGAAAACATCAGCAGGTCAGGAGCAAGTAATAACTAAAGCTCAGGAAACAAGGATAGCAAAAGCTCCGGGAGAACTGGAAACAAGTGTACACAGCTACAATGACCAAACTTGGCCTGAAGGGAGCTGGGGATTAAAAGAGCTCACAGTAATCACATGCATCAGGTGTGAGCAGTCTAGCAGCAGCCACCCACAGGTGAGCTGAATTCCTCCACCCATCCTTGGCCTGCTGGGGTGGAGACGGGGCAGTGAGCAGGGAATTCTAGGTATTGGAGTTTCCGGCATGAGCAGACTGGCTTCCACAAAACCCGGCATGGATTGGGAATGGATGGCAATTTGCAAGTAGCATCCAAATGACTGGAAGTCAGTATATGCATGAAGGGGAGGGTCTGGAAGCTTCTTAGTACACTGGAGAGCCCCACAATTCATCCCCCTGGTGGTGGACACGAGAATGCAGGGAGCGAGTTGTGACAGTACACCCCCTCCAAAAACCGGCTCCCGGAATCTGGAACTGGATTCAATGCCTTTGCTCCTGTGAAATGGGTCCATTTCCATCAGAGATGTAGTGCAAGATACCGGAGGACTGTGGGAAAAATGTGATGGTCTGGAGGGTAGAATAATAGGCTGTAAATTAATAGGAGCCTGGAAGGCAGAACCTGAAGCATCCAAATTCAGTAACGGGGGCTTAGAACCCTGAATCAAAGGTGTTTGAAGTCCAGATGGCAGTCTAGAGTAGCACTCTGAAAACGAAGGCAGATTGACTGTAGGGTCAAAAATAGATAATGGATTGGCAGGAGGCACAGAGGTCAAAGGCAAGCTGGCTGAGGTCAAAGGAGGTAACAGGAAGCGGACTTGAAGCTCTGGCCCTGGAGGAAAACATACAGAAGACTCACATGCAGGAGATGCTGGAAGCAGGTGTGCAGGAGACCCAGGCCCTGGAGGTCTACATGTTAAGAGTTTTGTCTCTGAGGCTGGAAGTTCAGTCTCTGAAAGTATATGTGCTGAGACCTTTGACGGCTGGCTAGCTGGAAGCACAGGGTCAAAAAGTTGGCAAGATAGAGGCTCCAGGTCAGAAGGCAGGGAGCCTGGAAGCTCTGGCGCCGAAGGCGGGGAGCCTGGAAGCTCTGGCGCCGAAGGCGGGGAGCCTGGAAGCTCTGGCGCCGAAGGCGGGGAGCCTGGAAGCTCTGGCGCCGAAGGCGGGGAGCCTGGAAGCTCTGGCGCCGAAGGCGGGGAGCCTGGAAGCTCTGGCGCCGAAGGCGGGGAGCCTGGAAGCTCTGGCTCCGAAGGCGGGGAGCCTGGAAGCTCTGGCTCCGAAGGCGGGGAGCCTGGAAGCTCTGGCTCCGAAGGCGGGGAGCCTGGAAGCTCTGGCTCCGAAGGCGGGGAGCCTGGAAGCTCTGGCTCCGAAGGCGGGGAGCCTGGAAGCTCTGGCTCCGAAGGCGGGGAGCCTGGAAGCTCTGGCACGGAAGGCGGGGAGGGTGGAAGCTCTGGCGCGGAAGGCAGGCAGGCTGGAAGCTCTCTCTCGGAAGTCAGACAGGCTGGAAATTCTGGCTCTGAAGTCAGACAGGCTGGAAGTTCTGGCTCGGAAGTCAGACAGGCTGGAGACTCTGACTTAGTAGGCAGGTGAGGTGAGGGCTTGGGCTCTGAATGCAGGCACGCTGCAGGCTGAAGTTCAACAGGCAGCAGGCCGGCTGAGGACTCTGGAGACTCAAAGCAGCAGGCCAGCTGAGGATTTTGGAGACTCTGTAAGAAGACAAGCTGATGGCAGAGGGGCACAAGGATGACAGACTTTAAATTCTGGGAATAGCGATAGCCCTTGAACAGTAGATTCCCTGTTGTCAGTAGTGAAATCTTCACAGTTCCTTGGCTCATTAAAACACACTGAAGCACTTTCTTCGGGATGGCTAAGGATAGTGCTTTTCTTAGAGTCTCTGATGACCAGACTTCCTTTACCATTTGGCAGTTCACAACTCTTAGTCAGGGGAAAGAAGCCAGAGATGACTTGGTCATGGGAGATCTTTTCATTTTCTTCTGCATTACAACGTGGTACAGGTGCATCGGAGCATACAGTACTAAAATTTCCTGACTTTTCAATATGTGGTGTATTTGAAGGCAAAAGAACAAACAAGAGGTCAGGATTTTGTTTCTTCTCAGCGAGGAGGTTAGCTTTTGTCACAGCAGTTAGATCAAGAGTGTGGTCTGAGTCACAGGATATTGTCACATCACGGATTATGTGGGTCACTGGTTCAGGTTTTGTCTTTATGTCAATGGCCTGTCTATGGGTTATCTCTGAGATAGAACGGACCTCACTACCAGGAAAAGAAAGCAAAGAGATGTTTTTTGTTTGCCTGGCATTTGGAGTTCCTGAAAAGTGGAGGTACACATCTCAGATGTAGAGCCTAGATGTAATTTAGCACTAGAAGACAAAACACGAGCGGAGTTAGAAAATTCAGACTTCAAACACATACTTTCATTAACTGCACTGTGAGAAAAGGCACTATGGCTTTTCTGAATGGAATCTGAGTGGTCAGCCACAGTATTATTCACACAATTGCTGGACCAGCTCTGAGGGGAACGCAAAAGAGAGCGCAAGGTTTCATTCTCCATTTCCAAGGAGGCTGACGTAGAGGTGGAAAACTTGTCTTGTACAGGGGTTTTAGATTCCCACTTGAACTCTGGGTTATAGTTTTTTAACAGAGTCTGAAACATTTTATTCTCTTGTTGCAATTCAAGAATCTTAGATGTAATTATATCCTGTGCAGACTCCAGATCTTTCTCTACGAGGACAATGGTAGACTTGGCAACTTCACAACAAGCAACAGAGCTACAACTTGGATTTTGTTCAAACTGGCTATTAGTCGTCCTGTGTTCTAGTAGGTCTTTTCTCTCTTTTGTTAAACTGATTATTGTTTACTTTGAATGTGGTATTAAACAAGGTCCCTTTAGTATCTGGGACTGTGATCTTTACTGGACTACAAGACTGGGTAACATTATTTGAATGGAGAACAGAGGTTTTGAAATGAATCTGCTCTTTCTTTGGTTGTGTGGTCGAATATTGTATATTTCAACCACTTACAGCAGATATGCAAGAATCAGAATTCTTGTTCAGCAGGCAGAGTAAGGTATTGTTCTCCTTTTGCAATGCTGACACAGACATTGAATCTGGATCAGAACAGAAGATTAAGTCAGGATATGGCAAAGAGGTGTTTGAGAGCAAATGAGTAAAATATTCAGAATGTAAATGTCCATTTCTCATAAGAGGATTCATTGTTTCAGGATTAGGGTGAACGTTCTCAAATTATAAAATAGACACTAAATGCCTCTCATTGGTGGGTACTGGTGAACTGCCCTGCACAAACTTAAATGATGCACTGGTGTGTTTCTTTCTTAAACCTCTCATTATGACACACCTTCAAGCTGTTCAAACAGAAATGTAACAGAAAAATGGTAGCTAACTGAACGCTAAGAAACCTCACAAGTGACCCTGGAAATGTGGGTTAGTCATTCTGTCAGGGACTGTCCGGGACTATGACGGGAACACAGTCAGAGACTTGGGCAAGGAATGGGAACTGGATAGAAAACGTACACAGAAAGAGTAGTACAGTGCTGCCCAGGATCACACAGGAAGTCAGAGGAGAAAAAGGGATCCAAAGGGAAAGCCTGTACAAGTGAACAAGATGGGTGAGACTCAGAAAGGACACACACTTATGAGGCGGCTCAGCATTCAGAATCACTACACCCAGGACGGATGTGCAATACACTTCTATATAAAACAACATTAACAATAAAGGGAATGTGGGGGTAAAGCACTCGAGAGCTCCACACGGTAAGACTGAAGCTCAGTAAGTTCCTCACCCACAATTGCAGTTACAGATACTGACTGCAAATACCCACATATAGGATATGTATGCAAAGGCAGGGTCTGTGGAGCTTATACCTATGGTGATGTTATAAATACAACTCAAAGACAATACTCACAGTGAACAAGAAACACCACCTAGGTAGTCAGCTGTGCCCACGGATCCTGGCGATCAAACAGGAACACGCAAGGCAGTAACAGCAAGGGGGTAGAACTAAACACAAGCACAATAGACAAGGAGCTAGCAAGGAGGAGTGCTTAACAGGAAAGGAGGGAAATCACAGGGCACACTTTGCAGAAAGCAGGTAACAAACATACAAGGCAACAGAAGCAAGACAGCAGAATAGAAAGACCGCAAACTAGGAACTGGTACCAAGGAAATGGGAAGAAAGGCAGGGACTAGAAAAGGATATACAGAAGGGGAGGCTACAAGGGTATACTAGAATAGTGCTGGATCAGGAGTCAAGAAAACAAAGTATCACTGAAGGCTATGCTGGAGCAAGACAAGAATTTAGCAAAAGCTCAAAAGCCAAGGTAGCCCTGCAGGCAGTGCTAGTTCAGGAACAAGGGAAACTGCTGTAGCTCAGGAACAAGGAATGCTAAGGCTCAGGAGTCGAGGTAGCACTGCAGGCAGTGCTAGTTCAGGAAAAAGGGAAAACAGCAGCAGGTCAGGAGCAAGTAATAACTAAAGCTCAGGAAACACTGGAAACAAGGATAGCAAAAGCTCAGGGAGAACTGGAAACAAGGGTCGGTCTCACTGGAACACAGCTACAATGACCAAACTTGGCCTGAAGGGAGCTGGGGCTTAAAAGAGCTCACAGTAATCACATGCATCAGGTGTGAGCAGGCTAGCAGCAGCCAGCCACAGGTGAACTGAATTCCTCCGCCCATCCTTGGCCTGCAAGGGTGGAGACGGAGCAGTGAGCAGGGAATTCTAGGTATTGGAGTTTCCGGCATGAGCAGACTGGCTTCCACAAAACCCGGCATGGATTGGGAATGGATGGCAATTTGCAAGTAGCATCCAAATGACTGGAAGTCAGTATATGCATGAAGGGGAGGGTCTGGAAGCTTCTTAAAACACCTGGAGAGCCCCACAATTGATCCCCCTGGTGGTGGACACGAGAATGCAGGGAGCGAGTTGTGACATTCAGAAGGCTGTCTCAGGCCATAAGGCCACCTGTGAACTCTTATGTATCTGAAGCAAAGTACTGTACCAAACATGCCCAGTGTGATGTTAAATCTGCCTGCAGAGTTTTTTTGGGGGGAAGTTGTAACATGTTGCCTTGGTGTGGCTGCCTTTTGACACCTCGAAGGAGTTGCATACCTGACTGCTATATTGGTTGATATCAAACAAATAAGGAGGCGGGCTGAATATCCTGTCTAAAACCTGGGCATTTAACAGTATTGCAAAGAAAGGGTTCTCTGTCGGGATACATCAAGCAATTAATTTGTCAACAATAATCAACTTGTAGGTATGTCTAAAGCAGTGGGATCTATGGGTGTCTGTGCCAGGCCTGGGCGTAGTTCGCGGAGTTTTGCTACGCGGAACTCTGCGAAGTTACAAAAAAACTCCGCGGGTGGCGGAGTGCAGTGCGAACTCCAGTTTGTGCTGGTATTCCTGCCGCTTGGGTAGAAATTCTACCCGAGCGGCAGCTCGCACTCGCGAACTTGCCTTTCGCGATCGCGAATTTACCGTTCGCGATCGCGAATTTACCGTTCGCGATCGCAAGCGGGGAAAAAACTCTGCATCACATCGCGAAGCGGAGTTTTCTGCACTCCGCGAGCTCCGCGGAATGCAGAAAACTCCGCAAACTCCGCGAACAGAGCGAAGTTCACCACCCAGGCCTAGTCTGTGCACATTGGTGTTTGATTGTACACATAGGTGAATTGTGCAATGAAAAGGTGTCCTCCTCAATCACACTTTGTGTCATTTTTGGTGGGGTTGGAAAGTCCTAGTAATAAAGAAAGAGGTCTTTAAGTTCTGTGTTTAACTTGTCACATTTGCATGTGCTACAAATGCAGAGTTCAAATGTCTGGCTATGTCTTCTGATGAATTGCTGTAGGATTGGTGTTTACTTTTCTTTTTCTGACGGCAAAGTACGAGGAGTTTTTAAAGTGAATTATTTGAGAAAGCATAAATGAAGCAATTTTTTTTGCAATTCTGAAGTGTACTGTAAACCGGTTTAATACGATCAAATCAAGACACTTGGTGATACACAAGTGATAAATATTCACAGAAACCATATTTCCACACTGTCAGAAATTGGGGTCTCTAGTTGGCAGATGTATGCACCCTGTCCAAGTAGGGACTGCAATCCTAGACCTTTGCTCACCCTGGTAGCTTGGCACAGAGCAATTAGGCTTAACTTAGGAGGCAATGTGTGAAGTATTTGTGCAACACTTGATTACAGTAACAGCGAAAGACCACAAAAAGACTCCACAGCAGTTTAGAACAATGTAAAATCTTTATCTTGGTAAAATCAGACAAAAATGACAAATATCCAATAAATAGATCTAGAGATATGCAGGTTTTAAGCTAGCACATTTTATCACGAAGTATGCAAGATCGTAACGGGAAGAATCACATCTATTATTTAAAGTGATGCAGGTTTAAAAATCGTACTGTTATGGGAGCCCTTGCACTTCTATTCTGAGGTCTGTGGCTAGGGCTCTGTGGGGAATCAACAATTCAAAAACGCTTTCCCAGTCCATGGCGGACAACTTGCGCCCGGGCCCTCTAGGTCGGTGAGCCCAAAGCTTTGGTAGGTTATGTAGAGCAGCTCCTGCTTCCTTGCGGGTGTAAGTGTTGCACAATACCTCCTGGGTAGAATAGCAGAGTGGGTCCGGATGTCTCTCCTTGCTGGGAACCACGGATTGTTGGTTCTCCTGACGGCGTCACTGGCAGAGCTGAATTGCCAGATGTCTTGCAGGCTGCACAGCACGCTCTAGCAGTATGCCACGAAGGCGATTGTGTCAGGTGGAAGTGCACTGCTGCACATGAAGATCACAAGGCAATGGCAGACACAACTTTCCGATCAGTTTACCACAAAGGTAGATGCGCTTGAGAAGCCCAAAGCAGCTGTCGCACACTGATCTCACGGAAAGGGCAGGCACGATAGCTTGATTGTTGCAAGAGAAGTCTTTTATGGCCCTAAAACTTTAGGGAACATGGGGCAAGCCAACAAGCCCTTGGAGAATCTTTAGTACCAGGATGTAGAGATAGGCTTAGTCCTTCTGACTGCAGGCAAAAACCTACATATGAAAATTGCCTCACCGGATGACATCAAAACTCTAAACAGTGTACTTCTGAAACTCAACAATAGTTAGCTTACAATAACCTTATGCTAAATACTCTCAAGACTAAACTCCTCTTGATTGCCCCTCACAACCCCTCTGCATCCATTCAAGACTGGCTCAAACAACTTCTGGCTCTCAATTGCGATCCACATGTTGTTGATTCCTTAAGATCGTTAGGCAAAAAAACTCTGGACAAATACTTGACCATGCAGGAACACTTCAGTGCAACAACTAGGGTAGCTAATCACCAACTCAACACACTTAGGAAAACCAAGTTGTTCCTGCTTCCTGAGGACTTGCAACTAGCAGTCCAATCCCTAGTTATCTCCTGATTAGAATATGGAATTGTGACCCTGGCAGGGTTACCCAAAGCTAGTCTAGCCCCCTTAAAGGCTTCTATGAACTCTGTTGCCAGACTCATCACAGGTTCAAGAAAATGTGATCACACCAGACCTAGTACAGCTCAATTGACTATCCCTGGAAGCTAGGCTTCGGTTCAAGATTGCTTGCTTGACGCACAAGGCTCTCCATTATACCACCCCCATTTACCTGGCAAAAAAACTCGAACTTTCTGGTCTGAATCGGGCCCTAAGAAGCTCTAACACTCTTGCTAAAACCTCACAAATTTAAAAAGAAAAGCACCTTCAACCGCTTCTCCTCCGGTCTTGCCCTGAGAATTTGGAACGCTCTTCCTCCCGAAATCAGATCGAGCCCTTCGTCGTCCTCATTCATGTCAAAGGGTTATTACTGAATAACCAGTTGCAACACTCGATCTGAAGACACCATATATAACTTTTGTTTCTCGTCGACAACATGGGTTTCTCATGCAATGTTTTGTTACTTTACATATACCACACGTTCGGTTTGCTCTTTTTGTACATGTGCTGGTTAACTTAGCTTATGTTTATTATGTACACTTTTACTTGCCAATCTTATCTGCTTCTTTATGCAGCGCTCTGATACCCTTACAGGTCATGTTTGCGCTATATAAAACTTTTCAAATAAATAAAGGCTCAGCAGGCAGCCGGCCAACACAGCAAAGCAAGCAGCAAAGTGGCAGTCCCTCTTACAGCACAGCAAGCAGCTGGCCAACACAGCAATGCACTTGCAGAGTGGCAGTCCCTCTTGGCAGCACACTATTATTTCTTCCTTGCAGAATGTCCTTGGTTCCACTAGAGGTCTGATTTGGTGGGGTTTGGGGTCCAGTACTTATACCCAAATGTATCTTTAAATCGGGGTAAACTCCAAAGGGGCCTTTGAAGATCACAAGGTCCCTGTTTTTGTGTGAGGAGAGGCACAGCCCTACTTGGGTGTAAGTGTCAGATCCTCCCACCTATCTAGCCCAGGAAGACCCATCAGTCTGGTGATGGGCCATCAGGTTGCAAATGTCACACCCAAGCTCCCTCTGTGTGTGACTGTTTAGAGGGAATGAACAAAGCCCAGCTGTCATCTACACCAGAAGTGTGTTCTTTAAAGAACAGTCACAGCAACATCAATGGTAAGGATGTACACAGCCTCTCCAGACAGTATTAATAAATTGCCTGCATTTCTGTGGCTGGAGTGTGGCGACTCATACATATTTGTGATGGAGGCTAGAGGCCGGGTTATCCTTAGAATTTCAATGAGGGCCTTACTAGTAAATGTCTGCTGATTTGTTCTTCCTGGGCATTTACATTTGGTGAAAAGGAGGGGGGTAGTAATGCAGGTTTTTTGTTTAAGGGGAAGAAGATCGTGCCAGGGATGACCTTTAATGTTTCCCTGATTGAGGAGTCAAAAAGATGCAAGAGTTTGCCACCTCATCAGCACATTTTGATATAGTTGTATTCACGCAGCTATTGTTGTGAAGGCCTGTTGTATAGCTGCTGACTATCTGTGCTTAATGTTAAAATATGTTTTTACCTTTACATGGAAACCGTACAGGTGTGAACACTGTGATAAGGGGCATGCTGGAGGGGAACCAAAGAAGTACCTGAACAAGCATGTGGCCCTGCAAGGAAGACTGTTGACCATTGTCAAAGAGGTGTCAGTAAGGTAAGTCGGTGACTAGAAGGTATGCCAAATCCGTCGACCTCCTGGGAAGCCCACGAAAAGCAACTTGGTATACTTTTTGGAATCTGGATCTATTCCCTACTCTTTCAACATGAGTAGCATAGGGTCAGGTTGTAGGCATACTTTATTTTTGCAGGCGGACCAGTAAACTTGGCAACATAAACATAGTTAGTTTAGGGTCAGTTTGTAGGCTCGTGGATGGCAGTTTGTCTTCCTCCAAAGCCCTCAATGATTTGCTTTTGCTGGTATATTACCCACAGCACCACATTGTACAGTTTGTTCAAGGCTACCTCACTCATTTTGTTTCTGCTGTCTGCTCCAAGAATGTTTAGTTCAGGGACCGGTTGTAGGCACACTCTCTCTTTCTCTTTCTAGGTGGGCCAGGAACTGCGACAACCGTGAACTACACATGTTTAGCCTAGGGACAGTTTGTAGGTTCATGGTCTGCAGTTTGCCTTCCTCCAATGCCCTCACTGGGGTGCTTTTGCTGGCATATGACCCACAGCACCATATTGTACAGTTGGTTCAAGGCAACCTCGCTCTCATTTTGTTTCTGCTGTCTGTACCAAGAATGTTGAGTTAAGGGACAGGTTGTAGCCACGCTCTCTCTCTTTTCCCTTTCTAGGTGTACCAGGAACTTCAACATCCATCAACTACACATGTTTAGCCTAGGGACAGTTTGTAGGTTCATGCTTTTTAGCTTGGCTTGAGCTAATGCCCTGACTGAGGTGCTTTTGATGGTATGATATTCACAGCACCACTTTGTATAGTTGGTTCAAGGCAACCTTGCTATCATTTTGTTTCGGCTGTCTGTACCAAGAATGTTGAGTTAAGGGACAGGTTGTAGCCACACTCTCTCTCTTTTTCCCTTTCTAGGTAGACCAGGAACTTCGACAACCATCAACTACACATGTTTAGCGTAGGGACAGTTTGTAGGTTTATAATTTTCAGCTTACCTCGAGCTAATGATAACTTACACCATATTCACAGTACAACTAGAAAAAGTGGGGCCTCAGAGATACCCCACAAATATAACCTATGTAGCCTGGACACAGAGGCGAGAATTATTTCCACCCAAGTTTCCTGAAGCCCTGTTTCCCAACCCAGGAGAATGTACATGATTTGGGCCTTGTTTGGCAGCACGATTTCTTGACTTTTGTAAGGCATAAGTATCTTTGTTTTTTTCTTCTTACCAATTGCTGTTATTTGTTCTACTGTGAGCTTATCCGCTATGAAAGTTAGAAGTATCTTCCCGCTCTGGAAGGCCATTCCGGCCTGGAGGAGTTGTGGAGCACCTCTGCCCAGAGCAGGCTCTGTTTCAGGTCTCAGAGCGTAGGCTCTCACCCCATGAGGCCAGAAACAAGTCTGGTGGTGACAGACTGGCTATGACTAGTCAGAGACCACACCAGTGCTTGGTAGGTTTTCGGGGCATCAGTGCGGATTTATTAAGACAAGATGTTTGGTACCAAACATCTTGGGGTACAGTGAAGCAATCATAGAGCTAGGAAACTCGTAATGACGAGTATCCTGCCCATGTACTCTTAATGGTTTCCCTGTGCACTCACAATATCCAAGAATTGATCTGATATTGCAGGGTCATATCTGCTCATGTAGATATGTCCATACATGGGATATAGAACACCCTATCTTAGGGCTGTAAGGCCTGCAGTAGGGGTAACTTACCTATGTCTCATGCTGTGTGTTCCTTGTTGACTCTTCGGATTTCCCTGCACCAAGACATGCAGCCTGCAATGGCAGTGTGCATGGTCTTGGTGAGGGGTCCCAGCGTGGCACAATTCGTGCTGCAGCCCCAGTGGACCTTCTTCAGTACCCATGTCCTAGGTACCAGGGGTACCATTTACCAGGGACTTACAAGGGTGGCTGAAGTTGTGCCAATCATGGTACAATTTTGGGAAAGAGATCTGACACTGGGAACCTGGTTAGCAGGGACCCAGTGCACTTACAGTTCAAAATCACACCAGGCATCAAGCAAAAAGTGGGGGCTAACCATGTCAAAGAGGCACTGTCTTACAAGAGCATAATCCTTGCCTCTGTGTTCTTAATAGAATTGAAACTTTCCTTCATCTTTCCTGTGAAATGTTTCATTCTTGAGCATTCATGATTGACACCTCAATCAGATTATGCCAAACCTTGGACCAATTTCTGTGTGTGGATCTCTCAGCTGCAAATTCTTACATTTTGTTGTTGCTTCTATCCACTTCACCCATTCCTTTGTTGTAATCTAGAATGATTTGAGGTTTGATGATTGACTTCCCAGATCTGGTCTGTACATTCACATCATCTGCTAGGCTAGAGGTGTACATTAGTAGGACAGGCTTGCATTGGCTTTTCGTTTCCCTAAAGGCACTTGCCTATACCCCTTTCTTCCTCATATACTTAAACATTTCTGCCTGTGCTGTGTGAAAAGGAAAGGGCAGGAATGCACCATATTTAACATTATAAGGTGCATTCCTGTCCTTTCCTTGTGCTGGTTCACTGTGTGCAGCCTAGTGCCTGCCATGCCCCCTGCTCCACTCGGGAGCCAGCCCTGTCATCGCTGACAGGGAACTACAAGCCCGGGCCAAGGACAAGCCTGTCCGTGCCCATCGGAGCCCGGAGGAGGCTGGGCCACCCCTCTTTTGCCCACAGAACAGATAAAGTACTGTACCCTGCTGCCTTGTGCTTCCCCGACACTGCCCGGCGCTTCCCCCCCTTGGCTCGAGCTTCGCCTGTCCTCCCCTTGCACCTGGCAGCCTGATTCAACATGACCTGCTCTGGCGGGCGGTTTCGTTCCCCTTTCCCTCTCTGCCTCCATGCTTGAGCCCCCCTGACCTGTCCCTTGTCCTGCTCCTCTGCTGGGGCCCCACTTCTGCTACTTTCAGGCCTGCTTCTTCCTCATGCCTCGCCTCCCATGTTGCTCCCTGTCACACCTGGTGCCTTCCCCGTCAGAGACAGCCCCCCCGCCATAAAGATGGACACCAGAGCGCACCCACGCAGCGGACGCACACAGAGGACACTCAGTTCACGCGCGCAGAACTCACTCTGCACCATGACTCCAACCACCACAGACCGCCTTTGCTTCACTTTGGATGAAATTAGAGCCCTGGACGCCAGAACAGCTGTGCCCACAAGAAACAAACAGAATATTGCAGGGGAGGTTTTCCATGACACGCCTCCATCACTTAGCCTAAATCCCTAGGTAAGGTTCCAATACCAGCCGACAGAGGTTGAAACCGAGAAATCATGTCAGTTCACTCAGGCCTGCAGGTAAATGCTATGATGAAGGAAGCATACTGAAGTACACAAAAAGTATAACAAAAATGATAGACTGGGATGCGGCCCATGCGGTCGCCAGTGGCTGAGATTAATTCAAGTGTTCCATCCATCACTTTTTTGTTGTTGATAACTTAAGTGTGATGGGTATGCACAAACGTGCGTCCCATGCTCACTGTGCCACTGGAATCAAGCTATCCCTTGCTGATGAGCCCATAATAAGGTCCATAATAAACCAGTCCTGGGTTGCTTGTATTTCCGTTCAGGGAGTACCTGGCTTGGTAGTTCGGGCTGCATTGTTCCCATAAGGAGCAGAGTCGAGGCTGATTTGCAAATGGCTGGGTCCAAAAACTGAGGTAGCGTGGTGGTTGGAAAAAAGGTGGATTGGGATGTGCCCCGAGCGATCACCAGTGGCTGAGATTAATTCAAGCATTCCATACATCACATTTTTTTTGATGCACCATGTTGAAGGAAGCATATTCCCAGACTAGCATTACCAGGATAGTGCTTTTGGTTTGCTTAATGTGGGAGATGGTTGTAGCTCTGTTGTGATAGTATAATTTTGGGTTCAATGTTAATAATGGTCTGTTGCTTAGATTGGAGATCAGAGCAATACTTTGGTCGTCTTTCATCTTTTTCCAGTAAATTTTCCGATTTCCGGTAATGCCTTGTCTAACTATTGAGAACCATAAAATAACTATTTCTACCATTGTCATGGACAGACTAGATTACAGTAATGCCTTCAAACCGGACTCTTTAGTTAGGTTGCCGGTGATACAGAATGCAGTGGCCCATTTCTTCATTGGTACTGCAAACTTTGGTAATGCCACCTCCCCTAGATGGCACTTCACTGGCTGCCTTTCGAAGGTGGGTCCAGAATATCATGCCGTTGAGCTTACGTTGTTCTGCAGTAACACAACTTTAATTTTACCTTCTCAGTTAGCCACATTTTTAGTCCCAATGTATATCTTTTCATCTGCAAGACTGGTTGAAGCTGTGGTGAAACGTTGCAGGTCCCATATCAGTAACATTTTCTACTTTAATTTTGCAGAACATTAAGTGTGCTTGTATACAGTTGAATACTAATATATCTACTAAATAAAGAACAAAATGATCAACGCTGTGTAACGGACATGACGACACACAGTCTTACCATAAGGTAGCTGAAATCATCGGTAGGGTTTCAATAGACTTGAAAGAAAGCTGTCTCTGAATTTCACTATGATTGTTCATCTCCTGCCTTAGGAAATAAACCAGGAAGTGCCCTTCGCTTTATTATACTGTTTCATGTTGGGCGAGAAAAAATGCCCGATTAGAGGGGTGGGAAACTCAAGAGCGGCAGTGAATATTACAAATGAATAGCGCCATCTGTAGTTTGCCATTTGTCTCACCGGGTTTGGTGCTGGTCAGGTTAGGCTGGCTATAACGTGGTGAGTGCTGCGTTTTTCCATGATGTAACATTTCTTCCTTTTTAAAAGTACCCCCTCCACGTATGTGATAATGGACTGTTCCAGACTCTCATATTGCAAGTAGTCTACAGCGCAGAGCTTACTCAAATGTGACTCTCCCAACCTCAGCACTATAGCAAGCAGTGACGGTTCAATGGAGTGACCTGAAGGTACTGCAGAAGCCTTTCAGGTGATTGTGGCTCAAGTGCACATTTGCACAGCATCCGCACAATGTATGAATTGCACGTTTCAGAGGGACAGTGATGGGATTGGCAAACAAGCTAATATATCTACCTTAAGAGCTCACACTCCGGCTCCAACAAAGGATTACAAACAATGAATGGAGAAACCAATACTCGCTCCACCGACGCTGAGGACACCGTGGAATGGCACACAAAATTAAAGAGAAGACGCGAGTTGTGCTCAAACTCGCCGGAAGAAACTCCAAAGCTTGCTTTAAAGTTCTACAGAATGCCCTGGAGTGCGACGCTGATCCTCAAGACCAAAGGACAACTTGTGCTGAAACCACTTCATGCTCTAAAAAGCGATTGCTCACTTGTATGATTGAGTCCAGTTTCTTTTATTCCAATTTGGACCCTGCATAACTGGACCCTATTGCTGGGCCTTCGTTCTCTGGCTGTCCGGAGCAAGACAGCGCTGAGGGGAAAGTGGACATTAGGGTAAGGGTTTTACCGGATGTTACAGTCCCTTAACTGCTGTAGTTCCACCAGACAAGCTAATGTATCTGCCTTGTAGGAGGCTGGCTTAATATATAGTGCACACTTATTTAAGCGGAGCACCTTGCACTAAACCAGACAACCCTTATGGTGATTTTAGTGGTCTTAGACAACCGTAGAAGCTCTCTAATTGGCAGCTGTGGAGAGCAGCCTTCAGGCTTAGTCCAGAAGGAGTGTGAAGCAGCTTGTTTTACCAGTACTAATTATGTAGTGTAGGTTAAGTGAAAAAGAAACACACAGTGTAGTTATAAAAATATGTATTTATTATAAACACTCACTACACATTGCAATATCTCCTCCCCAGAGATAAAATCACAGTACATACAATACTTCAGTAATAGAACACGTAAGAAGCACAAATATTCAGTGGTCTCCAGGGGGAGATAAACTGGAATGCAGCCCACGACCAAAGTCGAGACTGGTCCCAGACGACTTAAAAGAGCCAGGGACCCAAGGAACAACCCAAGGTAAGTACCCAGGAATCCCACGGAGGCCTTGTGCAGAGTGGAAACACAACCATGTGCTCAGTGAAAACATGACCGTGTGCTCGATACAAGTCAATGGGGAAGTCGTGGTTGCAGTTTTCAAGAAGGACCCTTCCCAGAGGACCCTAAAGAAACCCCGTGGAAGATGGGAGGTTCGAGAGTCACCCTACCCGTGAATACCCCGGGAACCAGGATACCTACACCAGGGACGCTGGGTGCATAGGTGCAAAGTGATGTTGGAAACCGCCGTAGACCACAATGGAGGACTTCAGGAAAAATGCTGCTGGTGAAGATGAGTCCGGTGGATCCCCAGGGTGGATTCCGGAAGCGAGATACCTGCAAGCAGAGGGGGACAGAGTCTATGCCGCACAGGAGTGACCAGGGACACAGAAGACGAATGCCCACTGAATGTTGAAAGATGCAGGACAGTTGACGGTGACCTTGGCGCTGGCGCCGTAGCTGTGCGGACCAGGAAGAGCTGTGGAAGACCAGGAGCCGTTCACGAGCTGTCCTGCGTTGGATGTTAAGAGCCAGGGGGCGGTGTCCGGCGGGATCACCAACAAGCCATGGCAGTGGTAACAAACGTGGCAGACGAAAAAGGTGCATTGTCTGGACCAGCAAGGTCTAAGGGACTCGCCAAGTGCAGGTAAGTCACAGTAGGCCCCGAAGAAGCAGTGGAACCCACTGGAGCCAAAGAGGACCCTCAAGAGGACCCACAGGCCAGAGGCACAGGAGTCGCAAGACCTCGAGCAGCTCACCAATGATGCAGGTCCACGGTGCAGAGGATCCGGTAAGGACAAAGATCTTGGTAGCAAGAGAGGCTGGAGTCTGGAGCTTCTTGGAGCCTGAAGATCGGTGGGCAAGAGAGTCAACCAGCCTTGGCAATGGCATTTCGACGCGTTGCACAGGGGTAATGCTCCAGCGGTTCCGACGAGGGATAAATGCTCCCAACTAGCTGTGAAGACGGTGCCATCCTGGAGGGAGTTGCTGATCCACCACCTGTGTTGCTGAACCTTTTGGAGTACATGGGAGCATAAGAACAGCAGACCAGTCAGCTTTGATGCAGTGCCTGTACATGCAGGGGAGTGTCTCCTTCACACCAAGGGAGATTCCTCGGGTGTCTTGAATGCCCACATGCCTGGAGAAGAACCTGTATGCTGCACAGGCACAGACGATGCAGAATATTGGCAGGACGACAAGACGAGGAGCAGCAGGAGTCTTCCAGTTGCAGTCTGTCCCCAAAACGAAGTCCAAAGTGCCCAGATGGTTGAAGATGAAGTGGCTTGGGATCTGAATCTTGTCCCACTACGAATCTGAAGAGCCACTCACTGGTAAGCCCTTAAGTACCCTAAGGAAAGGGTTGGGAGGATTCAGGGGTCCCTCCCATTGGATGTGCTGGACTGTGGGGAGGATACTCCCATGTCATTTGTCCAGTTTCGCACCAGGGCGGGAGCCAACGACTCCGTGAACTGGTTCCACTATAGTATGGAAGGAGGGCACCAAATGTTCCCTTCACAGCAGTCTAGTGGCGCTGGCAAGCGCTCCCAATACACCAAGTCCTGTCTGGGAGGTGGTCACACCTCCCTGTGACAGTAAACCTATTGTTCTACCTTCCCCTGCTTGAGCTTTGCTCAGCAGCAGGAGGGCAGAATTGTGTCTATGGTCAGCAGCAGCCATAGCTTGCTGACAGCCTCTGGAAGACTGGTACCGGTAGCACGGAGGGCTCCCCGAGGAGCTCCCCAGTGCATGGAATCATACCTCCAAAACTGTTTACTGTGTTGGGGCATGATTCCAACATGTTTGATACCAAACATGCCAGGGTTCGTTGCAGCCAGTTTAGAGTTAACTATCGCATAATGATGCATGGCCACTCTATGTATCTTAATGGCTGATGGACTTACAACTCCTGGAGAATGGACTCCGGGACTTTAGGGGTGTCCTGCTCCTGCAGGGGCACCCTTACACTTATAACCAGGCACCCTCGTTTAGGATTGAAAGGCCTGCCTTAGGGGTGACTTATAGGATTTAAGTGTAGTGACCTCAGATATAAGAACATTTATATATGTCGTAAGTGGTGCTAGTACCAGCTTACACAGGCTGCAATGGTAGGCCTGTAGTCACAATTTGAGTGGTCCTCCATGGGTGGCATAATGCATGCTTCAGCCCATGGGGGACCCCTGGTGTACCTATGCCGTGGGTGCCTTAGTACCAAATACTAGGAACTTACAAGTGTACACCAGTAGCCAATCTGGGGGGGGTACCTAAGTAGTCACCATGGTCCTATTTAGGGAGGAAGCACAGACTGGGGTCCTGATTAGCAGGACCTCAGTCAGACTAGTCAGAAAATATAATGAAACCAGCATAAAGTGGGGATAACCATGAAAGCAGATCCTACTTTCCTACACAGCCCCCCCCCCCATGTAAGGAGATGAGTCTAACCTTGCACAGTTGAGTCTTCATTTTCTAAGTGGAAATATTTGGTCTGTCTGCTTTGGCATGGTTGCTCCCAGGCCTATGTTCCACTGAGAAGTCCATCCCCTGTAGGGAAATGGACCACCTCAACAGTCTGGGATTTTCACCCTTCATTTGTTTAAGCCATAAAAGGGGCTTATGCTCTGTCTGAACAAGGAAGTGAGTACCAAACAGGTATGGCCTCAACTTCATCAAGGCCCAGACCACAGAAAAGGCCTTCCTCTCTATAGCTAACCAACGTTTCTCCCGAGGGGGTCAACCTTCTGCTTATAAAAGCTACTGGTTGGTCCTGGATCTCTGCATTAAGTTGTGACAAAACAGCTCCTACCTCTACCTCAGAAGCATTTGTCTGGACATTGAAGGTTTTGTAGTAATCAGGACTTTGCAGAATGGGAGCAATGCACTTGACCTTCTTCAGGTAATTAAATGCCTTTTGACAGCTAATTCTCCATTGAACTTTCTTTGGCATTCTCTTGGATGTGAGATCATTGAGAGGAGTCACAGTAGACCCATACCCCTTAACAAACCTCCTATAGTAACCAGTCAGGCCCAAGAAAGCTCTGACCTGAGTCTGGGTAGTGGGAGCGACCCAGTCTATGATGGTCTGGATTTTGCTCTTCTGTGACTGAACTTGGCCTCCACCTACCAGGTGACCCACGTATACAACTTTGCTCTGCCCTATCTTGCAAATGGTGGCCTTCATAGTGAGGCTTGCCTTTTGCAGGGCCTCCAGAACATTTCTGAGGTGGACCAGTTGATCCTTCCAGGTAGAGCTAAAGACAGCAATATCGTCTAGCTATGCTGCACTATAGGCTTCCAGTCCTGTTAGGACTTGGTTCACCAACCTCTGAAATGTGGCAGGTGCATTCTTCAAGCCAAAAGGCATCGCAACAAATTGATAATGCCCACTGGGGGTTGAGAATGCTGCTTTTGGCTTGGCATCCTCAGAGTTTGATTTGTCAGTAACCAGCAGTCAAGTCAAATATACTCAGATATTTGGCTGAGGCCAAAGTATCTATGAGGTCTTCTGCCCTTGGAATGGGATGGAGACCAGTCCTAGTAACTGCATTGAGGCCTCTGTAATCCACACAAAACCTCATCTCTCTCTTGCCGCCTTTGGTCTGAGGTTTTGGTACAAGGACTACTGGACTAGCCCAAGGGCGATCTGAAGGCTCAATGACCCCCAATTCCAGCATCTTCCGGACCTCAGTCCTGATGCAGTCTCTGACATGGTCAGGCTGTCTGTAAGTTTTGTTCTTCACAGGCACACTGTCACCTGTGTCCACTTCATGGGTACACCAGGTGGTTTGACTGGGTGTCAGACAGAACATGTGGTTGAACTGATTCTGGACTTTCCTACAATCAGCTTACTGTTGGTCAGTGAGGCTGCTCCTTAAACTGACCCATTAACAGTGTTATGAGAGAGGGGATCAGGGAGAGAGTCACTCTTACTCCTGTCCCTCATCAGTGGCCATGAGCAAGCTCATGTCAGCCCTGTCTACAAACGATTTTAGGCGGTTGTTAGGCGGTTCACATGAAGTACCCCGTGGGGACTTCTTGGAGTACCTAGGTCCACCAAGTAGGGGACCTCACCTATCTTTTCAAGGATTGTATCGGGCCACTCCACTTGTCTTGGAGAGCTGCTGGGGCCACTGGCTCCAACACCCACACTTTCTGCCCTGGCTGGTAGGCAGTCAATACATCCTTTTGGCCATGCCAAGCTTTCTGCAGCTCCTGGCTGGCCTCAAGGTTTTTACTTGCCTTCTTCATGTACTCAGCCATGCATGAATGCAGGCCAAGGACATAGTCTACAATATCCTCTTTAGGAGGTTTGAGAGGCTGCTCCTAGCCCTCCTTAACTAGAGACTATGGACCCCTAACTGGATGCCCAAACAGAAGTTCAAATGGGTTGTAATCAACCCCCTTCTGTGGAACCTCTCTGTAGGCAAAGATAAGGCATTGTAGTAAGACACCCCATTTTCGCCTAAGCTTTTCTGGGAGTACCATAGCATACCCTTTAGGGTCTTGTTGAACCTTTCAACAAGCCCATTGCACTGTCTGTGGTAGGGTGTGGTAAACTTATAGTTTACTCCACACACATTCAACATTGCAGTAGTGTAACTAGATATGAAGTTTGTACCTCTGTCTGTTAAGACCTCCTTAGGGAGCCCACCCTGGAAAAGATTCCCAGTAGGGCCCTAGCCACCACATGAGCTGTGGTGGCCCTAAGGGTAATAGTCTCTGGATACCTAGTGGCATGGTCCACCACCACTAGGATATAAATGTGTCCAGCTGCAGGTCAAGGGTTCAAGGGACCAACAAAGTCAATCCCTACCCTCTCAAAGGGAACCAACTTACACAGGCTTCAATGGCAGGCCTCTAGTCACAATTTGACTGGTCCCCCATGGGTGGCATAATAAATGCTTCAAGCCCATGTGGGACCCCAGGTGTCCTGGGTACCTTGGTACCAGATACTAGGGACTTATAAGGGTACACCAGTAGCCAATATGGGGGTATCCAAGTACTCACCATGGTCCAATTTAGGGAGGAAACACAGAGACTGGAGGTCCTGATTAGCAGGATCCCAGTCAGGCTAATCAGAAAACAGAATAAAACGAGCAAAAAGTGGGGGTAACCATGAAAGCAGATCCTACTTTCCTAAATGTGTCATATACGCTAATATATCTACCTCAAAGGACAGCAATAGGAGTGGCAAAAAAGCTAAAATATCTATCTTAAGAGCTCACACTCCGGCTCCAACAGTGGATTACCAACGATGAATGGAGAAGCCAATACTCACTCCACCTACACTGAGGACAACATGAAAGGGAACTTGAAAGCGAATTGCAGTTGCAATTTCAGTGCTTCTGTAAGGTGCACACGGGCTAGCATTGGCGCTTTATCCGGTGAGTTTTGGCACAAATGGAGCTGAAACCACTTCATACCCTAAAAAACGATTCCTCACTTGGATGATTGAGCCCAGCACCCTTTAGTCCAATCTGGACCCTGTGTAACTGGACCTTTGGCTGGGCCTTCGTTCTCTAGCTTGTCCGGAGCAAGGCTGCGCTGAGGGGAAAGGAGACTTAAGGGTAAGGGTTTTACCATTCGTTACAGTCCCTGCACAGCTGCAGTGCCACCAGACAAGCTAATATAACTGCCTCATATAAGCTAATATATCTACCTCAAGGGACAGCGATAGGAGTGGCAAATGAGCTAATATATCTATCTTAAGAGCTCACACTCCGGCTCCAACAAAGGATTACCAACAATGAATGAAGAAACCAATGCTCACTCTATCGACGCTGAGGACAACATGGAATGACACACAAAATCTAAGAGTACGCAACTCATCCCATAGTCTTGAGGATCAGCGTCGCAGTCTTGGGTATTTTGTGGAACTTGAAAGCGATTTGCAGTTGCAATTTCAGTGCTTCTGGAAGGTGCATGGGCAAGCATTGGCAGTTTATCCAGGTCAGTTTTGGCACAAATGGAACTGAAACCACTTCATACTCTAAAAAGCGATTCTTCACTTGGATGATTGAGCCCAGTACCTTTTAGTCCAATCTGGACCCTGTGTAACTGGACCTTTGGCTGGGCCTTCGTTCTCTGGCTTGCCTGGAGCAAGGCTGCGCTGAGGGAAAAGGAGACATACAAAAGGGGAAAGGTTTTACCAGTCATTGAAGTCCCTGCACAGCTGCAGGGCCACCAGACAAGCTAATAAAACTGCCTCATATAAGCTAATATATCTACCTCAAGGGACAGCGATAGGAGTGGCAGATGAGCTAATATATCTATCTTAAGAGCTCACACTCCGGCTCCAACAATGGATTACCAACAATGAATGTAGAAGCCAATACTCTTTCCACCCACACTGAGGACAACACGAAATGGCACACAAAATCATAGACCGGACATGAGTCGTGCCCAAACTCGCCAGACAAATCGCCAAAGCTCGACTGTGCACCTTCCAAAAGCATTGAAATTGCAACTGCAAATTGCTTTCAAATTCTACAAAATGCCCAGGACTGCGACGCTGATCCTCAAGACCACGGGACGATTCGAACTGGAACCACTTCACGCCCAAAAAGTGATTGTTCACTTGATTAAGCCCAGTACCTTTTAGACCAATCTGGACCCTGTGTAACTGGACCTTTGGCTGGGCCTTCGTTCTTTGGCTTGTCCGGAGCAAGGCTGCGCTGAGGGGAAAGGACTTAAGGGGAAGGTTTTTACCTGTCGTTACAGTCCCTGCACAGCTGCAGGGCCACCAGACAAGATAATATAACTGCCTCATATAAGCTAATATATCTACCTCAAGGGACAGCAATAGGAGTGGCAAATGAGCTAATATATCTATCTTAAGAGCTCACACTCCGGCTCCAACAAAGGATTACCAACAATGAATGAAGAAACCAATACTCACTCTACCGACGCTGAGGACAACATGGAATGACACACAAAATCAAAGAGAGGACACAACTCATCCCATGGTCTTGAGGATCAGCGTTGCAGTGTTGGGTATTTTGTAGAACTTGAAAGCGATTTGCAGTTGCAATTTCAGTGCTTCCGGAAGGTGCACGGGCGAGAATTGGCGGTTTATCCAGGTGAGTTTTGGCACAAATGGAGCTGAAACCTCTTCATACCCTAAAAAGTGATTCTTCACTTGGATGATTGAGCCCAGTACCTTTAGTCCATTCTGCACAATTGGTAACTGGACCTTTGGCTGGGCCTTCGTTCTCTAGCTTGCCCGGAGCAAGGCTGCGCTGAGAGGTAGGGGGACATACGGGGAAGGGTTTTACTGGAGGTTACAGTCCCTGCACAGCTGTAGGGCCACCAGACAAGCTGATATATCTACCTCATATGAGCTAATATATCTTACTCAAGGTACAGCAATAGGAGTGGCAAAGGAGCTAATATATCTATCTTAAGAGCTCACACTCCTGCTCCAACAATGGATTACCAACAATGAATGGAGAAGCCAATTTTCGTTCCACCCACACTGAGGACAACGTGAAGTGGCACACAAAATCAAAGACCGGACACGAGTCGTGCCCAAACTCACTGTAAAAATCGCTAAAGCTTGCCCATGCACCTTCCAGAAGCATTGCAACTGCAATTCGCTTTCAAGTTCTACAAAATAACCAGGACTGCGACGCTGATCCTCATGACCATGGGGCGATTTGAACTGAAACCACTTCTTGCCCAAAAAGTGATTGTTCACTTGGATGATTAAGCTCAGTTCCTTTTAGTCCGATCTGGACCCTGCGTAACCGGACCCTATTGCTGGGCCTTTGTTCTCTGGCTTGTCCGGAGCAAGGCCACGCTGAGGGAAAAGGAGACATCTTGGGAAGGGTTTTACCAGTCGTTACAGTTCTGCACAGCTGTAGGGCCATCAGACAAGCTAATATATCTAGCTCATATAAACTAATATATCTACCTTCAACAGCGATAGTGATGGCAAACAAGCTAATACATCTATTTTAAGAGCTCACTAAGGCTCTGTAGGAAAGTATGATCTGCGTTCATGGTTATGACCACTTTTTGTTGGTGTCGTGTTTTTCTGACTAGTCTGACTGGGATCCTGCTAATCGGGCCCCTAGTCTCTGTGCTTCCTCCCTAAATTGGACCATGATGAGTACTTTGGTACCCCCCAGATTGGCTACTGGTCTACGCTTGTTAGTCCCTAGTATATGGTACTAAGGTGTCCAGGGCATGGGTACACCAGGGGTCCCCCATGGGCTGAAGCATGTATTATGCCACCAATGTGGGACCACTCAAATTATGACTACAGGCCTGCCATTGCAGCCTGTGTAAGCTGGTGCTAGCACCACTTATGACAGATAGAAGTGTTCTTATATCTGAGTTGACTACACTTAAATCCTATAAGTCACTCCTAAGGCAGGCCTTTCAATTCTGTAGGCAGGGTGCTTGGTTATAAGTGTAAGGGTGCCCCTGCATGAGCAGAACACCCTTACAATTCTTGGAGTCCATTCTCCAGGCGCTGTAAATGCATCAGTCATTACGATACATAGAGTGGCCTTGCGTCACTACGAGATGGCTAACTCTAAACTTGCTGTAACGAACCCTGGCATGTTTGGTATCAAACATGTTGGAATCATACCCCAACACCGTAAATGGTGTTGAAGGTATGATTCCATGCACTGTGGTGCTCATCCGGGGAGCTCCCTGTGCTCCCGGTACCAGTCTTCCAGAGGCTGACAGCAAGCTATGGCTGCTGCCGACCACAGATACGATTCTGCCCTCCTGATGCTGAGCCAAGCTCAAGCTGGGTAAGGTAGGACAATAGGTTTTTTGTCACAGGGTGTGACCACCTCCCTGACAGGACTTAGTGTATTGGGCTGGGGTGGGGGCGCTTGCCAGCGCCACCAGACTGCTTTGAAGGGCACACTTGGTGCCCTCCTTGCATACTCCAGTTAGAACCAGTTCAGGGAGCTGTTGGCTTCCGCTCTGGCGTGAAACTGGGCAAAGGACATGGGAGTATCCTCTCCTCTGTCCAGCCCCTCCTCTGGGAGGGACCCCTGAATCGCCCCACCCTTTCCTTAGGGTACTTGAGGGCTTACCTGTGGGTGGTTCTTCAGATTCGTCATGGGACAAGATTCAGATTTGAAACCACTTCATCTTCAACCGTCTGGACAGTTTGACTTCGTTTGACTTCGCTTTGGGAACCGCGACTGTACCTGAAACTCCTGCTGCTCCTGGTCTCGTCGACCTGCCAGTCTTCTGCGTCACCTGTGCTCCATATAGGTACTTTTCCAGGCCTGTGGGCATCCAAAACACCCGAAAGAATCTCCCTTGGAGTGAAGGAGTCACTCCCCTGCATCTGCAGGCATCGCAACGAAGCTGACGGATCTGCTGTTCCTGAGCTCCGACGGACTTCGAAAGGTTCATGAAGACAGGTGGTGGTTCTGCAACTCCTTCGATCCCTTCGCTGTCTTCACAGCAAGTTGGAAGCCTGTATCCCTCATCGGAACTGCTGGAGCAGTACCCCTGTGCACCGCGTCGACTTGCCGTTGCCAAGGCTTGTTGACCGTCTTCACCAGAGATATTTGGGCTCCAGAAAGCTCCAGCATCTCTTGCTACCAAGATCCTTTGCACCATGGGCCTGCATCATTGGTGAGCTGCTTAAGGTCCTCTTGCGACACCTGTGCCTCCAGCCTAAGGGTCCACTTGAGGGTTTTCTTTGGCTCCAGTGGGCTCCCTCGTTTTCTCAAGGCCTACTCTGACTTACCTGTTCGTGGTGAGTCCCTTGGACCTTGCTGGTCCCGACACTGCACCTTTTCGTCTGCCACGTTTGTTACCGCTGCCAAGGCTTGTTGGTGTTCCCGCTGGACACCGACCCCCTGGCTCTTGACATCCGACGTGGGACAGCTCGTTCACTCTCCTGGTCTTACACAGCGTCGCCTGGTCCACACAGCTATAGCGCCATGGTCACCGTTCACTCTCCTGCATCTCCAAACATCGGTGTGCATTCATCTTCCGTGCCTCCTGGTCACTCCTGAGTGGCATACACTCTGTCCCCTCTGCTTGCAGGTACCTCTCTTCTTTAATCCACCCTTGGGTTCCACCGTATTCTTTCACCTTCTTCGCCAGCGGCATCTTTACCGAAGTTCTCCATTGTGATCTACAGTGGTTTCCGACATCACTTCGCACCTATGCACCCGGCTGCCCTGCTGTAGGTATCCTGGTTCCCGGGGTATCCACTGGTGGGGTGACTCTCCAGCCTTCATCTTCCACGGGGTTTCTTCAGGGTCCTCTGGGAAGGGTCCTTCTTTTTGAAAACTGCAACCGCAACTTCCCCATTGACTTGTATTGAGCACGCGGTCGTGTTTCCACTCTGCACACAACCTCCGTGGGGGTTCCTGGGAGTTACCTTGGGTCCCCGGCTCTTTTAAGTCTTCTGAGTCCAGTCTCGACTTCGGTCGTAGTTCGCGTTCCACTTTATTAGTAGATGTTTTGGTCTCCCCCTGGAGACCACTGTGTATTTGTGCTACGTATGTGTTCTATTACTAAAGTATTGTTTGTATTGTGATTATCTCTCTGGGGAGGAGATATTACAATGTGTTAATGTTTACAATAAATACATATTTTTATAACTACACACTGGGGTTCTTTTTCACTTCACCTACGCTATATGATTAGTACTGGTAAAACAAGCTACTTTACACACCTTCTGGACTAAGCCTAAAGGCTGCTCTCCACAGCTACCACTTGGAGCGCTTTGTATGGTTGTCTAAGACCACTAAAATCACCATATGGGTTATCTGGATTCATGCAGGCTGCTTCACTTACATAAGTGTGCACCATATACTAAGCCAGCCTCCTCATTAGTGTGCAGCGGTTGAGATTCAAGGCAGCATTGTTTTACCAGCTAATCTTTATGTGGATTAATTGAAAAACCATCACTAGCATTAGGCACATATAATATTTTTTACAAAGCAAGTAAGTTCTACTGAACTTTTAGATTGGTTGTTACGGACTCTGGAAGGCTGGCTTCGTGGAAGCAAGGTACAGGACTATGAGGGACTGTACAATTTGCTGATGAGGGAGCACATCCTTAATTGTCAGAATCAACTACTGCACCAGTACCTGGTGGACTCTGATCTGACCTCTCCCCAAGAATTGGGAAAGAAGGCAGACAAATGGGTCCGCACCAGGGTTAAGCAGAAAAACCATGGTGGTGGAGGTGACCAGAAGAAGCAAAATTCTTCTAAATCTCAAGAGAAGGGTGGGGAGAAGGGCAAAGACCAAAAGGAGTCTTCTCAAGGTCCCCAAAAACCTGCATCTGGGGGTGAGTTCCACAATTCCAAAAAGGGTAAAAAGAAACCTTGGTGTTATTTATGTAAAGTAAAATCCCATTGGGCAAAAGATGCTGATTGTCCTAAGACCAAGTAAGCTACTACCACTGCCCCTAAGGCAACTGCTCCCCCTAGCACCAGTACAAGTGGTAGTACAGCAACCAAGGGATTAGTAGGGTTAGCCTTGGGTACTGAAGTGGGTTCTGGCCTAGTCAGAACTAACACTCTGGCTGTCCTTGTCTTGTTGCAGGGATTCTGCACATGCACAGAACTATGCGCAGGAAAACAGGACCTCAGTGAATAGGGGTGTACCAACCTACCACATCAGTACCCAAAATCCCAAACCGACTAGCTATAGTGTCTCATTCGTTCTCCTCCAAAGATCACGGAACTACAAATGATTAGACAACCCAGAACACAACACTCCCGACTCTCTCAGGAATCGCGGGAGCAAGACGTACTCTTTCGCTCACTCACTCATACCTGTCCACAATGAGAATAAGCAGAGTCACTGAAATAGTTCAAAATGTTTATTTTAACGATCGTGCTCTACAATACAGTATACGTGCCACTACTAGCAGCAAAATGCATAAACTCAGCACAGTTAGCATTGTTACAATTCCATAGAATACAAAGGGAGAAGTCATTTTATAAAGACTGTGGAAATAAGGGCCTATAGGCCTGACCACCCTCCCCTTGACTAGACGAAGTTTATTTTATAAAAAGGACGATCTCTGGGCTTTGACAGCAGACCCCATACCTTAAAGCCCGGATGTAAGGTTTACATCATAGGAACAGCAGAGCTCTTCTCCATGGAACGGCTTTCTCCAAGTGTGTTAAAACAACATGCCACACCGTAATATCAAAGCACGAGTCTTCAGTACTGCAGCTGTGTAGCATGTTATGTCTAGGTGCTAGGGACTGACCAGAACAGAACAGAATAACAAGGGGCATTGTTTATTGACCTTGCATATCGGGTTCAGACTAAACTCCAGGAAAGGCAGAGAACGCGAAAGGCAACCCGTTCCCATGTGAAGGGCACAAACAAAGTCTTGCAAAAGCAAAGTCATGTAGTAGCGTGCGTAAAAGCAGCATCATGGCAGTGAAGCTCATGCTAACTTAGCAATGTCGATAATGTGCCTAAGAACCATAGAACACCCTCGCCCTGGTAAGGCGATAGGACATAAACAAAGGACCAAAACAGAGTTCACAAGTCAATCGGAATTCAAAACGGGTGAAAAACCCAAATTCGAAAAAAATCGAAATTTTTCAAAAAAATAAATACAATTATATTTTTCAAAGTTGTTAATAGGGCTCATTGAAGGGGAACTGCCTCCGGGATAACAAAGTTATTATGAAGGAGGTGGTAAGTCCATCAAGGTGTATGAACCGAGGAATGCAATTCCCTCCAAAAGATCATCCCTATCGTTGGGGGAAAAAAGAGAGATGCCATCCAATTAAGTATGTCGAAGGAACAAACGTGCTCCTCGTAATCAGACGCCTCTAAAAGCATGAGTGGGCAACTTGCGTGATATTCGATGAAACTTCGTTGCAGGACGGTCCTGCGCAGCCGCACAGACATCCCATTCCGCCAAAACTCCAAGTGCAGCCGCATGCGCCATACGGCCATCCCCAGAACAAGCCTGGTCATGGGCCTCTAAGGGACCCATCAACTGGTCAAAATCCGGGACTGGACGTGACGTATTGGAGAGGCATATATCCAGTGCCCAATAGAAAGGACATCGCTGACCGTAAAGGACTGGTTGCACGCAAGTGAAATACGCAAAGCGAAAAGTCAATCCATAACTGACGCCAAGCGTGGCTAATGGCAAGCATCCGAAAATCTGTTGCATGCGATCACGGTACAGCTGCAACTGGCCTGGTCTGTGCAGTACCACAAATTGAGCAGCCATTGCGCAACAGGAGCAGGAGAAGCAGGATTCCAGCGCCTAACGTCAAAATCAAGGGGAACCCTCCGAAGGCGCTGGAAAAAAATAGAATGAACAAAACCCGGTATTACTCCAAATATATTCTGAAAAGAAGACACAAGGCCAGATCCCACACATTTTAAAAAAATGTGCAAGGCCTGCGGTGTCAGACGCATTAAATATTTGGTGTATTAGTTCTCCAAAATGCAGTGGGAGGTTGGTGTTCAGAAGGGACTGTATCTCTCCAGAAGTCCTAGCCACCTGTAACTGGAAGGTCTCGCGGGCGGAAGTGAGGGCCTCCTCTTGTTGGAATAACAGCGCTTTGAGCCTGCTCAACTTTTTGAAATCTGTTTTCAAAGTTGGAATGGGAGGCCAAATTGAGCTATCTAGACTCCCATGCGGGGGCGGAAAAAGCACATTGCTACAACAAGTTACGCGCTGGGAAACCGTTACTAAATACGGGATTCCTGCCCGTAAACCACAGCAGTCTTGGTTGTTCAAAATAAGATAACTGCCATTTGTAAGCCATGAAAAACTAGAAATTATTGATGGCACTGGAGTCCCTTTTAAAAAACAGGCCAGATTAGGCGCGGAAACGTTACAAGCACCGTGCAACCTAACATGTTTACAAACAAGGGAATGTCCCACTGTGGAATCGCAGTCCTCCCCTGTTAGGAAAACTTCCTTACCCTCCCTCTGACATCTATAAGTGAAAGGCAGGGACCACATTTCATGTAGAAAAGCACTACCCAGTGGTTCATAACGGCCAATCGGAAAATGTTACATGCATGATTTAAATTGAAATAGCGAAAAAGGGAGAGAGATAACCCCATGAATTAACCAAACAGCAGAATCTGTTTTCGCTACAGAAAACGGCAAGGTCTCTAATTGTTCAATATGCAATAGTGTGTATGTAGCATCTTTCATGGACATAAACCTTTGCTTATCAGTCAGATTAAATGGCAAGAATAAAGCAGTGGCATTTAAATAATCCCAAGGTACTTTTCCCATTTTAAGAGTTTCCATTGTCCAAGCAAATTGCATAACAGATCGTAACTGATTTTGACCATGATATAACACGGATACATCACTTTGAACAATATCAATAACAGATGAAACCATATTATCCAACGTATAAATGCGTGCGGAAAGCGTGTTTATGCTATTGTCTACTAAGGCAAGAACCTTTTCTAAATTGGCCTGATCAATTTGGCGCAGACGAAAAGCTGCTTCCATCTGCGAAAGTTTCCAAATTTCATTGTAAGCGGCATACATGAATCTTTTTGCTCTCGGAGCCCTGGGTCCCAAGAGAAGATCAGCCAAATTAATGTCGTGCAACAGCAGAGAAAGATGTTGCTTCACTGATGTCAGCATAGAATGTTCCAACCATTGTTGGCATAATTTACCCACCGAGTATGTGGTAACCGAATGGGAACCTGGATAACGTGGGTCCGGTCTAGTCTGTGTGAAACCAGGTGTTACATTATAAAAACGCATTTGACATGCATTTGTATTAGTTTGCCACACCAACCACCCAGAAGAATCCATTTCAGACACATTGAAGGTGTCATTTCGAAGCAAAGCTTGCAATGCCTCAATGGTATAATCTGTATGTGTGTGCCAATTAGTATATTCCGCTAAAGACGGAACAGATGGCGTATTTAAATTTTTGACAGCTGCTAGGCCAAAACAAGTTGTTTGGTACACTGTATCATTCAAAAACAGAATTTGAGCTGGGTTCAGGCAGGCACGATGTAAAGCTTCAGTTCCCTTAACCTGCCAAGGCTTTGTGCCCCAGATTGATTTTAAATCAACAGTATCTTTCCAATGCTCATAACCCTGCGTAGCCAATTTATTTCTAAACAAGTTGGAGTAAATCAATTTTGTGTGTCAACATAAATTTGGATTGTGTAGATGAACGAAGTTTAAAGAAATAGGATTCCGGATTAGATATGTCATAATCTGTAAAGTAAGTGAATTTATCTCTAAATGTGTTAGAACTCCCCTTCACAGGAGTAGGACAATGTTCCCATTGTGTATAATTAAAAACGGGTCTTAACGTATTTGTTTTGTGTAAAAAATTATGCCCATAATGCCGATAACAAAATAAATCACCATAATTGGCAGAATTTAAATACAAATCTTAAGCATCAAAAGCAGCATAATATTTTAAATCCGAAAACAGTGCATGTACTGCTTGCACATCCCAATCATCTGAATGTATATCCTGTGTTACCACATCCCCTAGAGAGGCGCGAAACACGTATGGTACGCGAAGCACCTCGGTCGGGTCGTGGACTTCGTAGGCAACTTTGTCCCAAACGACGCCATCTGGAATCGGGAATGCTGAAATGTTAACATGAGACCGATCACATTTCATGATATGGGATAATGTGTGAGGGGCCAGAACTCCATCGACCAAGTTCACTGCAGAGCGTTCTGGCAAATAATGACCATTGATGAGTAAAAAGAACACTGTCACAAAACCAATTGACATGAAGAGAAAAATCAGGACAAGCAGCAACCAAATGTAGGTCCAAGGAGGGACCAGGTAAGTCTTTTTGAACCAAGAGAAAAAAATGCTTAATTTAGTCGGTGTGTCAGCCAAACGGGATGTCGAGGAAGACGAGCCGGAAGAGAGGCTGGCATGAACTCCATAGTAGCCACTCGCAGGTTGATTTATCAGAGGTGGAAGTGTCTGGTCCGCCTGATGTTCTCCAGGACTGTTCGGAACTTCACTGACGGACTCATCAGGATGATATATGTACTCGACATCCATGGTAGAAGATAGAGGTCGGTCAGGTGAAAGATCAATGATGGTGTCCATCACTTTCTTAGCCCTACGAGGAGCGGTGGAAGATGATGAAGTCAGTTAATCCAATGAAATTGCATTGCACAAAACTGCAGGTGTGACACTATTCAGAATCGGCCACATGGTGTAGCTTGACATTGTCCACTGAAATATATCTGTTGTCTTTGCGACCAGGTAAAGGAGGTAAAATGACTGTACGAGTGTACCCTTCAGTCCAAGCACTGGAACCGGTGCACGATAAGAGGGACCAAATTCTTTTTTGTTCTCCAGCTTTTCTCGTACCAGATCACCAATTTTTGGAAGCCAACCGGCAACTGGAATCAGTAGTGCTGCATCAGTGGAAGAGGGTAAATGTTCAGTTGCATAGCTGTCACGGGTCTTTTGTAGATCCTGTAACACAGTAGAATGATTATCTACGTCAAAGGTCGTGGCAGCCGCCACAACGTCCAGACCATCAAGGTCTGGCACAAACATTTTAATGCCAAAGAGCATTTCGTATGGGGTCCGCCCACCCAGAGATAGTCTAGGGAGGTTATTAAGTGCACGTTGAACCCCATACAAGTGGTCCAGCCAGTTCCAGCCAGTACCTAAGACTCTAGCTGTCAAGGATTGCTTTAAGTCACGGTTCATTCGCTCCACAACTGAATCGCCCTCAGGCCTGTATGGAGACGAA
Organism: Calotriton arnoldi; assembly: GCA_963921515.1. NCBI lineage: Eukaryota > Metazoa > Chordata > Amphibia > Caudata > Salamandridae > Calotriton > Calotriton arnoldi. The sequence goes on along the minus strand of CAWUFW010010720.1, from coordinate 492,441 downwards.
AACTGCACCAGCACCCGCATTGACTTCATCGCTTCCTAGAACGCCTTAGAGGCGAACGCTGGACCTTGGTCAGAATGGAAGGTGCCACAGGCAAACATCCCTACAAAGACATGCAAATCCCTGATGACATTTCGAGCGTCAGCACTGTGTTGTGGCCAAACCCAAAGGAATCTAGTGCACGAATCAACTGCAACAAATATACATTTATACGCATTATCAGAAGAAAGAGGACCGCAGTGATCAAGATAGATACAGCCAAAAGATTGATTAGAAATACACAGCTGTGTTCGTGGCGGGCGGGTGACCTTAGACTGCTTGATTTGCTGACAAATGTCACAAGAAAGGACATAATTACGGGTCTGTTTATATAAACCACGCCACCAGTAACGTTGCTGTAAAATGGAGACTGTCGCCGACACACCGGCATGCGCAGATGCTATGTCTTCGTGTGCGGCTTGATCAATGTAGGTCTGCTGTCCATGTTGGGGATCATCCGCTCCCCAACAGAAGGAATCAAAGCATAAGGAACTTTGTTCAGGAGTTATATGATAAGAGTATTTCGAAGGGAAACCCTGAGGATAAGCCGTTCCCTCCCTCGTTGCAGCTACAGCTGCCAAAATCTCATTATCTATTTTAGTCGTGGATCTTGTAACTGCTGCTACGGAACACGTGGCTACTGCAGACTTGGCCGCTTCATCAGCCAAAGAATTACCAAGAGCATGTACTCCTACACGCTGATGGCCAAGAGTATGTATAAAGTGAATGAGGGGCAGACGTTGTTTAAGATCTGCCATTCGGACCCAAAGCGTTTTATGCTTAATTGCGCTGCCTTTGGAATCTCGATAGTCATTCCGAGACCAAAAGAACAAGTTGTCATTAAAAGACTTGACACAGTAATAAGAATCGCACACAATAAGAGTATTCACATTTGGATCAGCAAACTCGAGAGCAAGTACAAGAGCACGCAGCTCCGCCAATTGCGCCGTACAGTCTCCAAGTGCTTGAGTGAGCACAATGGAAGACTTAAACTCTCCATTAACAATTGAGCCAGCAACAATCGCGCAAGCGGCTGAATAAGCACGTTTGGAACCCGTGGCCGGTTGAGCCGAGCCATTGGTGTAAATGATGCATTTGTACTCATGTAAAGGAAGCAGAGACAAGGGTGGAGGATGAACGTGTTCATACTGTAAAAACTCTTGTGTCTGTAAAGAAGGATCAAAGATAAACGTGACTTCAGCAGATGTCAAAGAAGTAGCCCATTGTATCCAACGGGGACGTAGTGCCTTCGAGTTAGGTACACTCGCCTTAGTCACGACTTCCAAAGCAGGGAAGGGCGTGACCATAAGAATGCCTTTGCCTTGTGCCAGTGAGCTTTTTTTTTAGAATCTCCATCTGTACTGCCGTCAAGATTTTTTTCAACAGTTGAAAAGCGCATTTCAGCAGCAGTGTATAAATGTAATTTGTATGCAATTGGAACTGTGTCTCCTTCATTGAACGTCAAGTAAGTGAAACACTCTGTCCCAGAAACTATACGTATTACTAGGTTTGTGGTGTTGTCACGCGTCAACAAGTAGTTAGTTGCAAGCAAGTCTGTTTGCAAAGAAGTCAGAATAGTAGTATGTTCCGGAAGCCAGCTGGCAGAAGAAAAAGTCGGTTGTATCAATGCATAAAGCGGTTTGATACGCTGTGCATAATCAGTAAGGTATGTCCTCCCGAAAATCAAAAATCCCAGCAAAGACTGAAGTTTTGTCAGTGTAGAAGGGGGTCGCAAATGTGCACATTTCTCCAAGAAGTGAGGGGCCAAGCCCTTTCCTTCATTATTGTGCTCGTAGGCCTAAAAGAGCACCTCCAAATGGGCGATATGTGACTTTACAAAATTAAATTTGTATCCTTAGTCGGCAAAGGACAAAATAATATTGTCGACTCGGACCAGATGCGGCATAAGCTCATCGTCCGTCAGATAAATGTCATCAATGTATGAGAACGCATCTGGATCTGTCGTGCAATAGTGACACAACACATGCTGCAAATGCCCCGGGGCTATTCTTATACCCCATAGCCAATCGTGTAAATTTTTTCTGATTCCCGACGGCAATGAATGCTGTCAAATCACGGCTCTCAGGAGCGAGATTGTGACTATAGAAACCATTAGAAATGTCAAGTGTAGTTTTGTATTTCTTACGAACAAGATTGTTCACCAGCGCTGAGCTGTGAGTCTTTTGCACCACAAATGTGCGGCAATGACTGTTCAATTCTCGGTAATCCAATACAATCTGATAAGAACCATCAGGTTTTGATAACTTAAAGAGAGGATTATCGGTGATGTACACTTGATACTCCAACTGTATTAGAATATCACAAACGGAAGCTTTTGCTTCACGTCTGATTGGATATTTCGGTTGTGGCTGAGGCATAGAGAGTAAAGGTATTTCATGAGCCGGCGAATCAACTTCCCAACCCACCTGATTACGATACACCGCCGGGGCTAGGGCACAAGCCCACCCTGCAGCCAAAGTCTGGGCATGCTCCTGAGGGACGTAACACGAACAACTCGGAAGTATCACGTCTTCTCCCCTTGGAGCTGCCAACACAAAGGTTGGAGGTCAATCTGCCTCCGCCAACAGAATGTCCTATGAGGACGTTAAATTCTCCCAGAACACCGCTTTGATTGGACGAGGTATATCACCTTCAATTTGGAAAATTATTTCATAGAGCCTATCCGGGGGGTGGCAACCCGGGTGTCAGCAGTCTCTACTGTAACGAAGGTATCAGTTGCTGTCGCCTCCAGACAGGGACGCAGAGCCTCCCGCACTATGGTAACTTCCGCTGCACTGTAGAGCAGAGTCACTGCCCATATCCAATTCAGGAGTCGCGTTCTCACCGTCTGAGGCATACCTCGCTGTTAGAGCGGCAACTTTTTTCTTCTGAAACGGGGGTCGAAAACGAGGTAGATCCTCTTGTTTTCCTTTGCCTTCAAACTGTCGAGGCTGATCATGTCCCTGTGGCACAGGTTGACTCTTGCCACGATCTTGGCGTTCCCCTCCTCCGATTTGAGAGCCAAAAGTGTCCTGTGAGGAACGTTGATCAGGGACTTGAAATCTATCAGGAGTCTTAATCTTCGCGCGCTCGCGCAAGTCATACGCACCCTCAGAAGACTCTGGTGTCGGTGAACCAGCATGCGAACCTTGCTTCTGTTGTTGCTGTCCCTGTTTTTTACTTTTCCAGTTCTTTTCAGGAAAGAACAGAAGCCCATCTTTATCAGTCTGGGCCTTTTGTTGTGTTTGAGTTTGCATTTGAGTAAAAGGCTTAACTCCCAAACTATTGCGGCCTATGGTCTTATAAGCCTTTGCAATAATTTTTGGTAATTCGCGCGGCTTGTCCACATCAGGGACAGCCTCCAAGCGGTTTGCCACTTGAAAGCTTACTGCATCTCCCTTGACATTGGCAAGGATCATATCAGCAACCACGTCGAACACCCCCACCAATCTCATCCACAGCCGCTTCGGCTCCATGTTCATCCTGAACACGTTTAATCACTGAGGGGAGCACAGTCATGGAGGGAGTGCCGAAACACTTTGAATATACCGCTGCAAACACCTTGCCCCAGGTGTTACCAATCAGCCAACTCGGGAAGCAAGTCTTTAGGCAAACTAATAGTGAATATCCTGTGTTTTTCCACAGGAGAGGTATTTGGAAAGACAGCCTCTAGTTGTCCAAATTTTTCAGCAAGCCAATAAGGTAATTCATCCTTATTCTGTGGACGCTTGCCCATTACTGTATTAACCATAAGGGGACTGATGGTCACACCACCAGGTCCCGCAGGCTGCGCAGCAACGCCAGGTGGTCCCACCTGAAAGTTGCGCGACATGAACTGTATAACCGCTCTATCACGCGTATCAAAGGCGTATGTAACACGCGTAGTTCCGCAAGCGTCGCTGTTGTCAAACGACGCAGGTGTGGGGTATACGCAGCCAAAACGGGCCACGTGGCCCCATCTATCGATAAAGGACCTAATCGGACCGGCGTTATTGGGTGAGGAAGGGCGCCATTAAACCAAATTTGGTGTTGCCAAGCTGTAAGCGGAATCTCAAGAGCCCGATAGGGCTGTTAAGCATTAGGAAGGGCCGTAGGCGTATATTCGTGAAACAAGTTATCTGTCCCATCCACCGCCGGAAAGGTGACCCAAGAATAAAACACTTCGAAGCGGTAAGCCGCATCTGCCTCTAATACAAAAATCAGCGCAACACCAGAATTAGAGACTCCATTCTAAGTCAAACAAGCCGTGAGTGCTGCCCTATTAGCGGCCGGAATCGGGACCGCCATAACTGATAATAAAGAAAAACAACCTAGAGCGCGGCAGCGCAATAACGGGTTATGAACAAAGAGAGAAACCTTTTTAAAACTTCAAGCTTGAAAGAACCTATAAGAACATCAATATAGGAGGGTACACCATCACAGCTGTCTCCGGAAACAGAGGTGAGGGTATTGTGGACAAGCACTACTCAAGCGTCTCGCAGATAAGATCCAGACCAAACGTTGGCGGCGCCATGTTGCAGGGATTCTGCACATACACAGAACTATGCGCAGGAAAACAGGACCTCAGTGAATAGGGGTGTACCAACCTACCACATCAGTACCCAAAATCCCAAACCGACTAGCTATAGTGTCTCATTCGTTCTCCTCCAAAGATCACGGAGTTACAAATGATTAGACAACCCAGAACACAACACTCCTGACTCTCTCAGGAATCGCGGGAGCAAGACTTACTCTTTCGCTCACTCACTCATACCTGTCCACAATGAGAATAAGCAGAGTCACTGAAATAGTTCAAAATGTTTATTTTAACTATCGTGCTCTACAATACAGTATACGTGCCACTACTAGCAGCAAAATGCATAAACTCAGCACAGTTAGCATTGTTACAATTCCATAGAATACAAAGGGAGAAGTCATTTTATAAAGACTGTGGAAATAAGGGCCTATAGGCCTGACCACCCTCCCCTTGACTAGAAGAAGTTTATTTTATAAAAAGGACCATCTCTGGGCTTTGACAGCAGACCCCATACCTTAAAGCCTGGATGTAAGGTTTACATCATAGGAACAGCAGAGCTCTTCTCCATGGAACGGCTTTCTCCAAGTGTGTTAAAACAACATGCCACAACGTAATATCAAAGCACGAGTCTTCAGTACTGCAGCTGTGTAGCATGTTATGTCTAGGTGCTAGGGACTGACCAGAACAGAATAACAAGGGGCATTGTTTATCGACCTTGCATATCGTGTTCAGACTAAACTCCAGGAAAGGCAGAGAATGCGAAAGGCAACCCGTTCCCATGTGAAGGGCACAAACAAAGTCTTGCAAAAACAAAGTCATGTAGTAGCGTGCGCAAAAGCAGCAACATGGCAGCGAAGCTCATGCTAACTTAGCAATGTCGATAATGTGCCTAAGAACCATATAACAGTCTGTGATGGTGGCATAGATCTTGCCACCTTACTATTAATTCCCACCAACTTGGGCAAGTAGATTCAACAGCCTTTAATCAATGGAAAATAAGCTATGACTTACAGGTACACAGGGGCCAGTGTCAATGGTGACAGAGAAACTTGTGTCCTCTGAGCAGATCATACTTGGTCAGTTGTACCAAGTAGCCAATGCTAGCAATGTCAGGACTGATCATTCCTTGGCAGTTGTGAATCTCAGCTGGAGAGGTGTAACTGGCCCTAAAAGAGTTGTGGTTTCTCCAGACTTTCCTGTAAATTGTCTGTTGGACAATGATCTAGAAACTTCAGCCTGATCTGAAGTGGAGTTCAGGACACAGGCAGAGATGATTGGCATCTCTGCCAGTGCATTTGCTGTCAGCGGGGCTCAGGCCAAACACCTCAGCACTGAAGGAGCACTGGATCCTGAAAGAGTAGACCAGGTTGCTCCTAAGAGAAAGGTTAGGAAGGGTAAGGAATTATCCTCCTCCCAAACTCCCAGTGAGAGTCAGTCTCCTGAGAGAGATTACCTCCGTCCCTGTGAAGGAACTGTCCCAGAGGAACTTGGGCCTGACCAGGCAGAGTTCTTTGGGGCAGGGGGCCTTCCAGGGCAGACTTGAGTTTGGAGCAGAAATCCTGCCCGTCTCTTGAACAGCTGAGCCAGTAACTGCTTCTGAGGAAGCAGGGGGTGTCAGTGGGTCCCACAGGATCTATTGGGAAGATGGGCTCCTGTTTTCTGAAGGTAGAGACCCCAAGCCTGGTGCCACCAGGAGGTTGGTTATAACTCTAAAGTTTAAGGGCTTCCTACTCACCCTAGCACATGACATTCCCCTAGCAGGACACTTAGGCCAAAGCAAGACTTGGGACAGGCTTGTCCCTCACTTTCACTGGCCTCATATGTCAGAGGACACACAGGAGTTTTGTCGCTCCTGTATCACTTGCCAAGCCAGTGGTAAGGCAGGTGGTACTACAAAGGCCCCCATATACCACTACCTGTGGTGGGGGTTCCCTTTGAGAGGGTTGGGATTGACATAATTGGTCCCATGAACCCTCCAACAGCATCTGGACATTCTTACATCCTGGTGGTGGTGGACTATGCTACCATGCTACCAGGTATCCAGAAGCTATTCCCCTTAGGACCACCACAGCACCTGTGGTGGCAAGGGCCCTCCTGAGTATTTTCTCCAGGGTGGGTTTTCCTAAGGAGGTGTTAACAGACAGAGGTACCAACTTTATGTCTAGTTACATAACTGCAATGTGGAAAGAGTGTGGTGTCAACTACAAGTTTACCACACCCTATCATCCTCAATGCAGTGGGTTGGTTGAGAGATTCAACAAAACCCTGAAGGGCATGATAATGGGGCTCCCAGAAAAGCTCAGGTGAAAATGGGATGTTCTGTTGCCCTGCCTTCTCTTTGCCTACAGAGGTGCCACAGAGGGGGGTTGGCTACAGCCCTTTTGAACTTCTGTTTGGTCATCCAGTTAGGGGTCCCCTGTGTCTGGTGAAGGAGGGATGGGAGTTGCCTCTCAAACCTCCTAAACAGGATATTGTGGACTATGTACTTGGTCTCCGCTCCAGGATGGCTGAGTATATGAAGAAGGCATCCAAAAACCTTGAGGCTAGCCAGGAATTGCAAAAGGCCTGGCATGACCAAAAGGCTGTCTTGACTGTTTACCAGCCAGGGCAGAAAGTGTGGGTGCTGGAGCCTGTGGCCCCAGCAGCTCTCCAAGACAGATGGAGTGGACCCCACACCATACTTGAGCTAAAGGGAGAGGTCACTTAGTTGGTGGACCTTGGAACTCCCAGGAGCCCCCACAGGGTGCTCTATGTGAACAGGCTCAAGCCTTATGTTGACAGGGCAGACATGGACTTGCTCATGGCTACTGATGAGGGACAGGAGGAAGAGAGTGACCCACACCCTGACCTCTCACAGATCCCTGATGATGGCTCAGTAGATGGTGTAGCTTTGGCAAGCAGCCTCACTGAGCAGCAACAGTCTGATTGCAGGAAGGTCCTCAATCGGTTTAGGCACATGTTCTCACTGACTCCAAGTCAGACCACCTGGTGTACCCATGAAGTGGACACAGGTGAAAACCTGCCTGTAAAGAACAAAATTTACAGAGAACCTGACCATGTCAGGGATTGCATCAGGACTGAGGTCCAGAAGATGCTGGAATTGGGAGTCATTGAGCCCTCAACTAGTCCTAGGGCTAGTCCAGTGGTCTTGGTACCAAAACCTCACACCAAGGATGGTAAGAGAGAGATGAGGTTTTGTGTTGACTACAGAGGACTCAATGCAGTCACTAGGACTGATGCTCATCCTATTCCAAGGGCAGATGAACTCATAGACACTTTGGCCTCAGCCAAGTTTCTGAGTACTTTTGACCTTACAGCTGGCTACTGGCAAATCAGACTAGCTGAGGATGCCAAGCCAAAGACAGCATTTTCAACCCCTAGTGGGCACTACCAATGTGTGGTGATGCCTTTTGGCTTGAAGAATGCACCTGACACATTTCAGAGGTTGGTGAACAAAGTCCTCACAGGCCTGGAAGACTATAGTGCAGCTTATCTAGATGATATTGCTGTCTTTAGTTCCACCTGGGAGGATCACCTGGTCCACCTGAGAAATGTCTTGGAGGCCTTGCAACAGGCAGGCCTCACTATCAAGGCCACTAAGTGCCAGATAGGGCAGAGTCAGGTTGTGTATCTGGGCCACCTTGTGGGTGGAGGCCAGGTTCAACCATTGCAGACCAAAATCCAGACCATAATGGAATGGATTGCTCCAACTACCCAGACTCGGGTCAGAGCTTTCTTGGGCCTGACTGGGTTTTACAGGAGATTTATCAAGGACTATGGGTCCAAATTGACTCCCTTGAATGACCCATCAAAGAGAATGCCCAAGAAAGTTCAGTGGACAGTTAGCTGTCAGAAGGCATTTGATGACCTCAAGCAGGCCATGTGCACTGCTCCCATTCTGCAAAGTCCTCACTATTCCAAACAATTCATTGTTCAAACTGATGCATCTGAGTTGGGGGTAGGGGCTGTGTTATCACAATTGAATGCAGAGGGTCAGGATCAGCCAGTAGCTTTTATTAGCAGAAGGCTGACCCCCAGAGAGAAACGTTGGTCAGCTATTGAGAGGGAAGCATTTGCTGTAGTTTGCGCTCAGAAGAAGTTGAGGCCATACTTGTTTGGAACTCACTTCATTGTTCAGACTGACCACAAGCCCCTCTTGTGGCTAAAACAGATGAAGGGTGAAACCCCCAAACTTTTGAGGTGGTCCATTTCCCTACAGGGGATGGACTATACAGTGGAACATAGACCTGGGAGTAACCATGCCAATGCAGATGGACTCTCCAGATATTTCCACTTAGAACATGAAGACTCAACTGGTCAAGGTTAGTTTAATGTCCTTACATTTGGGGGGGTTTGTGTAGGAAAGTAGGATCTGCTTCTTATGGTTACCCCCACTTTTTGCACCCACTGTTTTGACTAGTCTGGCTGGGATCCTGCTATCCAGGACCCCAGCCTATCTGCTTTCTCCTTTAAATTGCAGCATATGTACTTTGGTACACTCCGGATTGGATACTGGGGTACCCTTATAAGTCCCTAGTATATGGTACCCATGTACCCAGGGCATAGGTACCCCAGAGGCCTCCCATGGGCTGAAGCATGTATTATGCCACCCATGAGAGGCCATGCAAAATGGAACCTCAGGTCTGCTACAGCAGCCTGTGTAAGATGGTGCTTGCACCACTTACTTTAGATATAGGTTCACTATATCTATAGGTCACTACACTTAAAACTTATAAGTCACCCCTATAGCAGGCCTTAACAATCCTGAAGGCAGGGTGCTGGGTTTTACGTGAGAGGGTGCTCCTGCATGAGCAGGGCCCCTCTGCAGTCTTCGGAGACCATTCTCCCGGGCTGTACGTGATACTACCAGACATATAGGTAGAGGTGCATTATAACATCGCGGTAAATGCTATCTCGAAAACGACTGCAACGAAGTATGTCGTGTTTGGTGTCAAACACCTTGGAATCATACCTCCACACCAGTAACTGGTGTGGGAGGTATGATTACTCCCATCAGAACCGAGGTTCTGGGGGTACCCAAGTCTACCGGTACCAAATTTCTTGAGCCTTAGAGCACAAAATGGATGCTGCCAGCCACAGACACGAGTCTGCACTCCTGCTGCTGAGCCAAGCTCGAGCAGAGGAAGGCAGCACAATAGGCATCCTGTCACAGGGAGGTGTTACCACCTCCCAGACAGGATTTAGTCTATTGGGGCTGGGTGGGTGCACTCTCAGTGCCAGAAAGTCTGCACGAGGGGCACATTTGGTGTCCCTGTGCATAGCCCATTTCAAACCAGTTCTGGGAGCACTCAGCTCCTGCTCTGGCGCGAAACTGGACAAAGGACATGGGTGTAGCCACCCCCCCGTCCTGTACCTCCCCTGAGAGGGTCCCTAGAATCTGTCCAAGCCTTTCCCGTGGGTATAAAATGGGTTACCTGGCTGCAGGACATTAGATTAACGTGGACAAGATTCTGCAAGAAGATACCACAGCACTTGGACCGTCTGGACACGCTGGACTTCGCTGGACCTTCCTTGGGCTCGACTTCATCTTCCCTTGCCGTCCCCAGTCTCGCCACTGTCCGTGATCCATACAGGCTCCATGCAGGACCCTGTGGAACTCCAAGACAACTGAAGAATCTCCCTTGGAGTGAAGGAGTCACTCCCCTGCAAACGCAGGCACCGTAACGCAACTGACCGGTTTGCTGACCCTGAGCTCCTGCGGACTCCGAAGGCTCCAGCAACACAGGAGGTGGGTTTCTGAAGGTCTCCGAGGTTGAGCTGCCCTCTCACTGAGTTTGAGGCGGATATCCCTCGTGGAGACTGAATACCCGTACCCCTGGGCACCGCGTTTATTTGCAACTGCACATACCTGTTGTCATTCAACAATTCCGTGCATTGGGCCATTTTTAGCCCTGACCCCAGCGCATCTTTCCTGAGAAGGACTTCGGCATCCTCCCACTCGGTGCCCTGCTAGCTGGTATCCTGCGAAACCGCCTGAGGTCCCCTCGCGACTTCTGTGCCTTTGGCCTGTGGGTCCACTTGAGGGTCAACTTTGCTTTCTTTGGGCTCCCCTGGTTGCTCCAGGCCTGCCCTGACTCCCCTTGCTGGGGTGAGTCTCCTGGTCCTTGCTGGGCCAGATCGACACTGAATTTGACCATCTCCGTTGTTGCTGTTGCCAAGGCTTGATTGGTGCTCCAGCTGGACACCGACCCCCTCAGCACTCGACATCCTTCGTGGGACAGCTTGCCTCTGGCTCCTGGTTGTCCTAGACATCTCCGGGTCCTCGCAGCTGAAGAGTCAAGATCACCGTCAACACACCTCAAACACCTGACATCAGTGGGCATTCGTTTACCGAGCTCCTGGTCACTCCAAAGTGACCCAGACTCTGTCCCCTCTGCTTTCAGGTTCTTCTCAACTAGAATCCACATTTGGATTCCAGCGGACACTTTTCCTTCTTTCAGCAGCAGCATTACTTTGTCGACGTCCATAGAAAACGACGAGGGTTTCCGAAGCCACTTCGCACCTATGCACCCGGCTCCTCTGGGATAGGTAACTCTGGTACAAAGGTATCCATGGGTGGGGTGGCTCTCCAAACCCTTAAGTTCCAAGGGCTGTCTTCGTAATCAGCTGGGAAGGGTCCTTAACCTCTAAATTTCCAACCGTGACTTTCTCATTGAATTGTACGGAGCACGCGGTCGTGTTCACACACTGCACCCGTCCTCCGTGGGGGTCCTTGTTCACTCGCCTTGGGTGGTTCCTTGGGGTCCCAGCGATTCTACACCTTCTAGACTAGGTCTAGTCCCGAGTCGTGATTCTTATACCACTTTCTTAGTATATGGTTTGGTCTCCCCCGGGAGCCCACTGTGTATTGTGCTACTTACGCTTGATTCTTTGCAACTGTATTATTTGATTTGTGTTCTATCCTCGTGTAGAGGATACTAGAGTGTTATATATAATAAATACATATTTTTATAACTACTGTGTGGTTTCCCTTTCATTTAACCAATACTATAAGGTTGCATTCTGGTAAAACAAGGTGCTTAACATTTCTTCAAGACTTAGCCTGAAGGCTGCTCTCCATAGCTACCACTAGGATAGCTTTCAATAAAGGTTATCTTTGATCTAATCACCATAAGGGTTGTTTGGACTGGTGCAAGGTGCCCACTTTAATTAGTGGACAGCATATACCAGGCCAACTTCTCACAGACCCTATTGCTCGGACTTCATTCTCTGGCTTGTCCTGAGCAAGGCTGCGCTTACTTGAAAAGGGACAAAAGAGGAAAGGTTTTACCATTTGTTACAGTTGCTGCATAGCTGCAGGGTCCACCAGACAACCTTGTATATCTACCTCATATAAGCAAATATATGTACCTCAAGGGAAAGCGATAGGAGTTCAAATGAGCTAATATATCTATCTATCTTAAGAGCTCACACTTTGGCTCCAACAAAGGATAACCAACCATGAATGGAGACGACAATGCTCACTCTACCGATGCTGAGGACAACATGGAATGGCACACAAAATTAAAGAGAGGACGTGACTCATCTCATGGTATTGAGGATCAGAGTCGCAGTCTTGAGAATTTAGTAGACCTTGAAAGAAAATTGCACTTGCAATTTCAATGCTTCTGGAAGGTGCACAGGCAAGCTTTGGTGCCTTTTCCAGTGAGTTTGGGCACAACCTGAGCTGAAACCACTTCATACCCTAAAAAACGATTGTTGACTTGGATGATTGAGCTCAGTAACTTTTAGTCCAATCTGGACCCTGCGTAACTGGACCCTATGGCTGGGCCTTCGTTCTCTGGCTTGGCCTTCGTTCTCTGGCTTGTCTGGAGCAAGGCTGCACTGAGGGGAAGGAGACATAAGGGAAAGGGTTTTACCAGTCGTTGAAGTCCCTGTGCAGCTGTCGGCCCACCAGACAAGCTAATATATCTACCTCGTATAAACTAAGATATATATCTCCATGGACAGTGATAGGAGAGGCAAAGGAGCTAAAATAACTATCTTAAGAGCTCACACTCCGACTCCAACAAAGGATTACCAACAATGAAAGGAGAAGCCAGTACTCACTCCACCGACGCTGAGGACAAAATGGAATGGCACAGAAAATCAAAGACAGGAAGCAAGCCGTGCCCAAACTCACCTCATGAAGCACCAAAGCTTGCCCATGCCATTTCCAGAAGCATTGAAAATGCTACTGCAAATCGCTTTAAAGTTCCACAGAATTCTCAGGACTGTGACACTGATCCTTAAGACCACGGAACGACTGGTGCTCAAACCACTTCATGCCCTAAAATGCCAATTGCTCACTTGGACGATTGAGCTCAGTTCCTTTTAGTCCAATCTGGACCCTGCGTAACTGGACCCTATTGCTCTGCCTTCATTCTCTGGCTTGTCTGGAGCAAGGCTGCGCTGAGGGGAAGGAGATTTAAGTGAAAGGGTTTTACCATTCTTTACAGTCTCTGCATAGCTGCAGGGTCCACCAGACAACCTTGTATATCTATCTCATATAAGCAAATACATGTACCTCAAGGGACACCGATAGGAGTGGCAAATGATCTAATATATCTATCTTAAAAGCTCACACTTTGGCTCCAACAAAGGATAATCAACCATGAATGGAGACGACAATGCTCACTCTACCGATGCTGAGGACAACATGGAATGGCACTCAAAATTAAAGATAGGACGTGACTCAACTCATGGTATTGAGGTTCATAGTCGCAGTCTTTTTTTTTTCTTTCTTTTTTCTCACAATAAATTTTTATTGTTGACAGACACAAAATGCCCAGATGACACAGGGCAGCACATTGTAAATGTATCATGACAGTATTAAAGATGTCACCTTTTACACTATAAAATCGTTGGAGAAAGGAGTATGCAGGAGACTGAATTGAATGCATTAAAACATTGCAAACAAAAACATCAGTATCACAAAGTCTCTGATAGACCTTATTAGATACAGATTCCCATCGTAATGTTTGAGTATAGTTGCAATTATACTCACTGTGAGCACCCAACTTTTGAACTCTATGGCAAATCGTCATTGCATAACATAGGAGGAATAGGTTCGAGATATAGACCCCGATAGACCCCGCGCTTCCATATCTTCGGGTGTTTCTGGGGACATCCGCGCACCTTAAATATCAGAATTTCTAATCCCATGGAGAAATCAAGGCCCTGTTTCCAGACACCTATAGATGGCGGAGACGTCGCCTTTCAGCCCTTGGCGATGTCACACTTTGCTAAAGTAAGCCCCAGAAATAACTGATGCCTTTTGTATCTATTGCCTCCAATTCCCTCTGTGATATGCAGCAGGGTCAATCGCGGTGACTGTGAAACGTCCCACCCCAGCACCTCGGAAAGACAAACCAGTACCCCACGCCAAAACCGTGACAGAGCAGTACAGTCCCATATCGTATGGAGGAAAGTGCCCTCGACCATCCCACACCACAAACACAGGGGGGATGTGATCATCCCCGCGCGCCAAAGCCTATAGCGAGTGAAGTACACACAGTGTAGATATTTAAATTGTATAAGGCGAAGGCGTGCAGCGATGGCCGCCCCCCGAAGGGACTCAAGAGCCTCAACCCAGTCGTCCTCTTCAAGTGGACCCAAATCCTCCTGCCCGCTTCTCTGGTCTTGTTAAGTGTTGTGAGCCTGTTAGTGACTAATGTGCGGTACAGAGGTGTGATTTTGTGCGCACCCATCTGGCCCAGGAATGCCTTGGCCTCAATAGGATTAAAGTCGGGAATGCTATCTTGCTGAGCCAGGTACGGGGAGAGTGCGTGGCGAAACTGCAAATATCTGTAAAATTGAGACCCAGGCATTTGGAATTCAAATTGTAGCTGTTGGAAAGACTTCAGGGCCTGACCATGGAGGACGGTGCCAATCGTCGAGATCCCAATACTGTCCCAGCCCATGAACCCCGGCAATCCAGACATTTGTGGCAGGAGACCATTGCGCCAAAGAGGAGTCTCTTTCGTGAGTCTGCCCCACCACCCCATCCTATGCAGTGTTTGTCGCCATATCACAAAAATCGTCCGTGTTGCGGGCGGTAGCGATTTGAAGCGCCGCACTAGAATATAGGAGTGTGTGCAAAGATCTAGAGTCCATAAGCCAATGCTCAACTGCATAGGCAGGATCTCGCCTATCGCCATACCACCAGTCATTTAATATGAGGAGATGGTATGCCTGGACGTCTGGAGTCGCAAGACCCCCACAGTAAGTGGACTGAAAGCACGTTCGCAGTGCAACACGCACGGAGCCCCCACCCCAGAGAAAGTGATTAAGGACCGTGTTTAGTTGCCGAAACCATGTATGTAATTTCGGATAGGGATGATTTTGAAGTTGGTAGAGGAGGCGAAGTAGTGAGACCATTTTGAAAATGGCCGATCTGCCAAACAATGATAGGCAAATGTGACCAGGAGCGCACCTGTTCCTTAATTTGAGTCAATAAAGGGGCCAGATTCTTACTCCAGGAGGCAGGTTGAGACGACGACAGAAACACCCCCAAGTACCTAAAGCCATCCGGCACAACCGTCACTTCATGTGTCCAAGTCCCGAGTTGGTCATCTTCGTGCAGAGGCCACAAAAACGACTTGCGGGCATTCATATAAAGACCGGAGTTTTCACCGAAAATTTACATTAGGCACAACAGACGTGAGCCGGATCTATTTGGACCTGTGAGAAAGAAAAGTACGTCATCAGCGTACAACGCTATACGATCGGAGACCTCCCGCGACCACTCAAAGCCATGTAACTGGGCGTCGATTCTCACCCATGCCGCAAGTGGTTCCATGGCAAGCGCAAAGAGATATGGAGACAAAGGACATCCGCGTCTGCTGACGCCTCCCGATACGAAACAGCTGCGAGATTGAGTCTGTGATCCGTACCGAGGCAGTAATGTCAGTGTATAGAAGTCGAATATATTGGAGCAGTCGAGGGCCAATGTTAAGGCGGCCCAAGAGCGCAAAGAGATAGGTCCAACTGAGAGAATCAAAGGCCTTATCAATATCTGCAAGAAGGAGTGCAGCCGGCTCATTCAGCCGATCTACAGAGACGATAGCGTTGTGTGCACGTCTGATAATATGTCGAGTGGCACGACCGGGCATAAAGCCCGCCTGTCCTGGTGTACTAAAGTTGTTATCTGTGGAACAATGCGATTTGCAATGATTTTGGCTAAAAGTTTTGCCTCTACATTTAGTAGGGAAATCAGTCTATATGAGGTATGCAATTCTGGGGGCCGACCCGGTTTTATGAAGATTACAATTTCAGCGTGACGCCAGTCCGCCGGGAGCCGGCAGTCCTCCACCGCAGCCTGAAGAGCCGCCAAATAATGTATGGAAATTTGCGAGGAGTATTTCTTGTAGAACTCGCAAGGAAACCCGTTTGGGCCCGGTGCTTTACCTGAGAGCATGTCAGCCAGGGCACTCTGAACCTCCTCCACTGTGATCGGAACGTCCAGGTCATCACGCACAGAGTCCGACCGGGATTGCGGGGGCAAATCAGTCAAAACCCGATCAATGGTAACCTCAGGAAGAGTCTCCCGGGGAGTGTATAGGTCTGTGAAATAATCCGCGAAGCTGGTAGCGATACAGATTGGGTCTGTAAGAACCTCACCCGCCGGACCGAGGATTTCGGGAAGGGTCACGGGTCGGAGCGCCCGCTTGCACAGACGATGTAGAAGGGCACTAGATTTGTCCCCCCACTGATAGATTCGGCTACGCGTGGCTAGCCAATACATTTTGGCTTCGTCCAGCAAGTCGCTAGCATACAATTGTTGTGTCATGGAGATCTGGCGGCGAGCCACGCCACCATCTGCACCCCGACTTTCTTCTTTCCAAATCAATGATTTGGGCCTCAGCGCGAATCAGTTTTTCCCGGCGCTGCCGACGCAGTGCAAAAGGCAATGTCCACCCCCCTTAGTGTTGGTTTCATGGCCTCCCAAAGAGTCCCAGGGGAGTCTACAGTGCCAATATTATGGGAAAAATATTCAGTGATGGCAGAGAACATCTGGTGATGATAGTGATCATCTTGTAGTAGCCATGTTGAAAGGCGCCAACGGGGCGGGGAACGACCGGGGCCCAGCCGCAGTACAAGTGTTACTGGGGAGTGATCTGATAATCCCCTGGGTAGGATCTCAGCTGCCTCGATGTAAATGTGGGGTGAGGAGATAAATATATAATCGAGGCGGGAGAAAGAGTCATGAATATGTGAGAAATATATGTATTCATTCGCCGTCGGATGCAATTTCTGCCAGGAATCAACCCATCCCACTCCCTGGATCAGGGCCTGGAGCTTAGATTCAGGTGTGTCAGTCTGCTGCCCCGTGCTACGCCATCTATCTAGTGAAGGGCACATGACATTGTTGCAGTCGACCCTGGAGACCATCAGGCCCTGCGGAAGCTCGGCCCAGAGAGACGTCAATCGCTCCATCAAGTTCCATGATCGGGGTGGGGGGGGCATACACACAAACTAGCGTGAGACGCTCACCATACAATGTGCCCGTCACTGCTACATATCGGCCCTGGAGGTCAGACCAGATCCGATCATGAACAAATGGCTCCCCACAACGGATTAAAATCGCCACACCCCGGGATCCCCGAGTAAAGCCAGAGTGGTATGTCTGTACAAAACCGAAGTGCGCCAGGCCAGGTGTCTTGTTGCCCAGCATGTGGGTTTCCTGTAGCATCAAAATATCTGCGTGGTAGCGCTTAGCCTGGCAGAGTACGGCCCCTCTTTTAATCTTGTCTAGCAGGCCACGGATATTCAATTGTCGCACCTGGGTTTCTGCCATATCGGGTGTCTGATATGTAGGGAGATCAACATGTGGGTGCTGTAATGCGATCGGAGTCGATGTACGATACAAAATACTATGACACTGTGAAACATTGTAAACTTCCCCAAAAACCCCCCTCCCAATACCTCAAAAAATGTAGAAGCATCTGTCGTGGTATGGCAATGGTCCCGCCCCCAACAGGGGGTAGGAACTGTTCCTATCCAATGGATCCCCATTAAACATTTATTGTACATACAAGTGACAACGAGCTCACTAAAATGTACAAGTCCGTGCAGCCCAAATGAAATAGCAGTCAAGCTTAATGAGTCTATCAAACAGTTCTGCCAGCATTTGTTATGAATGAGTAGAAGATTGCTGACTCTCCATTATACGTCTACGAGAAGTGCTGCGATTCTGGGATCTTCTCCTAGAGCGCGACCGGCGCTGTTGTTTCCCAGCAGTCCTGGGCGGACCCCGGCCAGAACCCACCGATGAAGTGTCTGAGTCCATTCCAGAAGGGGATGGGTCTTCAATTTGACTGATTCGTCCGTCCATCTGAACCACCTCCTCGGGTGATTCAAAGAAATAGGTCTGTGATTTGTAGGAAACACGCAGACGGGCTGGAAATAGTAGGGAGTATTGGATTTTTAGGCCACGCAGACGGGCCTTTGCCTCAGTAAATGATTGTCAGCGCTGTTGGACCACTTTAGTGTAGTCAGGGAAAATCATGATATGTTGAGAGGCATATATAAGAACCCCTTTCTGCCGTGCATGTTGGACGATTGTGTCCCGGTCTTTGTAGTTAAGGAATCGGGCAATTATTGGACTGGGATGTGCCCCGGAAGGCGGTTTCTGCTGCAAAACGTGATGTGCCCGTTCAATTATAAAACATGTGGATATAGAGTCAGCAGGGAGCCAGTCTATAAGCTATTTGGTTAGGAAGTCTACCATATTATTGTTCTCGCAACCCTCGGGAAAGCCCACAAAACGGAGGTTGTTCCGTCGAGCACGGCCCTCCGCATCCTCCACTCTAGCTGCCAGGCCGCGCGTCAGCAACTCCAAGCTGGTCACCTTCTTTTGAAGGGTGGTCACTGCATCCTCTGTTGTAGAGATTCGCGACTCGGTTTAGTTTATCCTCTGGACCGCGTTGCGAAGGTCCTGGTGAAGGAGCATGACGTCCGATCCAACCGCGCCAATTTTAGCCTCAAGCGCCTCTCTAGATTGTGTAATAGCCGCCAACAACGCGACATTATCAGGAGTAGCGGTCGCCGCGGCCTCAGGGAGAGATGACTGGGCGCCGGGGACCAGTGAATTTGTCCATGGTAGACTGTTTTCATGTGGCCCCAGGTGGCTTATCTTTAGCCATTGCAATCTAGGCGGAAGAGAAGTGCCCCCGGATATATAGCTGCAATAAACTGAAACCAGTAGGTCTTCCACACACAGCCCGCACCTCTGGCGTGTATCACCAAGCAGCCAGGGACGGTCATCGGGGAGGGGCTCCACACCCACAAGCCGCACCAGGACCTAGCCCGGCCGCTTCCGCAGACGACAGCCCCCCACCCCGCCCAATGGGTGTCCCCAGCCCCAAACAGCCCATCAGCGGCCAGGCCGACACCACCGGCGATAAGGTATTTCAGTGACCGGCTGGACCAGTCAGTATATATAGTTGGGGGTCAGGCAGTAAAGTCACTAGTTCCAAGGTGGGGCAGCACGCGCTATATCAATGGAGCAGCGTCCAGGGCAGCGCAATCCTGGGAGAAGAAAATCAGGCCCCAGGCAGGGGAGCGACAATGAAATGAAAGAGCTGGGGAGGCCACAACACATCTACCAGGATTTGCTCCCGGGCAGCACACGTCCAGGCTCCCAGCCAGGCTCTGCCAATTTATGCCGGTACTCCCCCTGAAGGCAACGCTGCACCCCACAGAAGCAATCACCAGGCCGCACGAAGACCACAATATGACCCTGTCCTAGGGGCAGCGCGGTCCGATATAGCCGCCAAGCCTCGGAGCGCCTGGTTCACTCCAGGCAGCACGGCCATGTCATCAGTGCCGCTAAGCTACCCCCAGACATCTGTGGCTCAGAGCGGGCAATCTGATAAGCGGCAGGGAGACGCCGCGGGGGGTAGAGTTCCAGTCACCAAGCCAGGCTGCCAGCACCCCACGGCCAGTGGTGACCACTGGTATCTCGGCTCCAGCCGACTGCGGCCCACCCGCAGCTCCAGATCCAGCCAGGCACACAGCGGATGCGAGGAAGAGAGGTGGCCGCACACCGGGGCTCCAGCCAAACACCAGTCACAGCGTCCAATAAGTGGGCCGCAGCTCAGGCCTCCGCAGCACGATCTCGGCCACCACGGAGGATCGAACACCAGGAAAGGGGGCCTGGGGGCCCCACGGTCTGACCCAAACCTCCGACCCCACCAGTACTCCAGCGGGGGCAGCATCCCGGGGATCTCACAGTGACCACGTACCTGGCAGGCCCGCCCGGGCAAAGCACAAGATGGTGGCACAGCTTCGTTGTGGGTCGTCAGTAGCCTCCACTACCCCGGCCGCGGATCCCTGCCGTGACCCAGATGGGGCGAATAATCCAGCTAGCCCTCGAGGTAAAGTCCCGGGGGTGGGGGGGCTCAACAAGCGATAGTGATTAGAGCCGCGTATAGCTGATGGGCAGCTGGAACATTCCTCCTGAGACCAGGTATGCCCAGGCCGACACCCGGGCCCGAGTCCGCTCACTACAACGGCAGCGCCAGGCAGAATCCAGAGCCCAATGGAGGCATCACAGGTGCACTATAGATATGCGGTGTCCCACAGAGGGTCTAGTGGGCAAAAAAACTGCAGCTTGATGGCAGGATTAATGAAGGATTCCTAGCGGGCTCCGGGAGCTTTTCCAAGGCGCGTCCGCCATGTCGGACCGCCTGGCCACGCCCCATAGTCGCAGTCTTGAGCATTTAGTAGAACTTGAAAGAAAATTGCAGTTGCAATTTCAATGCTTCTGGAAGGTGCACGGGCAAACTTTGGTGCTTTTTCCAGTGAGTTTGGGCACAACCTGAGCTGAAACCACTTCATACCCTAAAAAACGATTGTTGACTTAGATGATTGAGCTCGGTAACTTTTAGTCCAATCTGGACCCTGCGTAACTGGACCCTATGGCTGGGCCTTCGTTCTCTGGCTTGTCCTGAGCAAGGCTGCACTTACTAGAAAAGGGACAAAAGAGGAAGGGTTTTTCCACTTGTTACAGTCGCTGCAGTGTCCACCAGACAACCTTTTATATCTACCTTATATAAGCAAATATATGTACCTCAAGGGACAGCGATAGGAGTGGCAAATGAGCTAATATATCTATCTTAAGAGCTCACACTTTGGCTCCAACAAAGAATAATCAACCATGAATAGAGACGACAATGCTCACTCTACCGATGCTGAGGACAACATGGAATGGCACACAAAATTAAAGATAGGATGTGACTCATCTCATGGTATTGAGGATCAGAGTCGCAGTCCTGAGCATTTTGTAGAACTTGAAAGCAAATTTCCCTTGCAATTTCAATGCTTCTGGAAGGTGCACGGGAAAGCTTTGGTGCTTTTTCTGGTGAGTTTGGGCACAACCTGAACTGAAACCACTTTATACCCCAAAAAACGATTGTTGACTTGCATGATTGAGCTCGGTAACTTTTAGTCCAATCTGGACCCTGCGTAACTGGACCCTATGGCTGGGCCTTCGTTCTCTGGCTTGTCCGTAGCAAGACTGCGCTGAGGGGAAGGAGACATAAGGGAAAGGGTTTTACCAGTCGTTGAAGTCCCTGTACAGCTGTCGGCCCACCAGACAAGCTAATATATCTACCTCGTATAAACTAATATATCCATCTCAATGGACAGTGATGGGAGAGGCAAAGGAGCTAAAATACCTATCTTAAGAGCTCACACTCCGACTCCAACAAAGGATTACCAACAATGAATGGAGAAGCCAGTACTCACTCCACCGACGCTGAGGACAAAATGGAATGGCACAGAAAATCAAAGACATGAAGCAAGTCGTGCCCAAACTCACCTGATGAAGCACCAAAGCTTGCCCATGCCATTTCCAGAAGCATTGAAAATACTACTGCAAATCGCTTTAAAGTTCCACAGAATGCTCATGACTGTGACGCTGATCCTTTTTAAGACCACGAAACGACTGGTGCTGAAACCACTTCATGCCCTAAAAAGCCGATTGCTCACTTGGAAGATTGAGCCCAGTTCCTTTTAGTCCAATCTGGACCCTGCGTAACTGGACCCTATTGCTCGGCCTTCATTCTCTGGTTTGTCCTGAGCAAGGCTGCGCTTACTAGAAAAGGGACAAAAGAGGAAGGGTTTTACCATTCGTTACAGTCGCTGCATAGCTGCAGGGTCTACCAGACAACCTAGGTCCTTTTTCCAGGGAGTTTGGGCACAACCTGAGCTGAAACCACTTCTTACTCTAAAAAACAATTGTTGACTTGGATGATTGAGCTCGGTAACTTTTAGTCCAATCTGGACCCTGCGTAACTGGACCCTATGGCTGGGTTTTCGTTCCCCGGCTTGTCCGGAGCAAGGATGCGCTGAGGGGAAGGACACATAAGGGAAAGGGTTTTACCAGTTGTTGAAGTCCCTGTACAGCTGTAGGCCATCAGACAAGCTATCTACCTCGTATACACGAATATATCTATCTCAATGGACAGTGATATGAGAGGCAAAGGAGCTAAAATATCTATCTTAAGACCTCACACTCTGACTCCAACAAAGGATTACCAACAATGTTATGTTATGTTGATATTACTTGCTATAGCGCACGTATCACCCGGGGGCATCTCTGCGCTGTTGCGGATCCTGGCTTGAGGTGCAAGTCAGATAAAATTGACATAGATAGGCTTTTAGTAGTTTCCTGAATTTGCTGTATACGGGGGTGGGAAACTGCGTTTACAACGCTGGTAATACCACGTGGGTATGTTACAACGCGGACGTTACATCGTCCACGTTGTTACCATGCATGGCATTACATCGCAAGTCGTTTCTACGACTTGCGCTAGATGGCGCGCAACACCAGGGAATGTGTTGGATTTTAAATCCAACACATTCCCTGCTTTTGCGCTTAACTGGAGTAGGAATAGTAATTTATACTATTCCTTAGTCCAGCGTGCCATCGAGTGCAAGTCGTAGAAACGACTTGCGATGTAAAGCCATGCGTGGTAACAATGCGGATGATGTAACGTCCGCGTTGTAACCTACTGCGGGGTAATGGATACATTCACGGGGGTCCCTCAAAGGGTTATGGGTAGTTTATTCCAGTATCTTGGGGCGATGTAAGAGAAAGCCTTGCCCCCGTTGCGAGTTTGATGAATTCGGGGAACACACAGGAGTGCTTGGGTGCTTGATCTGAGATTTCTGGCGGGTACATAGGTTGTGAGTTTTTTTCCAAGATAGCGTGGGCCTTTGCCTCTCAAGGCATTGTACGTAAGACAGCAGATTTTAAAGTAGGAGTGCTTCTTCACTGGGAGCCAATGCAATTCCTTTAACAAAGGCGCAGAAGGGGTGCCTGCGGGACGGTTCAGAACTAGTCTTGCTGCAGTGTTCTGAACCATCTGTAGCTTAGTGAGCAAGGTATCCCCAACTTCGGCCAGCAGAGCATTTCCGTAGTCCAGTCTACTTATCACCATAGCCTGGACCAGGGTTCTGCGGGTGTTAGTGGGGAGGAGAGGGAAGATTCTCCGCAGGAGGCGCATGTTGGAATAGCAGGAACTTGTAGTGGCAGCAATATGGTCTTTCATTGTTGGGGCTTGATCGAGTTTTATCCCTAAGTTTTTTACCGTTTGTTTAGGCACAGGATTGGCACCCAGTTGGTGCGGCCACCAGTCGTCCGACCAGATGGCTGGTGCTTTTCCAAATAGCATAATCTCTGTTTTTTCTGGATTTAACTGAAGGTAATTCTCAATCATCCAGTTGGAGATTGCTAGCATTCCGGCCACAAACTGCTTCTTCTCCGCTTCTAGGTCGTGGCCCATGGTGAACATCAGCTGGGTGTCGTCAGCGTATGAAATGATTTCAAAGCCAAAATGCTCTGCAATCCTTGCAAGCAAGGCCATATAAACATTGAACAGGGTGGGGCTCAGGCATGAGCCCTGAGGTACACCCTTATCCAGATGCATCTTGCCTGATGAATATGGACCTTGAACTATCGTCTGGTGTCTGTCTGACAGAAAGTTCTGCAACCATTTTAGCGCAGTTCCCTGGACCCCGATTTCCTGCAGTCTTTCCACAAGCCTTGAATGTGAGATGGTATCAAAGGCTGCAGACAAATCTAATAGTATCAGTACTACCGGTCTTCCTACATCCATTTCCTGTCTCAGTGAATCAGTAACGGCCAGAAGTGCCATCTCTGTACTGAACCCTGGTCGAAATCCCGATTGAGAGGGATCGAGAATATTATTGAGTTCTAGGTATGATCCTAGCTGCCTGTTTATTAGGCCTTCCGATTGTTTACCCAGGAGAGGTAGCAGGGAAATTGGGCGATAGTTACTGAGTACTTGTGGGTCCAGTGTGGCTTTTTTCAGTATGGGCCGTACACATGCTTCCTTCCACTCTATTGGGATGATTCCGGTGTGTATTGAGCAGTTAAAAATCTTTTGAATCACGGGGGCACAACAGGTGGCTAACAGAGCCATCGTCTTAGACGGGCATGGATCCTGAGGTGATCCAGATTTAGCTGTGACCAGGGAGTTATATACTTCCTCTAAAGTGATAGGCTGAAAACAGTCCAATGTACTGAGGATTGCTTTTCCTCGCTCTCCTGTCCTTATAGTGAGCTCTGAATCCTGCCGGGGAGCAGCCAAACAATTAGAATAGATATTAGATATTTTTTGCTGAAAGTAATTAGCCAATGAGTCACAGAACTCCTGAGATTCCACTGGAGCTTGACTGCAGGCTTGCGGGGAAATAAAATCCTGTACTATGCTAAAAAGTGCTTTTGAGGAGTTGCTGGCTTGTTCAATTTGACTTATAATAAAGGTTCGCCTGGCAGTTTTGATGTTTCGGTGGTATTGGGCCAGAGCCTGTTTGTAATGTTCCCTATCTTGGGGCTCTTTCCTTCTCCGCCAGAATCTCTCTAGTGTTTTACATTTTGATTTTTCTACTTTTAAGTCTGGCATAAACCATGGCGCTGATTGTCGCCGCTGTTTGGGGCCAAATTTCTTAGAAGGAATCGTTACATCCAGCGCCATCGTGAGGGCTGAATTAAAGCATTTCAGTAATTCAGACACATCAAGGTTATTGTTTGGTGGCTTGGAGTGGAAGGCATTGCTAAAATCTTCCAAAGTAAGTTTATGCCAGGGTCTGCTCGCTTCCTGTAGCAGTCCATTATTTGCAGTAGGACCCAGAGAGTTCAAGGGCTGGATATTGAATGTGATTAAGAAGTGATCCGTCCACGTAAAGAGGAGAGGGGGCTTACAGTCCAACTGGTCTGTATTGGAAAAAATTAGATCCAGCGAATGACTGGCCGAATGGGTCGGGCCTGTAAGTCTTTGGACTAGCCCTAGTAATTCCAGGTCAGTTAGAAGTTTATTAACTTCTGGATTAGTGTATTTTTCACCATGAAAGTTGAAATCGCCTAGCAGCAGAAATTTGTTAGATGCTAGGACATGCGTGACTATTTGTTCTATCAGTAGGTCACTAAAATTAGTTTTTGGTCCTGGGGGACGGTAGATCAGTGCTTCGTTCCAACTATCTGTGGCGGATATATTTATCTTAAAAATCCCTAGTTCCAAATTGTCGTTACTTATGGTTGAAATCCAGATCACATTTAGGGTGTCTTTGAAGGCTATGGCAATGCCACCTCCTATTTTTCCTCCTCTATCCAATGAATGGAGAAGCCAGTACTCACCCCACCGACGCTGAGGACAAAATGGAATGGCACAGAAAACCAAAGACAGGAAGCAAGTCGTGCCCAAACTCACCTGATGAAGCACCAAAGCTTGCCTATGCCATTTCCAGAAGCATTGAAAATGCTACTGCAAGTCGCTTTTAAGTTCCACAGAATGCTCAGGACTGTGACGCGGATACTTAAAACTACGAAACGACTGGTTCTGAAACCACTTCATTTTTTTAAACGTATTTTTATTTGCATTTGTAAATATTCGACATACGTTTCATGGTTCAAACAACAGCATATTTAGAAACAAGCCATCCGGCAATAGTGGTAATACATTACAAAGGGGGGTACCTATAAGTCTGAGCATAGAGCCATAGAACAAGCCCAGCTGCATCTCTGGCAAACCCTGTGTTCAGAGGGTTACCTCCCGATAATAGTCTGACATATAACTGTTACTTGCAGTCAGTGAACATCGTTCTCAATATACGCCCCACCACAATTTGTTCGCAAGCAATTACAGGTGAGAGTCACCACTAATGGTCCTGGATATCAATATAACTTGCACGCATACCGCAATGCTTCTCTGTTTGTTTACATACACATCTAATTAAAAAGGAAAAGAAAAACCGAATGTAAACAATACCAGAATAGGTGAGCTGCGTGTAGAGGGGGAATCATATCGCAGTTAGTATAGCATGTGTTGAGGGGAGTTGCGCCAGAGTGGGACCTCCCACGTGTACTGGGAGGATGAAGGTGGGGAGCCCCCAATAATCAGCAAACTCTGTGTGAGGAAGTGATAAGTTACTATCGTTCGTATTCCCTCAGTCGAACACCCATCTGGCGAGCACCCGACGCCATCGAATGGCTCAAGGGGCGTCTCAGGTTATGTATCGGCAGAGCGGGGTCCCTGCTCTGAGCCGGAGTCTGTCCCATGTGACTCACACCCCGCTGGGTTTTCCCAGCTCGTCATCACCTCCTGCCATTGCCCGGCTATTGGATGCTTCCACATGCCCTTAGACTCTTCCCAGTTAAGTGCCCTACCTTCTGCCCCTGCCCACATAATGATGTCTCTATTCCAGGCCTCAAATCGGGGTCCTCGTAAGGATTTCCATTCCGTCGCAATTCGACGTTTAGCCAAAGCCGGCGCCAGATCTACCAGCCTGTTCCCAACTTTATGCTTTGGCGGTCTCGGGAAGAGACTTAGTAAACAAGCATCCACTGTGGGGGGCAATGTTCTGCCCAGAACCTCTCCGAGCTTACCAAGTGTAGCCTCCCAAAAAGGCCGTAAGCTTTGACATTCCCAGGTCATGGGGCCGAAGTCCGCATCTGGGTGCATGCATCTCGGGCAGTGGCGGACCTCGCCCCCATAAGCCACATTAAGGCGGTGCAGTGTCATGTATTTGAATTGTATGTATTTTAGGTGTGTATTGCGAGAAATCATTTTAGGGTAACGCAAGACCCTGCGCCATTCTGCGTCCGTAGGTACTCTGCCTCCAATATTATCCCACTTCGCCCGCAGGTCGCCCAGGGGACCGACCGATGCTGATTGCAGAGCTACATAGAACCATTTCACCAAGTGCCCCGCAGTCCCAAGCTAAATAGAGCATGCAATACTGGGTGGGTCTCTGGCTCCCCTTGTTCCATATCTGTGCAAATGTGCGAACCAGGGCCTCATAATACAGAAACTGGCCAGGAGGAAGGCTGCAGTCCTCCACCAGGTTGAGAAACGGGAGTAGGGACCCATCCATGAAGCAATCCCCGACGCTATCTAACCCCACTTCCGTCCAGCAGGCCAATTACTCGCCCGTGAATGTAGTCTGGGGATCGCCATGTGGCAGACCTACAAGCGGCAGCACGGGGTGTACTTTGTAAGTCGCCGCTCCCTGCCCTGGCATCTACCCCAAGCGTGAAAAGCCGTACGCTGTAACAACAAGCAATATGGGGTAGGCGTTTTTGGTAACAGCAATTTTGCCATCATTAGACTAGGATGAGATTCTGGGTGCGACAGAAATGTTCCATCCTCATTCACACCTTCCACCCATTGCGCCAGCCATTGCAACTGAGCAGCGAACATATAATGCTCAAAGTTTGGTACCCCTAAGCCACCCTCAGATATTGGACGCTGTAACGTTTGAAGAGACACCCTGGGACGCCCATCACCTCACACCAGCTCACGCAGCAGGGAGTTCAGGGGTCGGAACCAACCGCTGGGCAATAAAACCGGGAGATTGATGAACAAGTACAGTAAACGCGGGAGCATGACCATTTTAGAGAGGGAGATCCTGGCCATAATAGGTAGTTGCAGTGTACGCCAAAAGTGCACGCATGAATGCAACGAACGCAGCGTTTTACCCAGGTTACCCTCCTTCAAGTCCTCCAGGGAGTGAAATACCTGTATACCTAGGTATTTAAACGTATTCTGAGCCCATATTATATCAGCCATCAGGACATCGGGTCTATGCGCAGGGCCTGCTAACGGGAACAGATACGTCTTGGCCTTGTTAACTCGCAGTCCCGAGAGGCACGCAAAGTCCTCTAGGATATATATGGCTGCTGAGGTACCGTCGACTGCATCCGATAAATAAAGCAGCAGATCGTCTGCGTAAAGGGAGACTTGGTGCGTCCACCCTCCCACAGTCAATCCAATTCCTTCCCTACCCAAAATGTCGCAGCAAGGGGCTCGATAGCCAGGGCAAACAGGAGGGGAGATGGAGGGCACCCCTGCCTATTCCCTCAAGCTACCTTATATTCTCTGGAGATCGTTCAACCCGTTCTGACCCTAGCTGTGGGCGTCGCATATAAAAGCCGCACCCACCGCACCCATTCCTCTCCCAGGCCCATACAGGGCATTACCTCATACAGGTATCCCCACCCCACCGTATCAAAGGCTTTTTCTAGATCTAGAGAGAGCACTGCTGCCTGGTGATTGGTCGGGGTTTCAACATGATAGAGAAGAGAGTACAGCCGGCGAAGGTTATACGAGGTGTTGCGGGAAGGAATAAACCCATTCTGATCAGGGTGGATCAATGCCTTCATGTGGGGAGCTAACCTACCGGCCAGAACTTTACTCAAGATCTTGAAATCCGTATTAAGCATGGAGAGGGGTCTATAATCTTTAACCCCCGCCTCCGGTTTCTTGGTTTTCGGGAGGTGGAATCACCAGGGCTGTCCGGGTGGTGCCAGGCAGCTCCCCAGGTTCATATGCATCAGCATACAATCTAACTAATTGTGCGTCTGGCCCCGGCATTTTACCGGTGGCCAACGCATGGATGGCAGCCTTAATTTCCTGCAGGGTTACCAGCTCCCCCAGTTCTTCTTGATCCTCCTCTTCCAGCACCTGGAGCGGTAGTGGGTCTAGGTACTCTCTTACGGTCAGCCGGGTAGCAGCTCCTGGGGCTGTGTATAGTTGTTCATAATATGTTAGAAAGGAGTCATTAATCTCATCTGGGTCATACATCGTCTCCCCAGTGTCCAAGCCAATTTGCGTGATTGGGGAGCCTCCTAATTCAGGTTTAATTAACCTTGCTAAAAGACTGCCCACCTTTCCCTCCTCCCTCTGCACTTTATCGAGGTATTCTTAGTGGTTATAACAAAGCAGTCGCCCCAGAGCTTCGTTATACTTTGACCGCGTTTCCTGTAGCGCCACCCGGGTTGCGTCGCCAGTACCCTGGACATTATCAAGTCTACGGATGTTCCCTTCTAACTCCAGTATTTCCCGCCGAAGCTCCCTGTAGGCTCCCGCCGCTTGCCCCATGCAGTGACCCCGTACCACTACTTTAAATGCCTCCCATTCTATCTAAGAGGAGGATGCTGTATTGGCGTTGATAGGGAAGTATGAATCTAGGAGTGTATGCAGTGATGCATGAAAGGGGGCATCGTCAAGCAATGCCGGGTTAAATCTCCATGTGGGGATCGGAGGGCACCGTCCTAGCGGTAGGTGTGTCATTACCAGGGGACTATGATCCGACAATGTATGACCTAAGTATTCCGTGTGTGTAATGGAGCTGTTAAAGCAGGGGAGCATAAGAACATGTCTAGGCGCATGTGTACTTGGTGCACTGGTGAAAAGAAAGAAAACTCCCTTGCATTATGATGCTGTACTCTCCAAGTTTCTTCAATACCCCAGTGTGCGGCCCATGTTCGAAATCCCGAGGCCGTGCGGTGTGGCTGCGATCCCAACAAGGGAGGGTGGGACCGGTCAGCATCCACGTCTGCTACACAGTTGAAATCCCCCCAAGGATCAGGCTACCCCTTAGTCCATCGGCCAATACAGCAGAGAGGGAGTCCAAGAAGCCAACCTGATCTTGATTGATTAGGAGCGTAAATGTTACCCAAGGTGACCACCTGACCCGCCAATCTTCCTGTGGCCAACATGTACCGGCCTCCCACATCAAGCCACGACCGCTCTACAGCAAAGGGGACCCCCGGCTTGACCCATATCAGCACCCCTCTGGCAAAAGCCAAGTAGGTGGTGGCGAAAACCTGGCCCCTCCATCGTCGTTTCAACTTTGCCACTTCCTCACTATTTAAATTGGTTTCCTGAAGGAACGTTATATGGATGTCTCTGCGCCTCAGATATGAATAAAGGTTATGACGCTTTACCTTAGACCCCATTCCTCTGATGTTCCATGTTAGGAACCGTATAACATTATGGGCCTCTGCCATGTGCGTACAGTGTCACCAACCAGGCCACAGAGCGGGATTCCCCCCCCCATGGCATCCCCGGTTCCATACCATCCCATCCCTCTGCAAGCTTCAAAAACCAAACACACCCAACTCCCCGACCCCAGGGCAGTCCAACAACGGTCAGCCGCCCAAACATTATGTGAAACATGTGATGGCAAATGAGGCCCTACCGCAGTACGGCTCTCAACGCGGGCTAGCATAGGAAGCTTAAAGTAGGACGCCCTCACCAATCGGAGCGCACCAGCCCCTTGTAGAAAAAGAGAAGCAGCCGGGGCCTAGAATCGCCAGCTATCGGGCAGTGCCCCTCTGTGAGCCGTAGGTCTCTTATCTCACCAAGGGATTCAAATAATATCGTCTGCCGTGTTCGAAGTCACCACCGGTAGCTTCACACCATCACTGTGGGAGGTGTCCATATCATTGTCCGCTGTATCTTTCGAGGAGCCGGCCTCGACCTCCAGAGTAGGGCTCCGACCCTGCATCAGCGCTGCAACAGCCTGTAGTGCTTCAGCTCTCTCTTTTTCCATTTGCGATGAAGACGGCCTCTTTGAGGTCCCCCTGCGAAGACGTCGTCTCGGGCGTTTCCCAAGTTCAGTGACCTTCCGTCCAGCTGCACCAAGGCCCCCGTCATGAGGCGTCTCGCCCTTGTAGGTCTCCAGCCAGTCCCAGGCATCTTTGGGATAATCAAAGTAGTGGGTGTTCCCCTCCAGCATTATACGCAGGCGGGCCGGGAACATCAGAGAGTACTGGAGACCCTCAGCCCTCAACGCTTTTTTGACCTCCAGGTAGGAGGCCCGCTTCCTCTTGACCTCCAGTGTATAGTCCGGGAAAAGGGAAACCTTGCTATTATCTATGAGGAAGGGGCCCTCCGCTCTCGCCTTTTGCAGGAGGAGGTCTCTGTCACGGAAGTGAAGTAATCAGGCCACCACAGGTCTCGGGGGGGCCTCCCCTGGGCCAGTGGCCTAGCCGGCACCCTGTGGGCCCTCTCCAGCGTGTAAAAGGTGGACAAGCCCTCCGGCGCCACTACGCTCCTGAGCCAGTGCTCCAGGAAGGACACCATGTCGCTGCCTTCCGTCCCCTCCGGCAAGCCCAGGACTCTGATGTTGTTTCGTTGATTGCGCCCTTCAGCATCCTCAGCCCTGCGTTCCAACAGGCATACCCTGTCCGTAAGAGCCCCCATCTGCTGCTCCATCGCCCTCTGCGCTGGCACAAGGTCCGCGACATTAGACTCGGTCACTTTAACCCTCTCAGACAATTTCATGTGTTCCTCCCGCAGGAGGCCAAGACCCACTGCAACAGTGCTGATGTCCTGGTGTAGGGTAGCCTTCGTGTCCGCTATGGCCTCCAGAATTTTGCTAAGTTGTTGTATTGGGTCCTCCAGGGTAGGTTGCGATATTTCCTGTACGCTGTCTTCCAGTTCTTGAGGAGCCCCAATCTGGCGGCCCCTAGGCTTGCCCATATTGTCAATGTCTCACCGGACCGTGGCAATGCCCTCCCAAGGTAATGTAGAGAGAGGTTAGGGCACCCCGCAAGTAGGGCCAGTAAGAGGGCCAGGCTTCGCGCCTCAAACCAGTACGTGGTGCAGGTCTCTAGAGCGGCCCATCCAGGTCGCCCCCGCCTCACAGATGAAACTCACAATATGCAGTAGACCCCAAGCGTAAGCAGGTCCTCGGGACCGATATCCCAGCCCTTGCCGGGAAGCGCCCGTCCACTCTGGCCATGATCTACGCCGTCTATCAGGCCGTGAACCTATTCCCAGTCCCAATGTCTCTCTGGGTCACTCCACCTGGCGAGCCAGCGTGCCGTCGCCCCGGGCCGAGTCCATCGCTCCTCTCCAGTCCCAGTGAGGGCACCGCAGGCCGCCCAGGCCCTCCACCTGCAGGCCCTCCCTCAGGGCCCCAGCAGGCACTCGGTTCAGTCCAGGCAGTATCCTGTAGTTCCAGGGGCCTCCCCGCTTGCAGCACTCAATAGGGCACCATAAGGGGACCCCCAGCGCCAAGGAACAGTCCTGCAGCAGTAATGATCGGCCACTCAGGTGGAGACTCACCCGCAGCAGTCCAAAGGGGGCTCAAACACACCACAGGGCCGCAGCCGCCGCCAAGGATTCCCACTGCGGCTTCACCGCACTCCTACGAGATGCACCATGGTGCTCCGGTGGCCCCCACAGGCGTTGTCTCCAGGACTACCTCGCCATATCACCAGCCATTCGAGGCGTCCGAGGCGGCCACTGCACAAGGCCCATTCGCAGGCAGGATCAGGCCAGGACCAAAGCTTCTGAGGAGGCGCCTCCAGGGCAGACCAGCACCGCCCCCCACCGCATGCACACCAGGAATCACTGCAACTCAGCCCGGTCCAGACACATCCAGTCCTCCCCCGGGGCCCCCACCCAGGCCGGCAGCGGGCTCCGCGGAGGGCAAGGGGGATCCACCACTGCGGCCAGCGCCGCTGCATCAGGCTTACCCACGGGGCGCACACCATCTGCCACATGTCCAGGTTCACCCGCGAGTCTCCAGATGCCCACACAGTGTTATCGGTGGGGCCTCAGGCGCCGCCGCTACCTTCTGGCGCCGTCACACTCCAGCAGTGATCTGGGGAGCAGGCAAGCCCCCCTGGTGGAGCCCCAACGGCAGGACCCCCCCCGTCCGGCAGCGCACCGATATCTCCGGTCACAGCGCGAGGCCCGCCAGCTCCGCGCCAGCACCGCTCCGGGTCCGATCCCCATTCGCAGCTTCCGCTCCGAATGCTGGAGCCTCTCCCGTCGTCGGTCCGGGCCTCTCCGCTGGATCCCACAGGCCACCGGGTCACCAGCAATTGCCCCCCACCGCCCAGAGCACACCGCAGCGCACGGCGCGGCACCTGGGCAACCCCAAGTCAGTCTTGGCTGCCGTCACTCAGGCCGGCAACACGCACTTCTCCCTCAGCAGAGCGCAGAGCCCAACGGGGCCCCCGACCGCTTGAGATTCCCCCCCCCCGGGGGCACCGCACGATCCCCAGTCTTCTGAGGGGCAGTTGTACACCCCCAGGGCCACCCCGGCTGCCAAGATTGGAAGGATTAAATGCGGGCTGGTGCGGAGCTCACACGTCCGCCATGATCATTGGCCAAGCCACGCCCCTGCTGAAACCACGTCATGCCGTAAAAAAAAGCCGATTGCTGACTTGGAAGAATGAGCCCAGTTCCTTTTAGTCCTATCTGGACCCTGCGTAACTGGACCCTATTACTCGACCTTCATTCTCTGGCTTGTCTGGAGCAAGGCTGCACTTACTAGAAAAGGGACAAAAATGTAATGGTTTTACCATTCGTTACAGTCGCTGCATAGCTGCAGGGTCCGCCAGACAACCTTGTAAATCTACCTCATATAAGCAAATATATGTACCTCAAGGGACAGCGCTAGGAGTGGCAAATGAGCTAATATATCTATCTTAAGAGCTCACGCTTTGGCTCCAACAAAGGATAACCAACCATGAATGGAGACGACAATGCTCACTATATCGATGCTGAGGACAACATGGAATGGCACACAAAATTAAAGATAGGACGTGACTCATCTCATGGTATTGAGGATCAGAGTCGCAGTCTTGTTTTTTTTTTAGAACTTGAAAGAAAATTGCAGTTGCAATTTCAATGCTTCTGGAAGGTGCACGGGCAAGCTTTGGTGCTTTTTCCAGTGAGTTTGGGCACAACCTGAGCTGAAACCACTTCATACCCTAAAAAACGATTGTTGACTTGGATGATTGAGCTCAGTAACTTTCAGTCCAATCTGGACCCTGCGTAACAGGACCCTATGGCTGGGCCTTCGTTCTCTGGCTTGTCCGGAGCAAGGTTGTGCTGAGGGGAAGGAGACATAAGGGAAAGGGTTTTACCAGTCGTTGAAGTCCCTGTACAGCTGTCGGCCCACCAGACAAGCATATATATCTACCTCGTATAAACAAATATATCTATCTCAATGGACAGTGATGGGAGAGGCAAAGGAGCTAAAATATCTATCTTAAGAGCTCACACTCCGACTCTAACAAAGGATTACCAACAATGAATGGAGAAGCCAGTACTCACTCCACAGACGCTGAGGACAAAATGGAATGGCACAGAAAATCAAAGACAGGAAGCAAGTCGTGCCCAAACTCACCTGATGAAGCACCAAAGCTTACCCATGCCATTTCCAGAAGCATTGAAAATGCTACTATAAATCGCTTTAAAGTTCCACAGAATGCTCAGGACTCTGACGCTGATCCTTAAGACCATGAAACGACTGGTGCTGAAACCACTTCGGCCCTAAAAAGCCGATTGCTCACTTGGAAGATTGAGCCCAGTGCCTTTTAGTCCTATCTGGACCCTGCGTAACTGGTCCCTATTGCTCGGCCTTCATTCTCTGGCTTGTCCCTGTACAGCTGTTGGCCCACCAGACAAGCTAATATATCTACCTCGTATAATCTAATATATCTATC
This sequence comes from Calotriton arnoldi, assembly GCA_963921515.1. Taxonomy (NCBI): domain Eukaryota; kingdom Metazoa; phylum Chordata; class Amphibia; order Caudata; family Salamandridae; genus Calotriton; species Calotriton arnoldi. The sequence continues at coordinate 458,107 of CAWUFW010010720.1, read as the reverse complement.
TCAATGGACAGTGATAGGAGTGGCAAAGGAGCTAAAATATCTATCTTTAGAGCTCAGACTCCGACTCCAAGAAAGCATTAGCAACAATGAATGGAGAAGCTAGTACTCATTCCACCGATGCTGAGGACAAAATGGAATGGCACAGAAAATCAAAGACAGGAAGCAAGTCGTGCCCAAACTCACCTGATGAAGCACCAAAGCTTGCCCATGCCATTTCCAGAAGCATTGAAAATGCTACTGCAAATCGCTTTAAAGTTCCATAGAATGCTCAGGACTCTGACGCTCATCCTTAAGACCACGAAACAACTGATGCTGAAACAACTTCATGCCTTAAAAAGCCGATTGCTGACTTGGAATATATATTGATCCCAGTTCCTTTTAGACCAGTCTGGACCCTGCGTAACTGGTCCCTATTGCTCGGCCTTCATTCCCTGGCTTGTCTGGAGCAAGGCTGCGCTTACTAGAAAAGGGACACAAAAGGAAGGGTTTTACCATTCGTTGCAGTCGCTGCACAGCTGCAGGGTCCACCAGACAACCTTGTATATCTACCTCATATAAGCAAATATATGTACCTCAAGGGACAGCGATAGGATTGGCAAATGAGCTAATATATCGATCTTAAGAGCTCACACTTTGGCTCCAACAAAGGATAACCGACCATGAATGGAGACAACAATGCTCACTCTACCGATGCTGAGGACAACATGGAATGGCACACAAAATTAAAGATAGGACGTGACTCATCTCATGGTATTGAGGATCAGAGTCGCAGTCTTGAGCATTTTTTAGAACTTGAAAGCAAATTTCAGTTGCAACTTCAATGCTTCTGGAAGGTGCACTGGCAAGCTTTGATGCTTTTTCCAGTGAGTTTGGGCACAACCTGAGCTGAAACCACTTCATACCCTAAAAAACGATTGTTGACTTGGATCATTGAGCTCGGTAACTTTTAGTCCAATCTGGACCCTGCGTAACTGGACCCTGTGGCTGGGCCTTCGTTCTCTGGCTTGTCCGGAGCAAGGCTGCGCTGAGGGGAAGGAGACATAAGGGAAAGGTTTTTACCAGTCGTTGAAGTCCCTGTACAGCTGTCGGCCCACCAGACAAGCTATCATATCTACCTCGTATAAACTAATATATCTATCTCAATGGACAGTGATAGGAGAGGCAAAGGAGCTGAAATATCTATCTTAAGAGCTCACACTCCGACTCCAAGAAAGCATTACCAACAATGAATGGAGAAGCCAGTACTCACTCCACCGACGCTGAGGAGAAAATGGAATGGCACAGAAAATCAAAGACAGGAAGCAAGTCGTGCCCAAACTCACCTGATGAAGCATCAAAGCTTTCCCATGCCATTTCCAGAAGCATTGATAATGCTACTGCAATTCGCTTTAAAGTTCCACAGAATGCTCAGGACTCAGACGCTGATCCTTAAGTCCACGAAACTACTGGTGCTGAAACCACTTCATGCCCTAAAAAGCTCATTGCTCATTTGGAAGATTGATCCCAATTCCTTTTAGTCCAATCTGGACCCTGCGTAACTGGACCCTATTGCTTGGCCTTCATACTCTGGCTTGTCTGGAGCAAAGCTGCGCTTACTAGAAAAGGGACAAAAGAGGAAGGGTTTTATCATTCGTTACAGTCGCTGCATAGCTGTAGGGTCCACCAGACAACCTTGTATATCTACCTCATATATGCAAATATATGTACCTCAAGGGACAGCGATAGGAGTGGCAAATGAGCACATATATCTATCTTAAGAGCTTACAATTTGGCTCCAACAAAGGATAACCAACCATGAATGTAGACGACAATGCTCACTCTATCAATGCTGAGGACAACATGGAATGGCACACATAATTAAAGATAGGACGTGACTCATCTCATGGTATTGAGGATCAGAGTTGCAGTCTTGAGCATTTTGTAGAACTTGAAAGCAAATTGCAGTTGCAATTTCAATGCTTCTGGAAGGTGCACGGGCAAGCTGTGGTGCTTTTTCCAGTGAGTTTGGGCACAACCTGAGCTGAAATCACTTCATACCCTAAAAAACGATTGTTGACTTGGATGATTGAGCTCGGTAACTTTTAGTCCAATCTGGACCATGCGTAACTGGACCCTATGGCTGGGCCTTCATTCTCTGGCTTGTCCGGAGCAAGGCTGCGCTGAGGGAAAGGAGACATAAGGGAAAGGGTTTTACCAGTCGTTGAAGTCCCTGTACAGATGTCAGCCCACCAGACAAGCTAATATATCTACCTCTTATAATCTAATATATCTATCTCAATGGACAGTGATACGGGAGGCCAAGGAGCTAAAATATCTATCTTAAGAGCTCACACTCTGACTCCAACAAAGGATTACCAACAATGAAAGGAGAAGCCAGTACTCACTTCACCGACGCTGATGACAAAATGGAATGGCACAGAAAATCAAAGACAGGAAGCAAGTCGTGCCCAAACTCACCTGATGAAGCACCAAAGCTTGCCCATGCCATTTCCAGAAGCATTGAAAATGCTACTGCAAATCGCTTTAAAGTTCCACAGAATGCTCAGGACTCTGACACTGATACTTAAGACCACGAAACGACTGGTGCTGAAACCACTTCATGCCCTAAAAAGCTGATTGCTCACTTGGAAGATTGAGCCCAGTTCCCTTTAGTCCTATCTGGACCCTGCGTAACTGGTCCCTATTGCTCGGCCTTCATTCTCTAGCTTGTCTGGAGCAAGGCTGCGCTTACTAGAAAAGGGACACAAAAGGAAGGGTTTTACCATTTGTTACATTCGCTGCATAGCTGCAGGGTCCACCAGACAACCTTGTATATCTACCTCATATAAGCAAATATATGTACCTCAAGGGACAACGATAGGAGTGGCAAATGAGCTAATATATATCTATCTTAAGAGCTCACACTTTGGCTCCAACAAAGGATAACCGACCATGAATGGAGACAACAATGCTCACTCTACCGATGCGGAGGACAACATGGAATGGCACACAAAATCAGTGGCGGTGCGTCCATTGGGGCGTTGGGGCGTTGCCCCACTAACCACATGGACACGGAGGAAGATAGACGTCTTCACCGCCGGCGTCCTGACTCGAAATTCGTCCGGCCGGAGTCAGTCAGGAGGACGCGTTGCTCAATGCTGAAGGGGGTGGGGCAGCACTAGAGGGTTGGGTTTGTTGTTCACAGACACAGACTGAGTGACAGCAGCAGCAGGGCAGGCCCAGTGCGCATGTTCAGGTTTGGGATGGTCATTTTTGTGCCCAGCCCGAACATGCGCACTAGTATAGCCTGCAGTGCCCTGCATTATGAGAGCGAGCGAGGGCGAGGGCTGCTGCTGGCCAGGGGCCGCAGCCCCCGCTCTCCTATGGGCGGGGACAGTCCATGCCCTAGCCAATCCTGGTGCTGCTGGAGCAGCGTCTGGATTGGCTGAGAGGGTTGCCACGGTGCACCAGCCACTCACGAAGGCGCCAACGCGGCGGCGGAGCCCGGCACAGGAACACACAGCAGAGGTGGCGCGGACCCGGCAGTCAGGTAAGTTTTCACGTTTTTTTAAAATTTATTAAACTTTATTTTTAAACCCCCCCGGCCCCCCCCCGCGCGACCCCCCCCCGCGCGTATTGTGAGCCGCGACTGTTTTACAGGAAACAAACCATGCCCGATTCGACCGTTGTGAGGTAGACACCTTAGAAGTGACGCAGAGCACAGCTGCTTTAAGCACGCACGTTGTTCAACTAATGGGCTGTTCAACCGTTTAGAACAAGGCAGAGGGTAATGACGTCCGAGAGACTCGGACAAGTGTGAGCTCTTGCGATCTCCCCGCCCACTACTTCACAATGCACATTATGTTTGTCAGGGATTTACACTGGTTATTTCTGCACACGAACGTTTCTTCTTTTTTAAGCTAATGTATATACCTTTTTTATTTATCGTAAGCACCTGCTGAAAACGAGCACGGGGGAGTGTGAGTGCAAATGTGTGTTCTGAACGGGTCTGTGTGTGTGTCCTTGTGAATCTGTCTGTGAGAGGAATAGTGTGTGCATCGCATCAATATGTGAGTGTGTTTACCTGCGTGTCGGGGGAGAGTGCTCGTGAAAGCATGTGTGTTTTGAGTGCTCGTGAAAGCATGTGTGTTTTGTATGTGTGTGTACAGCTCTGTGTGACTCCTTGTGTGTGCATCTGTCTGTGAGAGTGACAGCGTGTGCATTAGTGTATTGCATCGGTTTGTGTTTTTTGTGTTCACCAGGGTTTCGGGGGACAGAGTGCTGGTGAAATAATGGATATTGTGTATGAGTGATACAGCTCTGTGTCTCCTTAAGTATGCATCTGTCTGTGACAGCGTGTGAATTAGTGTATTGCATCAGTTTGTGTTTCTACGTTCGGCTGTGCGTCGGGGGACAGGGTGCTGGTGAAAGCGCGTGTGTTTGTGAAAGAAGCACCAGCTGTCACTAGCGCAAAAAAAAACGTATATGTGCGTGTGTGTGGGGGAGGGGCGAGTGCCCTGTAAATACACCTGTTATGTTTGTGTGCGAGTAATCGTGCGCATGTTTCTTCCCCTCGCACACGAGCGCGTGCTGTAGGGGTTTCCATTGAAGTTTGGAGAACAGATACTTGTAAGGATGGACTAGTCGATTCCGTGGGCGGCATGGGTCAGGTCGCGACAGATCGCGATGAACCTGAGCGTGGAGTGTGAATGCATTAATGAAATGGCACTAACGCTACGTCTGCGCACAAGGCCATTGTCACTCCGCGAGGTAATGTTGAATTTATGTCGCCTTGTGAAAAACATGCGTCCAAGCGCTGAGCTACGTGCGATTGTGCACCTCCGACTAGTGTATGTCTCACCTGGGTGCTTTGTATGTTGATTGCAGTTTTATATGCGTCCTTTAACCCATGTTTAAGCGCACCTTCCAATCAGAAGGAAGCCTGCGAAAATTGGAGCCGCAGATATTGTGTTACCGCGCTCTGGCTTCAGACGGATGGAAAGCCGCTGAAGCCGAGCACTGCTTGCAGATAGATGCGCCCCGCGCGCTTGTACTTCATTCTCAGTGCTTATGGTCATGAATCTTGCTTAAAACATTCTTCAGCATTTGGGTGTAATTTCGGTGCTGTTTCTGGCGGAGAGCAGCACTTGTCAGAGGCATTGTTTACCTATCATGAAAGAAATGTGTAACCTGGTGCTGAAATTAATTAGTAGCTCCTGCATGTGAAGAAGCCACATGTCTTATTTTTGCTCGATGTGAAGGCAGTCTCAGTTAAGTTGTGAAGATAGAGCCCCTCTCATTGAAGCTTTGTGTGGCCTGCCTGTTTGGTTCGCTGTTAAGCAACTATTGTTTTTATGTAGCGCCTTCTGCTTTAGACGCCTCTTTGTAACGCAGCGAATGACAGACATAAGGCATACTCCTGCGATTTATACACTTCTTTAGAAGGAGGCAGAGGGTGTTGTTTTTGGCGAGTCACAGTGGTCTTAAAGGTGCAGACACACCTTCTATATGGGACAGCTCATTAGCTTTCAAGTAGGAAGCTGCAAAAAAGTTATTGTTATTTTCGCACAAAGCCACAAAACGGAAAACGTCTGACACTAAATACCACAAGCTACCCTCTACATGCACCACACACGCCCCTAATTAGCAGCACTATGAAATACTGAAATCCCAAACTTTAAATCTTCTCAACTTCCTTCTCCTCCCACCCCTCTACCCTGGGTGCTTTTGGTTTAGTCCGTTACTATGGTCACAAGGGAAAAGGTCAGTCTGCTGATCCGCTGCTTAGGTCAATAATGCACATTTTCAGTGTTTAAAAAAATTAGTTGTGAATGTTTTTGGGGGTGTTAAGGCAGATTGTCAGAGAAGGGTGGGGGAGGTACAATATTGTAAACTTGTGGGTGGGTGATTGTGGGAGATGGGGGGGTTTGTTATCATGGTGCGTGCTGCTCAACTTTAGAGGTCTGTGGCAGTTTTTAATGTGTTTAATATTTCAAGACTATACGTTCCCACTGCTTAATAAACCTTGCTTTATCGCTGCATTCATTTGCTTTAAAATGCACCATTTGCAATCTTTTTAAATTTCTTTCTCAAGAGAGGGACTCTCCCTAGAGTAGACCCCAGATTTGTCCATTGAACTTGTTCACATCGCTAACTAGTGTTTTCTATTGGAAAGGGTAGAGCCAAAGCAGTCTTGCTTAGTACCCTAGCCCTCTACAGAAGTCAGACTTGCTTGGCAACCCAGAAATTCTCTGAAATAATGTATGAGTTTTCTTTTATGAAGGCCTAGAAGAACTGAATTTTTAGTCCATTTATCACAGAAATAGTGCTGAAAATCGCACCAAAAAGATGCCAATTTTTAAAAAATTTCTTCACAAGGAGAGAACCCCCCCGAACCCCCCTTATTGCCATCGGGCTCGCTCGCTGCGCTCGCTCGCATACGTTGATTCGTTCTGCATACGCCCACCAGTTTCAAATTCCACCAGCCGCCCCTGCACAAAATTAAGATAGGACGTGACTCATCTCATGGTATTGAGGATCAGAGTCGCAGTCTTGAGCATGTTGTAGAACTTGAAAGCAAATTGCAGTTGCAACTTCAATGCTTCTGGAAGGTGCACTGGCAAGCTTTGATGGTTTTTCCAGTGAGTTTGGGCACAACCTGAGCTGAAACCACTTCATACCCTAAAAAACGATTGTTCACTTGGATGATTGAGCTCGGTAACTTTTAGTCCAATCTGGACCCTGCGTAACTGGACCCTTTGGCTGGGCCTTCGTTCTCTGGCTTGTCTGGAGCAAGGCTGCGCTGAGGGGAAGGAGACATAAGGGAAAGGGTTTTACCAGTCGTTGAAGTCCCTGTACAGCAGTCGGCCCACCAGACAAGCTAATATATCTACCTCGTATAAACTAATATATCTATCTCAATGGACAGTGATAGGAGAGGCAAAGGAGCTGAAATATCTATCTTAAGAGCTCACACTCCGACTCCAACAAAGGATTACCAACAATGAATGGAGAAGCCAGTACTCACTCTACCGACGCTGAGGTCAAAATGGAATGGCACAGAAAATCAAAGACAGGAAGCAAGTCGTGCCCAAACTCACCTGATGAAGCTTCAAAGCTTGCCCATTCCATTTCCAGAAGCATTGAAAATGCTACTGCAAATCGCTTTAAAGTTCCACAGAATGCTCAGGACTGTGACGCTGATCCTTAAGACCACGGAACGACTAGTGCTGAAACCACTTCATACCCTAAAAAGCCGATTGCTCACTTGGAAGATTGAGCCCAGTTCCTTTTAGTCCAATCTGGACCCTGCGTTACTGGACCCTATTGCTCGGCCTTCATTCGCTGGCTTGTCTGGACCAAGGCTGCGCTTACTAGAAAAGGGACATAAAAGGAAGGGTTTTACCATTCGTTACAGTCGCTGCATAGCTGCAGTGTCCACGAGACAACCTTGTATATCTACCTCATATAAGCAAATATATGTACCTCAAGGGACAGCGATAGGAGTGGCAAATGGGCTAATATATCTATCCTAAGAGCTCACACTTTGGCTCCAACAAAGGATAACCAACCATGAATGGAGACGACAATGCTCACTCTACTGATGCTGAGGACAACATGGAATGGCACACAAAATTAAAGATAGGACGTGACTCATCTCATGGTATTGAGGATCAGAGTCGCAGTCTTGAGCATTTTGTAGAACTTGAAAGCAAATTTCAGTTGCAATTTCAATGCTTCTGGAAGGTGCACGGGCAAGCTTTGGTGCTTTTTCCAGTGAGTTTGGGCACATCCTGAGCTGAAACCACTTCATACCCTAAAAAACCATTGTTGACTTGGATGATTGAGCTCGGTAACTTTTAGTCCAACCTGGACCCTGCGTAACTGGACCCTATAGCTGGGCCTTCGTTCTCTGGCTTGTCCAGAGCAAGGCTGCGCTGAGGGGAAGGAGACATAAGGGAAAGGGTTTTACCAGTCGTTGAAGTCCCTGTACAGATGTCGGCCCACCAGACAAGCTAATATAGCTACCTCGTATAATCTAATATATCTATCTCAATGGACAGTGATAGGAGAGGCAAAGGAGCTAAAATATCTATCTTAAGAGCTCACAGTCTGACTCCAACAAAGCATTACCAAAAATGAATGGAGTAGCCAGTACTCACTCCACCGACGCTGAGGACAGAATGGAATGGCACAGAAAATCAAAGACAGGAAGCAAGTCGTGCCCAAACTCACCTGATGAAGCACCAAAGCTTGCCCATGCCATTTCCAGAAGCATTGAAAATGCTACTGCAAATCGCTTTAACGTTCCACAGAATGCTCAGGACTCTGACGCTGATCCTTAAGACCAGGAAACAACTGGTGCTGAAACCACTTCATATCCCAAAAAGCTGATAGCTCACTTGGAAGGTTGATCCCAGTTCCTTTTTTGTCCAATCTGGACCCTGCGTAACTGGATCCTATTGCTCGGCCTTCATTCTCTGGCTTGTCTGGAGCAAGGCTGCGCTTACTAGAAAAGGGACACAAAAGGAAGGGTTTTACCATTCGTTGCAGTCGCTGCACAGCTGCAGGGTCCACCAGACATCCTTGTATATCTACCTCATATAAGCAAATATATGTACCTCAAGGGACAGCAATAGGAGTGGCAAATGAGCTAATATATCTATCTTAAGAGCTCACACTTTGGCTCCAACAAAGGATAACCAACCATGAATGGAGACGACAATGCTCACTCTACCGATGCTGAGGTCAACATGGAATGGAACACAAAATTAAAGATAGGACGTGACTCATCTCATGGTATTGAGGATCAGAATGGCAGTCTTGAGCATTTTGTAGAACTTGAAAGCAAATTGCAGTTGCAATTTCAATGCTTCTGGAAGGTGCACGGGAAAGCTTTGGTGCTTTTTCCAGTGAGTTTGGGCACAACCTGAGCTGAAACCACTTCATACCCTAAAAACATGATTGTTGACTTGGATGATTGAGCTCGGTAACTTTTAGTCCAATATGGACCCTGCGTAACTGGACCCTATGGCTGGGCCTTCGTTCTCTGGCTTGTCCGGAGCAAGGCTGCGCTGAGGGGAAGGAGACATAAGGGAAAGGTTTTTACCAGTCATTGAAGTCCCTGTACAACTGCCGGCCCACCAGACAAGCTAATATATCTACCTCGTATAAACTAATATATCTATCTCAATGGACAGTGATAGGAAAGGCAAAGGAGCTAAAATATCTATCTTAAGAGCTCACACTCCGACTCCAACAAAGGATTACCAACAAGGAATGGTCAAGCCAGTACTCAGTCCACCGAAGGTGAGGACAAAATGGAATGGGTCAGAAAATCAAAGACAGGAAGCAAGTCGTGCCCAAACTCACCTGATGAAGCTTCAAAGCTTGCCCATTCCATTTCCAGAAGCATTGAAAATGCTACTGCAAATCGCTTTAAAGTTCCACAGAATGCTCAGGACTGTGACGCTGATCCTTAAGACCACGGAACGACTAGTGCTGAAACCACTTCATGCCCTAAAAAGCCGATGGCGTGGCTTGGCGCGTCAAGATGGCGGTCGCACTCTAAGAGTGCTCTGGACCCCTCCGTCATCCGCGCCACGATCCACCGCCATCAGCTCACCAATTAATCTCTCATCTGCTGCTGTGGCCTCCGCCTCAACCCGCGCTGCCCGGCGGTGTGTCTGCCATCATCCCGCCTTCCCGCAGAGTCAACTTTCGGGTCTTGGAAGCGGACGCACCTTCACCGTAAAATGTCGGTGGCTTTCCTCTGACGCTCCTCTGTGCCCTGGAGCCTGGCGTTGAGGTCTACCCGGCGGGACTCGTGAGCCTTCGTGATCTGCCCGGGTTCCCGCAGCTGGTGTGGCGGATTACCAGCTCCTCCGCAGTGGGCCTCTGGCGCGGATTACCGCCTGCCTGACCGGGCCTGCAGGCGCCGCCGGCCCACCTCACGGCGCCGGCGGTGTGATCTTCGGGGTGCGGATGACTCATCGACACATTGGCCACCAGATCGGGTGGCGGCACCTGGATGTCTGAGTTTCCCCCGTGAGTGCCCCGCTGCCTGTGCCCTGAGTCTTGTCTGGCCGCCGCCGGGGGCCTGGATGCCTCTGCCGCTCCCGGGCCGCTGTGGCTGCTTCTGAGGCCTACCTGGAGGCCCTATTCCCCCGTGATTGCAGCCTCGGCCGGCTGTGCTCCTACCTGCTGCGCGGACTGCCGCCGCAGCCTCATCGGCCGGTTCCCCTTCCCTCCCTCTCCTCCCTGAAGGCAGTCGACTGATTTGGCCTCCGTGGCTACTCCGGCTCACTGCCGGACCCTGCGCGCCCCGTGGAGGTTCTGGGCCTGCTGGTGCTTCGGGGCCTGACGGCCGACTCGCCTGGACAGTGGGGACGGCCCCCTCCTGCTGGAACCCACGGAGGGCCCTGCCACACCTGCTGAAGCCGCTGCGCCTCCGGTGCCCCCCCATCAGTGCCGGGGGTGTGCTGTGGAGCCTACCTGTGAGACTCAGCCCGGCCGGGAGTCGAGGTTGACGGACTGTTCTCCCCGAGCCGGGTCGGCATCACGGATCTGCGACTCCACGCGGAGGTGGGTGCCTGTCCGCTCCTGCGACTGGTGGTGCGGGGGAGCTTTCAGTGCAATCCTTGTGTCCACGGCGCCCCGCGGCCCGCTCCACGCCGTGGCCCTCGAGGGCTTGGGGTCCGGGCCTGTGGCCCTGCTCTCCCCTTCCCGGCCCCCGCTCCAGCTCTACGCCCACAGGGATTGACGGTCAGGCGACCTGGGGCCCCGGTGGTGGGTCCCCTCAGCGATTCTCAGGCTGGTGCCCTGGCCCTGGAGCGCCCCGCAGGCTTGTAACAATCAGCTGCTATCGGCCGCACCCATTGAGCGGCATGGGGTTCCCGGTGCCGGCCCCTCTTTCCTCCATGAACTGACCGCCTGGATGCCCCTTCTGCGGGGCTCGGCCCGACCCCGCTGACCGGTCGCCTGGTTTCGCCTGCCTCTGACCCAAGGGTTCTGTCGCAAAGCTGCCTCCATCTCGCGGGCGGCCCGGAGGGCGCAGCGGAACCGGCCGCACTCATCGAGCGGCGGGGAGGCCCCCTCGCCTCCCTTTGACCTGGCAGTGTCCATTCCGGGGTTGAGGAGGTGGTGTCCCCCCTAATTCGGGCGACGGGGGTCAAGGTCTCCGGATTGACTGGACTGGTCCCTCGAGACTGGGGGGGCTGGTGCAGGAGCGGATTCGGTGCCCGAGCCTGAGCATTGACGGCTTGGGTATTGGACCCCTCCCGCCGAAGAGCATCGGCCTAAACCTGCCCCGCCCACCGGGACGCTTGGGTCCTATGCTCACAGCGGAGATGGGTCGAGATCACGCCCCAAAGACACCCGCCCCACAGACCCAAACGAAGATGGACCAATACACCACCGCGGACCGGAATCCAGCGGAGGGGGCTACTGGTGGTTCCCCCCTCGCCGGAGGAGACCTCTCGACCAACCTGCAGGCTATTAGCACCTCTCAGGCCTCGGTGGAGGGCAAGATTGGCGAGGTACAGGTAGATGTGGCCCTTATCCGCCAAGACCTACGCAATGCCACAGCGAGAATCTCAGAGGATGAATCGCGCCTCTCCACGGCTGAAGACGAGCTGAGTCAGTTGAAAACCCAAGTGGCCCACCTGCAGACTCAAACCTCGGAACTACACCGGCGGTCTGAAGATGCCAAAAATCGTTCCCGATGGAACAACTTGCGCCTCATAGGTTTCCCTGAGGGAGTTGAGCAGGGGCGGGCGGACACCTTTGTGGAGAATTGGGTGAAGCCGTGGATACCCAAGGATGCTCTCTCTGTGTGGTTCGCAATCGAACGCGCCCACCGCTCCCTGGCACCCAAGCCTCCCCCCGGGGCGCCATCTCGTCCCCTTATCCTTAGGATCCTCAATTTCCGGGACAGGGATGCGATCCTTCGGGAGGCGCGGGCCCACGGCCCCCTGCAAGACACCAAAACCATACCATAATGGTCTTCCCGGACTACTCGAGAGAAGTACAGGCCCAAGGTCGTACCTACACGGACGTCAAACAAAAGCTCCGCAACTTGGGACTGCAATATGGTCTTCTCTTTCCGTCCCGTCTCCGAGTTGTCTTTCAAGGCAAAGCAATCTTCTTTGATACCCCACAAGCGGCCTGGACCTGGCTCACGGAGGAACGTCCATTACGGCCCCGGCCCCCTTCCCCCCACCTCATCGACATCTCCTCTGTCACACTCGTCTCCTCCCAAGCCACAGCGGAGGCACCATCGGTCCCGCAAGAGGGGGGACCGGAGGGGGGGGTCCTCACGCTCGCCAGGTGCTTGGTCCCAGCTACTGATCTCCTCTGAGGTTCTTCCAGCTCTTGATGACCACGACCGAGCCAATTCTCTGATAGACTTAAGCCATGGCCCCGATCCGTCTGGGACACTCCGCCCTGTCTTATCGGACTCCGACCTATCCAGAAGTCCTGCACTCCGTGGCTCTGGCGAAGATACCGAAATCTGAACAGCGGAGGCCCGCGAGGCTGGACTTGAGGCAGAACTCTTTGGTTACTTTTTTCCGTTAAGCAGCTGATGACACTATGACATCCGTCTACATGGAGGGGTCCATCATTGCCACAAACTGCCCTGCTAAACGTTTTAGCTTAGCTCTTTGTTACTGTTATTGTTAATTTTTTCCTTTTCAGGGCGACAGATGCTTCAATCTCGGAAGTATAGGGTGGGGGTGTTGGGTGGGGGAGGGGGGGCCGTTGCCCTCCGGATTCTCTCAGTTTCGGCTTTGTTTGAATCGTTGTTTTCTGTTCTTAATGACAGTTCAGCACACGCCATCACCATCGACAAGGGACATACCACCCTGCACAAGCCACATCTCCCTATCCTAGTTGCAATGTGCCGCGTCGCCTGGGACCTAGGTCCCCCTAGTCCTTCTTACCCCCGCGCCAACTGCTCTTCCGTTGCCCGCTCGCAGTAGATCCCTCCACGTCTTGTCGTGGAACGTAAATGGCTTGCTAGATCGTATCAAACGCACAGCAGTCCTCAAGAGCACCCAACGCCAAGCGCCCGATGTACTCCTCCTTCAGGAGACACACCTCCTTTCTCGCCCGATACGGGTTCGACAGGGTCTGGCACTCCGGTTTCACACGAGGCTCTCGGGGGGGTGGCTATACTGACCTGGAAGGGTCTCCCCTTCACCCCAGTACACGTGACGACTGACATGCACGGCCGCTATGTGGCCCTGTCCGGTAGGCTTGAAGGACAGGTCCTCAACCTGCTATCAACATACATCCCTCCAGCCACGCTTCCCTCTACTCTCCACCATTTTACTGAGTAATCTCCGCCCTGCCCCAGGGTCAGACGATAATTGGGGGCGACTTTAACGCAGTTATGCAGCCGTCCCTTGATACGACGGGTGCCCCCTCTCCATCGCGCCTAGCTGGTTCTAAACGGCTGTCAGACTGGGCAACTGCCCTTGGTCTGTGTGACGCCTGGAGGATCTGAAATCCCCATGCGAGGCAGTACACTCACACTTCCGCAGCCCACCACACCCACTCCCGAATCGATTTGATTCTCCTCCCGGCCACTGACTGCCAACAGGTCTCTGATGTCTCTATTCTTCCCCGTGGAATCTCAGACCACTCTGCCATTTCCCTCCGCTTGGGAGGTCCCACTGATGGGGTGCGTACGGTTCGGCGGTTGAACGCGTGGTTCTTGCAGGACACGGAGTTCAAAGATGCGCTCGCAGTAGAGTTGAGGCACTACTTTCTTGCCAACAAAGGCTCAGTCCCTTCTCCAGGCACACTATGGGAGGCCGGTAAGGTTACCTTACGTGGCGTGGCCAGAGGTCTGGTTCACGCAAAACGAGCAGCACAGACTGCTCGCCTGACCCAGCTTGAGGCGCAGGCCACGCGGCTGGGGTTGACCCTTGGAGACACGGATGACGCCCACCCCGCTAGACAGCTCACGATGATCCAGGACGAGATTCGTCAGATCTCCCTGGACTCTGCTAAGATGCTGTGGCGCTCCTCCGTGGCCCGTGTCTATGGGTGGGATGACAAAAATGGTAAGCTGCTCCACAATTTGGTCTCCTACCCCAAGGCCAACAGAATTATCCCTGAAATCTGTGACGCCACAGGTACCCACCACTGTACTTCGCGAGCTATTGCCCAAGCCTTCGCGGGTTACTATGCTCAGCTCTACTCAGCTCCGCCCCCTGGGACCTCTTTGGTTGACTTACTGGAGCGAGCGGAGGCCCAGCTCCCTTGCCTCGCTCAGACCGACTCGGCGGACCTCGACCTTCCCTTTACCCCCGAGGAGCTACATGGAGCGATCTCCTTATTGCACTCTGGGAAGACACCGGGACCAGACGGCTTCCCACAAGAGTATTACGCGGAGTATCGAGACTTACTTGTCCCTCACCTGGTCGACTTCTTCCAACATGTGGTCGAGTCGGGCTCCTTCCCCCCGGAGACTGACGTGGCCACTATTGTGGTCATTCCAAAAACCCAGCCACCTTCTCTCTCCTGTGCGGACTACCGCCCGATTTCTCTCATTAACACCGAAATGAAAATCTACGCCACTGTCCTGGCTCAAGGTCTTCGCCCCTTGTTGCATCAACTGATCCACCCGGACCAATGTGGCTTCATGCCTGCCCGCGGAACTCGGCACTGCATACGGCGCCTCCACCTTGCCTTGGCCCACCGCCAGCTACTCACCCCGTACCTGGCCCTGCTTCTCATTGATTTTGAGAAGGCCTTTGATACGGTTGACTGGAGTTACTTAGAGGACGTTTTATAACGATGGGATTCGGCCCCCATTTTAGGCGCCTCATCCGTGTCCTGTACTCCAGCCCCAAGGCAAGAGTCCTGACCAATGGTGCCTTCTCAGAGGCGTTTTCCATCAGAAGAGGCACCCGTCAGGGGTGCCCCCTCTCGATACTCTTATTCGCACTGGCGATGGAGCCCCTGGCTTGCCTCATACGTAATGATCCCCAGATCCGAGGGTGGTCTTGGGACCCACACCAGGTTGATAAAATTGCCCTATATGCGGATGATGTCCTCCTTTTCTTGGCCGACCCGGAAAATTCCAGCCCACGTTGTCTGGAGGTGTTTCAGGCTTTTGAGACCGTCTCGGGCCTACGGCTCAATCCGGCGAAGTCCACTCTGATCCCCCTCCATTCCTCGAGAGCCTGCTTCGACTGGCAATCTAACATCCCCTTACGGAGGCAATCGTTTAAATATCTTGGGATCTGGGTGACCTCCTTTCAGAGCTGGAATGGGCTCTCAACCTGACACCCTTGGTCATGAAAGCCAAAGCCCACCTTAAGCGTTGACAGTCCCTCCCACTCAACCCCCTTGGACGAGGGGCACTTTTTAAAATGATGATCCTCCCCCGTTTTTTATACATTCTTCAAAATATCACCTTTCACCTCCCGGGTAGTTGGTTCCGTGAGTTTGATGGGGTACTTACCAGGTTCTTATGGGTAGGCGGAAGACCGCGTATGGCCTTGGCTCGCTGCCGAATACCTCCCTTTGACGGTGGCATGGGTGTGACCAACCTCCATCTCTACTATTTGGCCACTAGACTCATTGTCGTCCACGATTGGTTCGCTGGAGGCTGGTCCGACCCAGCTTATCAAACCGAGCTTAGAACCATGGAATTCCCACAAATCCAAGCCTACTTGTACGGTGCCCCCATTCCACAAGCTATTCCACTCATCACTAGGGCGGTCCTAACGGCTTGGCGCTCTGCTCTGCGTTATACGGGATGGGACAAGAGGCTTACCCAACATACGCCTCTGTGGTACGGCACATGGCTGCGTGAAGCACCGGCTCTTCAGGGCTTTCGGCAATGGGATTGGGTCAGGATCTCACTCCTTGGGGACATTTGGGCGGGAGACCACGTCAGGGCCTTCTCCGACCTGCAGCAGCGCACTCCCTTCACGCCACCCAATTTTACAAGTACCTGCAACTCCGTCACGCCCTCACTACGCATATTTCACCAGGCACCTCGCTCCCTGAGTTTAGTCCGCTAGAAGCCCAGGTCATGATGGGAAACCTGGGTAGAGGGGGGGTGTCGTGGATCTACCGCTCCCTTGTGAACAATGGCCCTACTACCTTAGACGCACTGAGAACCCGCTGGGAGGGATGGTTGGGCCCCCTAGAGGAAGCAGACTGGCGAGACGCCCTTATGGCCCCCAAAACTCTGACGACCTCCTCTAAGCTACGCCTCATCCAACTTTACTACCTTCACACGGCATACCTTACCCCGCCTGCTTACACTGGGCAGAACTACGCTCCTTCCCAGAGTGTCCAAGATGTGGCCACGTCCCGGCCGATTTTTACCACATGGTCTGGCTGTGCCCTGGTCTCGCTCGATTCTGGTCAGGTGTGGAATCGGAGCTCACGCAGACTCTGGGGTGGCAGGTCACTCATGATCCTTTACGCCTTCTCCAGGGAGTATTTGATGGCCTGGACGGCTCTAGAGCCGATAAACGCTTCTTAGGCATTGAGGTGGCGGTGGCCAAGCGAGATATCGCAGCTGCTTGGACAGAGGCCAAACCTCCTACCATACGTAAGTGGCGACGGGGAGTGGACTGGTGTGCGACCCAGGAGGAACCCCTCTTCGAGGCCGGGGGATGTCCTGAAAAATTTGAAAGGGTTTGGGGCAAATGGCTCAATCTATTGTTTTGAGTTCTGTGCTTACTCTTCTCTCATATCGCTACATTGCTTTTACACGAGGTGGTCTGTTCAAGGGCCTTACATTTAGGCCGGGTCTCCTGTTGATGGACTTGATACATTGTGCACTTTCATTCTGTCTTTGTATGTTTTATTATCTCAAATGCGAATAAACTTGATTATCAAAAAAAAAAAGTTGATTGCTCACTTGGAAGATTGAGCCCAGTTCCTTTTAGTCCAATCTGGACCCTGCGTAACTGGACCCTATTGCTCGGCCTTCATTCGCTGGCTTGTCTGGACCAAGGCTGCGCTTACTAGAAAAGGGACAAAAAAGGAAGGGTTTTACCATTCGTTACAGTCGCTGCATAGCTGCAGGGTCCACCAGACAACCTTGTATATCTACCTCATATAAGCAAATATGTGTACCTCAAGGGAGAGCGATAGGAGTGGCAAATGAGCTAATATATCTATCTTAAGAACTCACACTTTGGCTCCAACAAAGGATAACCAATCATGAATTGAGACGACAATGCTCACTCTACTGATGCTGAGGACAACATGGAATGGCACACAAAATTAAAGATAGGACGTGACTCATCTCATGGTATTGAGGATCAGAGTCGCAGTCTTGGGCATTTTGTAGAACTTGAAAGCAAATTGCAGTTGCAATTTCAATGCTTCTGGAAGGTGCACAGGCAAGCTTTGGTGCTTTTTCCAGTGAGTTTGGACACAACCTGAGCTGAAACCACTTCATACCCTAAAAAACGATTGTTGACTTGGGTGATTGAGCTCGGTAACTTTTAGTCCAATCTGGACCCTGCGTAACTGGTCCCTATAGCTGGGCCTTCGTTCTCTGGCTTGTCCGGAGCAAGGCTGCGCTGAGGGGAAGGAGACTTAAGGGAAAGGGTTTTACCAGTCGTTGAAGTCCCTCTACAGATGTCGGCCCACCAGACAAGCTAATATAGCTACCTCATATAACCTAATATATCTATCTCAATGGACAGTGATAGGAGAGGCAAAGGACCTAAATTATCTATCTTAAGAGCTCACACTCCAACTCCAACAAAGCATTACCAACAATGAATGGACAAGCCAGTACTCACTCCACCGACACTGAGGACAAAATGGAATGGCACAGAAAATCAAAGACAGGAAGCAAGTCGTGCCCAAACTCACCTGATGAAGCACCAAAGCTTGCCCATGCCATTTCCAGAAGCATTGATAATGCTACTGCAATTAGCTTTAAAGTTCCACAGAATGCTCAGGACTGTGACGCTGATCCTTAAGACCACGAAACAACTGGTGCTGAATCCACTTCATGCCCTATAATGCCGATTGCTCACTTGGAATATTGATCCCAGTTCCTTTTAGTCCAATCTGGACCCTGCGTAACTGGATCCTATTGCTCGGCCTTCATTCTCTGGCTTGTCTGGAGCAAGGCTGCGCTTACTAGAAAAGGGACACAAAAGGAAGGGTTTTACCATTCGTTACAGTCGCTGCATAGCTGCAGGGTCCACCAGACAACCTTGTATATCTACCTCATATAAGCAAATATATGTACCTCAAGGGACAGCGATAGGAGTGGCAAATGAGCTAATATATCTATCTTAAGAGCTCACACTTTGGCTCCAACAAAGGATAACCAACCATGAATGGATACGACAATGCTCACTCTACCGATGCTGAGGACAACATGGAATGGCACACAAAATTTAAAGATATGACGTGACTCATCTCATGGTATTGAGGATCAGAGTCGCAGTCTTGAGCATTTTGTAGAGCTTGAAAGCAAATTGCAGTTGCACCTTCGATGCTTCTGGAAGGTGCCCTGGCAAGCTGTGATGCTTTTTCCAGTGAGTGTGGGCACAACCTCAGCTGAAACCACTTCATACCCTAAAAAACAATTGTTGACTTGGATGATTGAGCTCGGTAACTTTTAGTCCAATCTGGACCCTGTGTAACTGGACCCTATGGCTGGGCCTTCGTTCTCTGGCTTGTCCGGAGCAAGGCTGCGCTGAGGGGAAGGAGACATAAGGGAAAGGGTTTTACCAGTCATTGAAATCCCTGTACAACTGTCGGCCCACCAGACAAGCTAATATATCTACCTCGTATAAACTATTATATCTATCTCAGTGGACAGTGATAGGAGAGGCAAAGGAGCTAAAATATCTATCTTAAGAGCTCACACTCCGACTCCAACAAAGGATTACCAACAATGAATGGAGAAGCCAGAACTCACTCCACTGACGCTGAGGACAAAATGGAATGGCACAGAAAATCAAAGACAGGAAGCAAGTCGTGCCCAAACTCACCTGATGAAGCACCAAAGCTTGCCCATGCCATTTCCAGAAGCATTGAAAATGCTACTGCAAATTGCTTTAAAGTTCCACAGAATGCTCAGGACTGTGACGCTGATCCTTAAGACCACGAAACAACTGGTGCTGAATCCACTTCATGCCCTATAATGCCGATTGCTCACTTGGAAGATTGAGCCCAGTTCCTTTTAGTTCAATCTGGACCCTGCGTAACTGGACCCTATTGCTCGACCTTCATTCTCTGGCTTATCTGGAGCAAGGCTGCAGTTACTAGAAAAGGGACATAAAGGAAAGGGTTTTACCATTCGTTACAGTCGCTGCATAGCTGCAGGGTCACACCAGACAACCTTGTATATCTACCTCATATAAGCAAATATATGTACCTCAAGGGACAGTGATAGGAGTGGCAAAGGAGCTAAAATATCCATCTTAAGAGCTCACACTTCGGCTCCAACAAAGGATAACCAACCATGAATGGAGACAGCCAATGCTCACTCTACCGATGCTGAGGACAAAATGGAATGGCACACAAAATCAAAGACAGGAAGAAAGTCGTGACTCAATCTCACTGGTATTGAGGCATCAGAGCTCGCAGTCTTGAGCATTGTGTAGAAGCGTTGAAAATGCAAATTGCAGATTGCAATTTCAATGTTTCACGGAAGGTGCACGGGCAAGCTTTGGTGCTGTATCCAGTGAGTTTGGGGACAACCTGAGCTGAAACCACTTCATACCCTAAAAACCGATTGTTGACTTGGATGATTGAGCTCGGTAACTTTTAGTCGAATCTGGACCCTGCGTAACTGGACCCTATTGCTCGGCCTTCATTCTCTGGCTTGTCTGGAGCAAGGCTGCGCTTACTAGAAAAGGAACTGTTAGACCTGGCACCATTGGCATGGGTCTCCCTTCCATTTTTTGCTGTTGCCTCCTGTGTTTTTGCTGGTCTAGATTCTTTGGGCACTTTGCCACTGCTATTCAGTGCCAAAGTGCAAGTGCTCCCTATTGTAAATTTTTGTAATGGATTAGTGACTCCATGATTGGCTTATTTGATTTACTTGTCAGACCCTAGTACAGTGCATCATGTGTGCCCAGGGCCTGTAAATCAAATGCTGCTGGTGGGCTTGCAGCACTTATTGTGCCACCCACAGAAGCAGCTTGTAAAATGTGGCTCAGGCCTGCCATTGCAGAGCCTGTGTGCAGTCTGGGACTGCCATGTCGACTTGGCAAGTGCACCCACTTGCCAGTCCCTAAACCTTCCCTTTTCTGCATATTAGTCACCCCTAAGGTAGGCCCAAGGGCAGGGTGCATTGTATGTAAAAGGTAGGACATGCCCTGATGTGTGTAGCATGTCCTAATAGTTAATTACAGCCAATTTTGTTTTTCACTATTGCAAGGCTATCTGTTCCCATAGGCCAGAACGGGCAGTTTGATTATAACATCTTATAATCCTAACTGACCCTAGGAACAAGATAGGAAAATAAAGTTTAGTATCCCTGAACTCAGAATGTTAAAATACATCTTTTAGTGTGGGTGATTTTTACTTTGTGTTAAATACCACTTTAAGAAAGTAGGTATTTTCTTGCCTAACCATACAGCCTTCCTCTGCTAGGCTTGTGTATTCCATGTCTGGTTTGTGAGTGACAGGGGGCTGGAGAGGGCCTTGGCTCCAGCAGTCTGATGGGTCAGGGCTGAGCTGAATAGGACCTGCATTGAATAGAGAGTAGAGGGAGGAGATTTCCTTTCACCAACCTGAGCCCTCACAGAATAGAGAGTAGGGGGCGGAGATTTCCTTTCACTGACCTGAGCCCTCATAGAATAGAGAGTAGGGGGAAGAGATTTCCTTTCAGCTACCTGGGCCAGGTCTGCTTTCAACAATGCTGTCTCCTCCTCCTGCCAGGAAGCTGCACCAGGGAGGACAGAGCTGGTTTTGGCTGGGCACAGACACTCTCTGCCTTCAGAGAACAAAGGATTTACTGGTATAAATATTGGGGCCCAGACCCCAGAACTTTAGATCACTTCTGGGAATCAAGACAGACCTTTGTCAAGGAGAGAAACCAAGGAAGCTGAAGGAGACTGCCCCAGTGCTGGTTGCTGTCTGGGGTTGGCCTACAGTGGTTACTCATTTCCAAGAAAAGGGAAAAGGAACTTTGTGTACTTTTATCATCTTGAGGAAGATCTCCAAGGGCTTGAAACTGAGCTTGCCTCCTGTCTGAAGTCACAGGGACAACAAGACTTCACCACCTGCTCCCCCTGAATTTCCTTGCTGGGAATTCTACCTGCAGAGAAGTGCCTTCTGTTGTTCTGGGTACCTCTAGTGTCTGCGTGTCGCTGGGAGCTGGACGCGCGACACAACGAGGAAGAAGCATGTCGCCGCCGCAGCTGTTCGCCATTGCATCGCCGAAGAAGCATGTCACATCACCGGAGAAGCGTGCCGCCGCCGCCGCAGAGGTCCCCGTCGCATCACCGGAGAAACGTGTCGCAGGGCCTGTTGCGGCTCCAAAGTCCATCGATTTTGCCGCACGGCCGTCGGTCGTGCACGCATCGCACCTACGTTGTCGCATCAGAGACGCCACTTTGTCGCATCGCACCGGATAGTCACATCGCATCGAGGCGCCATCTTGTCACATCGTCACCGGGCCGCAGTAAGGAACGACGCAGCAACTCCCCACACAGTAAGGAAGCGACACATCACCTCCCCTGCGCTGCAGTAAGGAACGGCGCATCAACTTCCCTGCGACCCTTTTGTTTGCATTGCGTGATGCATTCCAGGTACTTTGAGAGTAAAGTGTCGCATTTACCATCTACATTGAACTAAGCTATTTCTACCATTTTAAAGTCTTATTTTTGGATTACAGTATTGTGGATTTTTGTCGTTTGGTCTTGTGTTAAGTCTAGTAAAGATTACTTATTTTTCTAAACTGGTGTGGTGTCCATCTGTAGTGATTTCACTGTATTACTGTATGTGTTCACAAATGCTTTACACACTGCCTCTGAGATGAGCCTGCCTGCTCGTGCCAAGCTACCAAGGGGGTGAGCAGGGGTTATTTTAGGAGTGTAGCCCCTTACCCTGACTAGAAGCAAGGGTCCCTACTTGGTCAAAGGTACCTACCTCTGCCAACTAGAGACCCCCATTTCTAACATTGGTGGTCAGCGGTGAGGATTCTGGACTTGCATTTGTGATTCATATACAGTGATTGGTGTACACTACTAGTGAGTGCAGACCAATACGCGACCACATACATTTTTGGTAGAACTTTTTTTCTTGGGACTTCTATTTTTGTTGAGAACTGCCAATTTCCTTTCACCATGAGTAAAGCAGCATCCATTGCACCTGAAGATTTTGATTTTGAGGAAGAAAAGGTTGATGTTTACACTGTGCCACAGCTGAAGACCATCTGTAAAAAGTTCAATATCTCTATGAAAGGCCTCTCCAGGAAGGAGGAATTCCAAAAGGCGCTGAGGGCCTGGTTGGAAGCTGGAAAAGCCACTGAGCATACTGAAGAGCCTAGAGAAGAGGCAGAGAATACAGATGGGCAGCTAGATGGGCCATTGGGCCTGACCGGGGAGAAAGTACCTCCCAGGCCAGGTAGCAGTGTTTCTTCCAAGGGCCTGTCCCCAATAGAGCTGGAGGACAGGGAAAGAGATAGGGTGCATCAGATGGAGCTAGCCAAGCTCAAACTGGGTGGGCAAATGGAGTTAGAAAATGAGAAGTTGGCCCTGGAGGAAAAAATTATGCATTTAGAGCACGAGAGAATGTTGAGGGAATTGGAGCTTAAGGCTAAGAGCTTAGAAATGACTCCCTCTGGTGGCAGCGCACCATCCGTGCCTGTAGAAACAAGAGTGTTTATTCCCAAGGAGGTGATTAAGGAGTTCCATAGGCATGAGGATATTGGGCAATGGTTTAAGGCCTATGAGGTAGCTATGACCTCCCACCGGGTCCCTGAGAAGGATTGGGGAGCGGGATTGTGGGGGCGGTTCCTCAGTGATGGGCGGGATACCTTGTTAGATTTGCCCTCTGAGGATCAGAATTCCTATGTCCACATGAAGGAAGCCTTAATGTCCAGGTATGAGTTGACCCCAGAGCTTTATAGACAAAGGTTTAGGAATTGTAAGAAACTGGAGTCAAGCACATGGGTAGAATATGTTTCTTTCTTTGGCAGAGCAGTGGATGGTTGGGTGAAGGGTAGCAAAGTGAATGATTTTGAAGCGCTCTATAATTTGATTGCATGGGAGCACTTGTCCAATAATTGTTTTCCAGAGCTATGCCAGCACCTTATTGATAGCAAGCTGACTAACCCTCAGAAGCTTACTGAGGAGGCAGACCGCTGGGTTAGTACCCGGGTCCACAAGGGTCATGTGGGAGACTTCGCCAAAGGTGGGCAGGGTCCCCAGCAGAAGAGTGGGGGGGACAAGGGTAAACAGAGGGAGTTCCAGAAAGGGCCCCAAAGTAATCCCCAAGGGAACCAAGGGAAGGGTTCCCAGCCTCCCCTGAGAAGAAGTTGGGGGCCCTGACAGATAAGCCTGTTCACAAGGGACCCCCGAAATGTTTTAAGTGTGGTCAGGTGGGCCACCGCTTTTATGATTCTACGTGTCCCCTGAAAGCAAATGTAGCACCCACTGGTGTACCGCCCCGGCAGATGGCTAGTGTAGCCCTGGGGGAGGAGTTGGGTGCCCAAGGTGGGTGGGGTCCCGCAGAGATGTCCCTAGTCTCTTCAGGAGACAGTGAGATGGTCCCTAGGACCCAACTGCCTGATAACACTAAGAAGTACAGGCAGTGGGTGACCATCAATGGCCATAGGGTGGAGGCTCTGATAGACAGTGGAGCCAGTGTGACAGCTGTCATTTGTCGGCTAGTGTCTGAAGAGCAGGTGATCCCCATGCATTTTACCCTGTAGTTGCCGCTGACAACTTAGAGAGCCACTGTAAGGTGGCCCAGGTTCCCTTTGAGTGGGGGGGTCTCGGGTACCTTTCAAGTAGCTGTGAGGCCAGCCATGCCTGTTTATTGTCTGTTAGGCAATGATCTAGAAAGCTCCCCTTGGGCTAAGGTGGAGCGAAGAGCTCATTTGGAGATGTTGGGTCTGCCAGAGTGGGAGTGTGTGATCACCCGGTCCATGGCAGCCAGTAAGGGTGTTCAAGAGGACCTGGAGCCTGAAAAAGTGGCCCAGGTGCCTTCCTTAAAGAGAAGAGGCAGGGGGCGCGGGAAACTGGCCCCCGAAGTTCCCACAGTCCAGGAGGAGGCAGACCTTGAGGGGGATGCCCTGGATCCTACAGGGGAACAAGTAGCTGAACTGGGGGACCTGCCTGAGCTGACCCATTGGCAGCAAGAAGGAGGCCCCTCCAGGGAAGAGTTCTGTGAGGAGCAGGAAAAGTGCCTTTCTCTTGTGGGTTTGCAGCAGCAGGCTGCAAACCAGGCAGCAGGTGATCAGTCTGGATCACATTGGATCTACTGGGAGAATGGTCTCCTGTATAGTGAGCCTAAGGTTGCTGAGCCTGGGTCAGCCCGTGTGCTGGTAGTACCCCAGCGCTTCAGAGGCTTCCTACTGGGTCTGGCTCATGATGTGCCTTTAACAGGACATTTGGGGCAAGACAAGACCTTTGAGCGGCTTGTCACCCACTTTTATTGGCCCCAAATGCGCAAGAGTTCAGATACTCATTGCAGGACCTGTCAGACTTGCCAGGCAAGTGGTAAGAGTGGGAGGAAGCACAAGGCTCCTCTCCAGCCTTTCCCTGTGGTCAGTACCCCCCTTTGAACGGGTGGGCATTGACATTGTGGGGCCTCTGGATCCCAAGACAGCCATGGGCAACAGGTTCATCCTGGTCTTGGTGGACCATGCCAGCCGGTACCCGGAAGCCATCCCTCTCCGGACTGTGACGGCCCCCGTGGTGGGACGTGCATTGATCGGGATTTTCTCCCATGTGGGGTTCCCCAGAGAGGTGGTGTCAGACCGTGGTACCAACTTCATATTCAAGTATATGAAGTCCCTGTGGCAGGAGTGTGGTGTAACCTACAAGTTCACCACTCCTTACCACCCCCAAGGTAATGGGCTGGTTGAGAGATTCAACCGGACCCTCAAAGGTATGATTATGGGTCTTGAGGAACCTATGAGGCGTAAGTGGGACGTCCTCTTGCCATGCCTTCTCTTTGCTTACAGAGAGGTGCCACAAAAGTCCTTAGGGTTCAGTCCCTTTGAACTGCTGTATGGTCACCCTGTAAGAGGACCTCTGAGTTTGGTGAAAGAAGGCTGGGAGAAAGCTCCCAGGAAACCTCCCCAGGATGTATATAGCTACATGCTGGCCTTCAGAAACCAAACTAGGCATTTCAGGCAACTCGCTCAGGCGAATCTGGAAGCCAGCCAGGAAGAGATGAAGCGGTGGTACGATCAGATTGCCACTCTGATCGAGTTTCAGTCTGGACAGAAAGTGTGGGTCATGGCCCCCGTGGAGCCTTGTGCGCTCCAGGATAAGTGGACTGGACCATTTGAGGTGGTGGAGCGCAAGAGTGATGTCACCTACTTGGTGGACTTGCGGTCTCCTAGGAACCCTTTGCGGGTCCTGCATGTCAACCGCCTGAAGCCCCACTTGGAGTGGTCCGAAGTGGGCATGCTCCTAGCGACAGATGATGGAATGGAGGAGGAGACTGAGCCTCTTCCTGACCTCCTGTCTGCAACAGAGCAAGATGGGTCAGTGGATGGTGTAAACCTCTCTTCCACCCTGACCCCTGAGCAGCAAGATGACTGTCGCCAACTGTTGGGACAGTTTCCTGATCTGTTCTCCCTGACTCCCAGTGTCACTGATTGGTGCATCCATGATGTGGACACTGGGGACAGTCCTCCTGTTAAGCATAAAACTTAGAGTGACTGACAGGGTGAGAGCTTGCATCAAGGAGGAGGTCTCCAAGATGTTTGTATTGGGGGTGATTGAGTCCTCTAACAGCCCTTGGGCCAGCCTAGTGGTCTTGGTCCCGAAGGCTCCCGCGCCTGGTGCCACACCCGAACTCCGGTTCTGTGTGGACTACCGAGGACTCAATTCAGTCACCAGGACTGGCGCGCACCCCATCCCCAGAGCTGATGAGCTCATTGATCGGTTGGGGGCTGCCCGGTACCTCAGTACGTTTGATTTGACGTCTGGGTACTGGCAGATCGCCTTGACTGATGGGGCAAAAGAGAGGTCAGCATTCTCCACACCAGATGGGCACTAGCAATTCTGGGTTATGCCCTTTGGGATGAAGAATGCCCCTGCCACTGTTCAGAGGTTGGTCAACCAGGTGTTGGCTGGAGTGGAGGATTTCAGTGCCGCCTACCTGGATGACATTGCAGTGTTCAGCGCCAGTTGGGAAGAACATCTGCGCCACCTCTGGGAAGTGTTGATGGCGCTGCAGGAGGCAGGCCTCACGATCAAGGCGAGTAAGTGCCAGATCGGGCAGGGTTCTGTGGTGTACTTGGGACACCAGGTTGGGAGCGGCCAGGTGGCGCCCCTACAGCCCAAGATTGATACCATCCTGGCTTGGGAACCCCCCAAAACCCTGACAGAGTTGAGAGCCTTTTTAGGACTCACTGGGTACTACAGGAGGTTTGTCAAGGGGTATGGCAGCATCGTTGCCCCCTTGACTGAGCTGATTTCCAGGAAGCAGCCCAAGAAAGTGAACTGGACTGACACCTGTCAGAAAGCTTTTGATGCCCTGAAGACTGCCATGTGCACAGCACCTGTGCTCCGGGCGCCCAACTTCTCTAAAGGATTAATTGTACAGACAGACGCTTCAGAGCATGGGGTGGGGGCTGTTCTTTCACAGATAGATGAGGAGGGCCTAGACCAACCCGTAGCCTTTATTAGTAGGAGGTTACTTCCACGGGAACAGAGGTGGAGTGCAATTGAGCGTGAGGCATTTACTGTGGTCTGGGCACTGAAGAAGCTGAGACCATACTTGTTTGGGACTCACTTCTGGGTTCAGACAGACCACAGGCCCCTGAGATGGTTGATTCAGATGAGGGGTGAGAACCCAAAGCTGTCGAGGTGGTCCATTTCCCTACAGGGGATGGACTTCACAGTGGAACACCGCCCTGGTACAGAACACGCCAATGCTGATGGTCTGTCCAGATTTTTCTGCCTTAGTGAAGAGAACTCCCAAGAGGTAGGGTAGTTCTCCCCACATTTCAGCTGGAGGGGACACGTGTTAGACCTGGCACCATTGGCGTGGGTCTCCCTTCCATTTTTTGCTGTTGCCTCCTGTGTTTTTGCTGGTCTAGATGCTTCGGGCACTTTGCCACTGCTATTCAGTGCCAAAGTGCAAGTGCTCCCTATTGTAAGTTATTGTAATGGATTAGTGACTCCATGATTGGCTTATTTGATTTACTGTCAGACCCTAGTACAGTGCACCATGTGTGCCCAGGGCCTGTAAATCAAATGCTGCTGGTGGGCTTGCAGCACTGATTGTGCCACACACAGAAGCAGCTTGTAAAATGTGGCTCAGGCCTGCCATTGCAGAGCCTGTGTGCAGTCTGGGACTGCCATGTCGACTTGGCAAGTGCACCCACTTGCCAGTCCCTAAACCTTCCCTTTTCTACATATTAGTCACCCCTAAGGTAGTCCCAAGGGCAGGGTGCATTGTATGTAAAAGGTAGGACATGCCCTGATGTGTGTAGCATGTCCTGATAGTGAATTACAGCCAATTTCGTTTTTCACTATTGCAAGGCTATCTGTTCCCATAGGCCTGAATGGGCAGTTTGATTATAACATCTTATAATCCTAACTGACCCTAGGAACAACATAGGAAAATAAAGTTTAGTATGCCTGAACTCAGAATGTTAAAATACATCTTTTGGTGTGTGTGATTTTTACATTCTGTGTTTGACAATACCACTTTTAGAAAGTAGGTATTTTCTTGCCTAACCATCCAGCCGGCCTCTGCTAGGTTTGTGTATTCCATGTCTGGTTTGTGAGTGACCGGGGGCTGGAGAGGGCCTTGACTCCAGCAGTCTGATGGGTCAGGGCTGAGCTGAATAGGACCTGCATTGAATAGAGAGTAGGGGGAGGAGATTTCCTTTCACCAACCTGAGCCCTCATAGAATAGAGAGTAGGGGGCAGAGATTTCCTTTCACTGACCTGAGCCCTCATAGAATAGAGAGTAGGGGGAGGAGATTTCCTTTCAGCTACCTGGGCCAGGTCTGCTTTCAACAATGCTGTCTCCACCTCCTGCCAGGAATTTGCACCAGGGAGGACAGAACTGGTTTTGGCTGGGCACAGACACTCTCTGCCTTCAGAGAACAAAGGATTTACTGGTATAAATATTGGGGCCCAGACCCCAGAACTTTAGATCACTTCTGGGAATCAAGACTGACCTTTGTCAAGGAGAGAAACCAAGGAAGCTGAAGGAGGAGACTGCCCCAGTGCTGGTTGCTGTCTGGGGTTGGCCTGCAGTGGTTACTCATGTCCAAGAAAAGGGAAAAGGAACTTTGTGTACTTTTATCATCTTGAGGAAGATCTCCAAGTGCTTGAAACTGAGCTTGCCTCCTGTCTGAAGTCACAGGGACATGAAGACTTCACCACCAGCTCCCCCTGAATTTCCTTGCTGGGAATTGTACCTGCAGAGAGGTGCCTGCTGTTGTTCTGGATACCTCTAGTGTCTGCGTGTCACTGGCAGCGGGACGCGCGACGCAACGAGGAAGAAGCGTGTCGCCGCCGCAGCTGTTCGCCATTGCATCACCGGAGAAGCGTGCCACCACCGCAGAGGTCGCCGTCGCATCACCGGAGAAGCGTGTCGCAGGGCCTGTCGCGGCTCCAAAGTTCATCGATTTCATTGCACCGGATCGTCACATCGCATCAAGGCGCCATCTTGTCGCATCGTCACCGGGCCGCAGTAAGAAACGACGCAGCAACTCCCCACACAGTAAGGAAGCAACGCATCACCTCCCCTGCGCTGCAGTAAGGAACAGACGCATCCACTCCCCTGAGTGTAAGGAATGGCGCATCAACTTCCCTGCGACCCTTTTGTTTGCATTGCGTGACGCATCCCAGGTACTTTGAGAGTAAAGTGTCGCATTTACCATCTACATTGAACTAAGCTATTTCTACCATTTTAAAGTCTTATTTTTGTTTCAAACACTTTTTTATTAGCATTTATAAAAGATCATAACGCATTAATCAGTTTTACAATTGGCAAGCGCCACAGTGATACAAAAGAGGCCAAATCTGAACACCATGGCCTATACCTTAAATCAAGCATTGTTGGCTCAGCAGACCTTGTTGGATAGGCACAAGGATATTGCGCTTTACGGGAAATTACAGAGCTGGCAAGAAACAATATCGTATAAATGCATCTCTTGCGCAGGCATCGTAAAGCTATGATTGTCCTGTGACGATATCCAAGTCGCCAGGGCGCAGAGCTGTGTGCTATCTCATCAGAGCTCGTTCTCCAGTAGCCAAGCCTTAACTGTGTATAGGCGCCGCCAAGAAGCTGTAAGCAATGTACTAATAATTTTTTTTTTTTTTTAAACAATAGAAAGAGAGGGGGGTGGAGAGGGGACTATAGGAGAGAGGAAAGGGTGTGACGGGGGGACGGGGGCAGCGTGACAATGTGCCTGGGATAACTCACAACGCAGGGGGCGCAGCGGTAGCAATGCCATTTAATATCTCTAGCGCCATGCGGGGCGGTGCTGGAAGCAACGGCAGCTGTCTGGGTGTCAAGAGTCACAGAACCCAAGTCATATGGGGTACGTGAGGGTGCAGCATGGGGTGGTCAGTCAGTGGGATTCCAAAATGTATCTGGGTCTGTAGGGTGGACAGCATCGTCAAAGAGGCGTAAAGCCCGCAGCCTTGGTGGCTGCAGTCTAGTATTCTCCAATCGTCCCAGGTGGTCCACCAGTGGCTTCCACAGTTTCGTAAATTTGGTGTCTCGATATTGTAGACGCGCTGTGAGCAGCTCCATTGCCACTGTGTGCCACAGGCGGGTGAACCACACATTTATTGAGGGCGTTTCTGCCTTTTTCCAATAGAGGGCAATGGTCTGCTTAGCAGCTCCAAGCATATGAAGACTGAGATGCCAATCACGGCGGGTCATAGCACGTAGGTTCACCGGCCTGAGGCCCAGAACAATCGTGAGTGGGCTTTCAGGTAATGGATAGCCTAGCACCCGTTTAATGTGGCTGAGGACTTCCTTCCAGTAAGTGGCCAAGAGAGGGCACAACCACCATATGTGTATGAAATATCCCCGTGCGTGAGTGCAGCGCCAACAGAGAGGTGATGAGTTGGGGAACATTTTATGTAACCTGAGGGGAGTATAGTACCATTGGGTCATTACCTTGTAGGCGGATTCCTGCTGGGGGATGCTATGAAAAGTCTTCGGGATATCTCGCCAGAGGCGTGCCCACTGAGAGGGTGCAATGTCGGCGTCGGGAAGAGACTGCCACTGCTGTTGGTAAGGGTGAAGGTTGAGGCGTTGTGAGTGCTGAAGGACTTGGTATATGCAAGATATTAATCCCTTGGATTTGTCAAATGTACGGGCCAGCCGTTCGAACGGTGTGAAAGGCCGTGTAGCCGCCTGTGATAGAGAGGACGCCTGTATCCAGTGCCGGAGTTGTATATATTGGAATCTCTCCCTCTCTGATAGCTGGAATTCCTGCTTGCATTGGGCAAAAGTTCTGATGCTACCCCCTAGGAATAGGTTTTGTACCGTTCTACAACCCTTGTCCGTCCATTCTGCGAAATAAGGCGGGCGAAGAGCAGGAGGGAATTGCGGAATGCGAGCAATTGGGGTATGCGGAGACGGAAAAGAAGTGAGACCCCTGCGGACGGCCAGTTTGTCCCAAATCTCGAGTACAGTCTTGGTAGGGGTCGCCATGTAAGCACTGCGAGAGCGTGCTTCACGAGGGAGCCACGCGTGATCCCAGATAGGGTGACAGGTACCGCCCTGTCCATATGGAACCACACCTTCTCGCTCTACCAGGCTGTCCACTCCGGTATAAAGCGGAGATGGGATGCCCAGTAATATTGTAACAGATTAGGGCAAGCGAGTCCACCCTTGTCTCGTGGGAGCATTAAGATTTTACTGGAGAATCGTGGTCTCTTCCCTCCCCATATGAATGCGACTAGTTCACGTTGTAGGCTCTGAATTTGGTGTTCTGGGATGGGCGTTGGCAGGGTCTGGAATAAGTAGAGTATCTTCGGAAGGATGGACATTTTAACTGTGTTGAGGCGCCCCAACCAGGAGAGCGGCAGGGATCTCCATGCTCGTAGGTCGGTTACGACTGCATTTTTGTACTCTTGCCAGTTAGCTTGGGACCAGGTGGCCAAATCCGGAGTCAGATTAAGTCCTAGGTATCTAATAGAACTAGTTGCCCATTGGTAAGGGACAAGGGCTTGCAGGGCCGCGATTTCGTCCGTCGGAATCGTGAGGTTGAGAGCCCATGATTTCGTATGGTTGATTTTAAGCCCTGAAACTTGCTTGTATGACTGGAGCAGAGTGTGTACCGCTGGCAACGAGCAAGTCGGGTTGGACAATGTGAGAAGTAGGCCGTCTGCAAAGAGAGCAATCTTGTGATCGATGCCCCCGAGGGTAAGACCATGGATATCAGGCGATTGGCGGATCATAATGGCGAGTGGCTCTACTACGAGGGCGAATAGTAAAGGGGACAAGGGGCATCCCTGCCTAGTGCCCCTGAGAATGGAGATAGGTTGCGTGAGTTGGCCATTGACTCGTACCCTGGCAAGCAGCGAGAGGTAAGGGGCCATGATGCGCGCTATCATCTGTGGGCCTAGACCTATTCTCTGCAAAACGGCTCGGAGGAACACCCAATCCACTCGATCGAACGCTTTTCCAGCGTCTAGTGAAAGTAGGCAGGAGGGTATCTTCCAGTGGCGCGCTTTCCCAACCAGGTGCGCGACTCGGCGCACGTTGTCTGCCCCTTGACGTTGGTGAATAAAACCCACCTGGTCCGGTTCAATTAGGCCGGGAAGATGTGTGCTGAGGCGTTTAGCGAGTATTTTGGTGTAGAGTTTGAGGTCTGTGTTTAGTAGGGCAATGGGGCGGAAGGAGGAGCAGAGTGTGGGGTCCTTCCCGGGCTTCGGGATTAGGGCTATTTCTGCCATAGCCATATCTGCAGAAGGCCCGATTGTATCAGAAAAGGAGTTGAAGAGGCGTAACATATATGATTGAAGTTGTGGCAAAAAGGCACGATAAAACGAGACTGGGAGCCCGTCTGGGCCCGGCGTTTTGCCGAGTGGGAGTTCCTTAAGAGCGCTGGTTAGTTCCTCTAGTGTGATCGGTTCTTCCAAGAGTTGGGAGTGGTACGTGTTAAGGGGGACCCAGTCGCAGGCATCTAAAGTAGCCGATATTTGATCATGATTGGGCGTGTCTCTCGCGTAAAGGGATGCATAGTAATTTTGTAATGCTTGAAGTTTGGCGGATTCTGTAGTAGCCCAGGTCCCGTCTCCTAACTTTAGTTTAGGAATGTGCGCTTTAGCTGCCCGTGTTCTCAGGCGACGTACCAAGACGGTGCCCACCCTGTCCCCTCCGTCGTAATAGCGCTGTCGCAGTGCAAGGAGAGCGTGTTCGGCCTTGTTGGTTCTGTGTGCCTGGAGCTGACCCCTGAGTATAGCTAAACGCCGCTTATGGATCGCTAATGGGCGCTCCTGGTCCAGTCTCTCAAGCGTTTTGATTTCGCATGTGAGCTTGTCCTCGTACAAGCGGGCCTCCCGGGCCCGGGCAATAGCGATAGATAGTGAGGGTGCCGCGTATCGTGGCCTTGAACGCATCCCATAGGACAGGAAGCGGTGTTTCCGGAAGGTCATTGGTTTCGAAATAGGACAAGATGGCGGCCAGGAGTTCCGCCGAGTCGACTGGGGGGCAGATTTACAATTCCTGGCGCATCCCTGCAAATCAGCAGGGATGCGCCAGGAAACTTACGACACGCATCACCATCCTTGCGCCACCACTGATGCGCCGCATTTACAATGCGGCGCATCATGGCGCAAGGAAATGCAGATGCGTGTCGCATCTGCCGTCGTAACGTTGGCGCAGTGCTGGAGTTGCGTCGCGGGCGCGACGCAACTCCAGCACTGTGCCAACCCGGCCTATCTTGCACATGGTGCGTCACACCTTACGCCTGCTTCATGCAGGCGCAAGGTTTAGACGCACCGGGGTCGGAAAAGTGACTGAGTGAAATCTAGTAGATTTCACTCAGCCACTTTTGCGAGGCGTTCCTGCGCCGGAACGCCCCCTCTGCTCCGGAACGCCCACATGAAACCTGACGCAGGTTTCATGTGGCGCAGGGCTTTACAACGTGACGCATCTCCCTAGATGCGTCACGTTGTAAATACCCCGCAGCATGGCGCTGGCTTTACGCCGCCGCTGCGTCACAGAAG
Organism: Calotriton arnoldi; assembly: GCA_963921515.1. NCBI lineage: Eukaryota > Metazoa > Chordata > Amphibia > Caudata > Salamandridae > Calotriton > Calotriton arnoldi. The sequence continues at coordinate 424,778 of CAWUFW010010720.1, read as the reverse complement.
TGACGCAACGGCGGCACTAAAGTGGCGCAAGGGGCTTGTAAATCTGGCCCTGGGTCTCTAAGGATGTGGGGGGGAAACCGCCACCTAGTAGGTCGCCTGGGGCGAGAGAAGCGTTCATGAAGGAGTAGCTCCACGTGCGCATGGTCAGAGATTGAGATATCGGACATGGTTGCTGAGAGAGTGTCTTTGACCAGAGTGTGTGAGACGAAAAGGTAGTCAATGCGCGAGTAGGAGCGGTGCGCATGAGAATAATAAGAGTCGTCGCGAATCTCAGGGGAGTGGTAACGCCATATGTCTACAAGACCCAAAGCAGTGATACATCTCTTTGTTGCGGCCGACATGGCACCCACCCCATGAAATGTGCCCCCGCTACGATCAAGGCCCGCATCCCACACTAGATTAAAATCACCCCCCAGTATGAGGTCTGAGTCTACATGTACTATGTGTTCCCGCAGGAGCTCACGCAAAAAAGAATCCTGGCCCTGGTTTGGCGCATAAGTGTTGCAAAGGGTGAGAGTGTGATGCCCCAGCTTGACCACCACTTTAAGAAATCTGCCCTCTGTGCCACGGATCACTTTAGTGTCTCCCTGATGGATGCCTGCCCGGCAGAGGATGGCTACACCCGCTGTCCTTGTAGGCGCTGAGCTCCAAAATTGGAGGGGAAAGCGTGGATGAGTCATGCGTGTTGTGTCAGCCCTGAGGAGGTGCGTCTCCTGTAGGAAGACGATGTCTGGATTTTGTAATAGCAGATACCTCCATATCTGACGCCGCTTATTGGGGGAGTTAAGTCCCTTCACGTTAAGGGATACAAGCTTCAAGCAGGGCGCAGAGGTCATAGTCGCCTATCGTCAGGTGTAAGCGCTATCCCAGACAGGTGACCCGGGGTTTTGGACATGGCCGGCAAACTGGGACCCAGTGAGGAGTCGCAAAGCCCCAGAATTATGATGATCGCTGCAGGATGGGGAGGTGGGAAGAAGCATAGCATCCAATGTAAGTCCCCCCTAGTGTCTAAGGGGCCCCCCGCCGGGGGGATGGGCAAGGAAAGGGGAGAGGAAGAGAGGGACAAAGGTAAACAAAACAACCCAGATGGTTTAACGGCCAACATGGCCAACAGAGCCTATTCCAGTCCAGGGAGGAACCAGGCACAGTGGCACAGGCTGTCCCGGAGATGTCACTCTCCCAGAAATAGGAATGGGGGTCGGTCATCGTGTTGTGTATCGAATCTTTATCTCCGGAGCGCGGCCCAGGGCCGCCGTCCTGGCGTATGGTAAGCATTGAGTAGTAGTGTCTCTTGGGCGGTGAAGAGGAGAGTGAAGTGCCAACAACGTAACGGCCGGAGGCCCACCCAGAGGTGAAAAGTGTATGGCCAGTTGATCAACATGTGTAGAATCCAGTTATTTGTTGGCAGGTGTTTGCGAGCCTGGAGGTGACTGACCTCCTTCTAAGGATCGTATGTGTTGGATTATGTCCTGTTTTTCTTGGGAAGAGCTGCTTTGCTCCCGGGAGGATGGATGTCTGGCATGATGTACCGTGGTCCACTGCGGCTTCAATGGGACTCGGGCCCTCGGAGGCATGCGTGAAGGACTTGTCGGGGGTGTCAGGGATCTGAAGTAGTTGGGCCGCTTCCCTGTAGGATCTCAGCACGCGGCGTTTGGACTCCCACTGAAAGATGAGAGCAAAGGGGTGCCCCCATTGGTAGCGATGTTGAGCTCCCGGAGTTTGTCCGTGAAGGGTCGGAAGTCCCTTCGGCGCCGAAGTGTCGTGGGGGCCAAGTCTTGAAACAACTGGATGGGTGTGCCCCTGAACAGGATCTCAGGCTTGTCCCGAGCTGCCTTGCGGATAGCCTCTTTCTCGGTAAAGAAATGGACCCGCGTCAGGATGTCAGGGACGAGTCCAGGCCTCCCAGGAGAACCAGACACTCGGTGCGCACGGTCTAGAGCGGGCGGCGAGGCATCGTCATCTCCCCTAATGTCGTGAAGCAGGTCGGCCACGAAAGTCATTATGTCAGTGCCTTCTGCCCCAATCTGAATCCCCCGCAAGCGTATGTTGTTCCGGCGCCCCCGATTTTCCAGGTCCTCCTGCTTGATCTGCAACTCAATGTGTTGCTCCTCCAGGGTGGCTAGCCGCTGCCATAGGTGTTCCTGATCCTCCGTACGGGCATCCAGGGTCTTTTCGAGGTCATGCACTCGTCCACCTAGCTCTCCCACATCCTTCCGGAGTTCCTTAACCTGGTGCGCAGGGACCCTATTCCAGATTTAAGTTCCTGCATAAAGAGGGTCATGAAGGATTGTGTGACCGGCTCCGAGGGACCCCCGTCCGCCAGCGTCGCATCAGGTGCTGGTACTGCACCCGGTTTGTTCCACATGGTCAGGACCGTAGTATCCTTAGGGGTTGCTGAAGGCTCTTTCCCGGGCTTTGAACGAGTCATGTTCATGCAGTAGGAGTATCTCCTCTCCAACAGCTGTCGGTGCCCAGGCGTATCCGTGCTCTCAGTTTCAGGGCCCAGGGGGTGGTAAGAAGAGTGCCGCAGAGGAAGACTAGGCCCAGTATTGCAGTGGTGCGGGGTGCCGGTTCAGGGGCCTTCGGGTATATGCAGACTCCAAAGAAGGGTAGGGGCCAGGCTAGCCTAACTGCAGAGTCACCCTTCCGTTTACACGAGGCCAGGAGTGCCCGGGGAACTCCACCAGCGGGCAATGGGGCAGCCACTAAAGTGTATTGCGATGTGATGGCCGCTCTGATAGTGGAAGAAGGGCAAGACAGTGTTCCGGGCCGTTCAAACCAGTGGCTAGCGTGTTGGGCGACAGAGGCAGCAGCGCCAATACTTTTCGTCAATGGGGGTGTGCCGAGGCTGGCGATGACGAGGCGGTATGATGGTGGGCTCCGTGCTACCCCAATAGGTTGAGCAGACGGTAGCGTCCCCGATCACTGCGAGTCTCGTTGGCAGAGGCCCAGGTCCCTCAGGTTGTCTGTCAATATGCAGGGCTCCCCCAGACTACTATCTTGGTGCCCCTCTGCGCTTCAATTGCTCCCCAGTTCCCCACAGGCGCAAAGGATGGCTTTTAGGCCCTCTGGGAGGCCTATGGTCCCGCCGTCTGCCCAGTGGTCTCAGCTGAGGGCACAGGAGGGGAAGGCCAGCGCACAGGGGGGCCTCAGCAGGGGCAGATGTGGCGGTGTCCGGCGAGGAAGCTGTGCCCAGGTACAGTGCAGTGTACCGTCGAGTTCCGTACGGCGATGCGGTGAGTTTGGGGTAGCTGTGGGGATCTCGCCAAGCAGGGCAGGGGCGCTGCCGCCGGGATATGTCTCAGGCCCTAAGGGGACAACTAAGGAGCACAGTCCCAGACAGCCCAGGTCATCAAAGCAGTCCCCCCCAGCGGCGGCGACGGCACCCCCCTGCCCCTGTACCTGCACAGGCTCTGCACGCCCGAACTCCACTGCTGGCGGCTGCTTGCTGGCGTCCAGGCGAGGTCCGCAACCCTTCAAGGCAGCAAGATGGCGGGCACGCTCTTGCTCGCCGGCGTCCGTCCCTCTTCCCCAAGGCACCGGCAGGCCGACCAACGGATCTGCAGCTCCAGGCTCTCTCCGGGCTATTCTCACGCCCCTGTAGCAGTGGGAGAGTGTAGGGCCACACCCCGACCCCTCCGAGAGCCTCCGGTGTAGTCCCACAGGGTCAGGATGGCTAAGATGGCAGGCGTCCCTTATGGCGCTTCGCGGTATGCAGCCTGGACCAGGGCAGCGAAGGGTTGGCGGCGTCAGGTCCCCTCCGTGCCTCGGTCACACATCTCAGGAGCTGTGGAGCTTCTCCGGCGCCCTTGAGCGCCACCAGGGGTAACGGTTGCAGATGCGCGGGATCCGGGCAGCTAAAATGGCGGGCGGGCTGTCAGGTATCAGGCCGCGCCGCTCGCACAGCCCGAGTCTCCTCCGTCGACCACCGCCAGCGTGGTTCAAGCCCTGAAAAAAGGTACTCAAGCCACTCCGCTAACGTTGCGCTCCCAACCAGAGCACTTTTGGCGCCGTTATATTGCTTAAAATTGCTGTTGATGTCGGCGGCGGCCCGGAGCTCAAACGGCGTGCGTCTCACTCCATTTGCAGCGAGACCACGCCCCAAGTCTTATTTTTGGATTACAGTATTGTGGATTTTTGTCGTTTGGTCTTGTGTTAAGTCTAGTAAAGATTACTTATTTTTCTAAACTGGTGTGGTGTCCATCTGAAGTGTTTTCACTGTATTACTGTATGTGTTCACAAATGCTTTACAAAATGCCTCTGAGATGAGCCTGCCTGCTCGTGCCAAGCTACCAAGGGGGTGAGCAGGGTTTATTTAGGAGTGTAGCCCCCTTACCCTGACTAGAAGCAAGGGTCCCTACTTGGTAAAGGTACCTACCTCTGCCAACTAGAAACCCCCATTTCTAACAGGGACAGGGTTTCTGCGGAAACCCAAAGTTCCTTAAAGCTTCCCAAAGATAGGCCCAATGTACTTGGTCAAAAGCCTTAGCTGCATCTACAGCCACTGCAGTCACAGGCAAGTTCTGGGCTTCCGCCATGTCTATAACCCCCAACATCAAAAATGTGAGCTCATTAAGCTGCCTCCCAGGGATAAAACCTCTTTGGTCCTGATGAATAACTCCCTTGATGACCTGCGCTTCTCTTGAGGCTACTATCCCTGAATAGATCTTGTAGTCTGAGTTCAAGAGGGATATTGGCCTGTATGAGTCTACTTTCAACGGGTCTTTATTAGGTTTCAAAATTAAAGTTACCGTGGCCTCTGCCCAGGACTGAGGGACTATATCACCTTCTATATATATCGTATTGAATACAATTTTCAGGACCGGAGCTATTTTATCAAGAATTTGAAAGTAGATCTCAACTGGGAGGCCATCTGTCCCAGCTGCCTTCCCCCTTGCCATTTTCCTAATTTGCGCCCTGGTCTCTTCCTCCGTAATCTCAGCCTCTAGGACCCTCTTTTGCTCGATTGTTAATCGTGGAAGCTCCGTCTTCTTTAGCCAAGTCTCTATACACTCCTTCCTGGGATGTATATCCTCTCTGTATAAGCTACTCATGTATTTCCGGGCTTCTCCACCAATTTCTATATTGGTATTCAGCAATACTCCTGATTCCGCATTGATCAGGTTCCGTATTGAGTTTCTGGCCTTATCTATTTTAGCTTTCCAAGCCAAAAGTGAACTACACCCCTCCCCATATGAAAAATGCTGCAACTTACTCACTTTCCACCTATCATGTAATCTTTTATCCAGTTGCCCTTGATATTCTACCTGTAGACGCTCCAATTATTTACTAAACACTTATACTCTACCAGACTCCTCCAACGATGCTTTCTGGAGATCACGTTCTCTGGCCTTAATCTCTTTAATTCAATCTTCGTCTTCCTGCCTCACCGCTCGCCTCTTACCCACCATTATGGAACTTAATATTGCCCTTAAATATGCTTTAAAGGCATCCCAAACTATTTGTATTTTAGCTGAACCACTATTAAAGTGAAAGAAATCGACTGTCTTATCCACTAAATTAAGTACCACCCTCTCATCTAACAGAATAGTCCTATCTAAGGTCCACCTTTTCAATCCCATTTTTTGGTGATGTCTTAAGGACAAGAACACTGCAGAATGGTCTGAGAGAATGGCAGGAGCATGTTTAACCGCTTCCACCTCTGCATACAATTCCTGATCTACCAAAAAGTAATCAATGCGGGAGTGATGCCAATACTTTTTACTATAGAAGGTGAAATCCCTTGCTCCCCCATCTTGAAGCACCAAATATCAACCAGATTAAATTCGGGCATCATATTTTTTAAAGTTGGGGATGTTCTCGGGGGACTAACATATTTAACTTTTGAAGTTCTATCTAACTCCTTATTTTGGACTATATTAAAATCCCCTCCAAGTATTACCGGGCCGTGGCTTCCAGTAAACATAATTCCAACTTCACTAGGGCATCTGGATCATCATTATTTGGACCGTAATAAGTAGCACACGCTACTGGCATCCCCTGAATAAACACATTAGCCACTAACCATCTGCCGGAAAGATCCGATTCATATTTTACCAATCTTATTCCTGAGTTGTTTCTAATAATTAAGGCCACTCCTCTAGTACAACCTCTCTGGTCTGAACACACTACCTCCTGGACCCAACCCAACTTGCTAAAAGATAACCTACACTCCTCCCATTCCAAGTGGGTCTCCTGAAGCAGAATAATTTGCGCCTCACTGTTCTTGAGGTAATCAATCACCCGGGCCAGCATCTTCCTAGACCTTAAACCATTAACGTTCCAAGATATAAAATGGACTAAATTTGATTTATTCATCCTCAAAACTCAACCATGTACTCCCAAATAACTCCTTCAGCATACATTCCTGTTGAAAACTCCTTGCCTGATACAACCCTAAGACGACTATAACTATAACCATACAGAAGTATGGCAAAAAGAGGACAAATTGTTCTTTTTTTTCCCCTATGCTCCCACCACCCTGTGCTCCCCACCACCCACCCTCCTCTGGAAACCCCCTTTCCTATCCCTGGGCGATAGAGTCCGCCCTTCGCGACCCCCCGGCCGAAGAGAGAAAATTAGACGTGTATTTAAAGAAAAGAATAAAAGAAAGCCTAACTACATAGTAAGATTATATTGATGCACTTATGCTATTTCACCTCTTAAGGGACACAAAGAAAACCCTACAGGCCTGAACTGGAAGCTGATCCCTCCATCTGAGCCAAAAAAAGTATCCACCTCTTCTGGGTTACTGATATTGTACATCTTATTACGCCACATTATTTTCAACATCGCAGGGAACTTCATCTGGACCTGGGCGCCTTTACTTCGTAGATCGTTCATCCTTGTGCCCAGCTCCCATTGCCTCTGTGCGGTTCTCTTACCAATATCCGATCTTACTTGGTAACTGAAATGTCCAAATTTAAAAAAACCTTCCTTCAGGGCTCGCCCCAACGCTAGCTCTTTGACAGCATAAGTAAGAAAATTTATCAAAATTTTACTAGGCGTCTTCCTAGCGGGGTTTAACTTGAAGGGATCCCTATGCACTCTTTGGATCTCCTTTTCGAGATCGATATCCGGCCTGTCCTGAAGTATCCCTTCACCAAGAAGTTTACATATGAAACTCTTAATATCACTCTTTTCAGAAACTTCCGGAATATTGAGAAGTCTCACATTGTTGCGCCTGGTCTGCGTTTCAAGCCTATCCAGGTCCTCCTGTAACAATTTATTTTGTGATTTCAAAACTACAATATCTCTTGCGTTCTCAGAGATAGCTGCTGACAGAGACTTCACCTCACCTTCCAAGATTGTGGTACGTTGTGCAATTCCATCTAATATTTCTTCTAATATCCCACATTTTTCTTGGATGCCTTTTTGGTTACCCTCGGAGATCTCGAACTACGTGAGAATATCTTGCCTCAGGTTAAGTGACATCTTTTCCAGCTGGTTCCCCAGTCATCCTTCAACCCGAGAACAGGGCTCCGCTTGACTTAGGTGATCTGTCCCAAATGATCCATTACTGTCCTGGCTCAAACTCGGACCTAAGGCCCCCCCATCTTGGACATTTTGAGCATCTTGGGCGTCGACTATGGAATTGGCCAACGAGGAGAAATGATTTTCAAGCGAGAGCGCCACTGTCTGGGACCGCATCTGAGTTACATTACTCCCCCTCCCCTGTGAAGACGCAGCAACCTGCTCCATAATTCTGAAGTAAGACCTGAGAGAGGGAGGGGGTTTAGGGAGTAAGCGCACTTCCTTAGACCCGCACCTCTTTGTTTCCCCCTCCCCCTTTAGGCACCTTTTTTACAGGGGACACAACTACAGTCTCCCGCACCGTCAACTCCTTTGTTCTCCCATTTTTTCCTTTTCTCACAGGGACCGACCGCAATTGGTACCGGTTCATTATTTGCGGTACTTGAGGCTCTCTATCTGCCGAGGTACTACCAATATTGACCCTCTCTCTAGCGGCCTGCTCAATATTTGCTCTAGCACTCTCTGCCCCCAGCTTTTCCTTTGAGAAAATCCTAGAGGGAAAAAGTACCTGTGGGGGGAGATCCTTTTCCATATGCCCCTGCTGTACCTCCTTTTCATTCAGAAGCTGCGTCTCATTCTCCTTCTTATTCTCTCCTGCTCTCTTCACCGCTGCACCGGGACACCCCTTCTGTCCATGGAAACCTAGCACCAAACCACTGGAGCCATCAGCATGCTGTCTATCTCCCGGGTGCAGCCGTCCTGTGCTGCTTCTACCACGTCCACCCCGGAAGCCGGCAAAAGCAGTTGCCGCGCGAGACCTCTGCCAAAGGGCAGCCGCCCAGTACCAGATCCCCCGATGGCTCACCGCATCCGTGCCCATATGGATTCCGCAGCTCCTTCGCCAGGTAAACTTCCTTACTTTAGCGTCTCATTCGTTTCACTTCGCAAACCTTTTGGTGAGTTTTTTCGGCTTTCTCTGATTAAAGTTTCCTCTCTCCTCTATCCGGGAGCTCCCGCGACCGGCATCAGCCCGCCGCCATGTTTCCCGCCTTCGTCTCCGTCTTGAGCATTTTGTAGAACTTGAAAGCAAATTGCAGTTGCAATTTCAATGCTTCTGGAAGGTGCACGGGCAAGCTTTGGTGCTTTTTCCAGTGAGTTTAAGCACAACCTGAGCTGAAACCACTTCATACCCTAAAAAACGATTGTTGACTTGGATGATTGAGCTCGGTAACTTTTGGTACAATCTGGACCCTGCGTAACTGGACCCTATGGCTGGGCCTTCGTTCTCTGGCTTATCCGGAGCAAGGCTGCGCTGAGGGGAAGGAGACATAAGGGAAAGGGTTTTACCAGTCGTTGAAGTCCCTGTACAGCTGTCGGCCGACCAGACAAGCTAATATATCTACCTCGTATAAACTAATATATCTATCTCAATGGACAGTGATAGGAGAAACAAAGGAGTTAAAATATCTATCTTAAGAGCTCACACTCCGACTCCAACAAAGGATTACCAACAATGAATGGAGAAGCCAGTAGTCACTCCACCGACGCTGAGGACAAAATGGAATGGCACAGAAAATCAAAGACAGGAAGCAAGTCGTGCCCAAACTCACCTGATGAAGCACCAAAGCTTGCCCATGCCATTTCCAGAAGCATTGAAAATGCTACTGCAAGTCGCTTTAAAGTTCCACAGAATGCTCAGGACTGTGACACTGATACTTAAGACCACGAAACGACTGGTGCTGAAACCACTTCATGCTCTAAAAAGCCGATTGCTCACTTCGAAGATTGAGCCCAGTTCCTTTTAGTCCTATCTGGACCCTGCGTAACTGGACCCTATTGCTCGGCCTTCATTCTCTGGCTTCTCCTGAGGAAGGCTGCGCTTACTAGAAAAGGGACAAAAGAGGAAGGGTTTTTCCATTTGTTACAGTCGCTGCATAGCTGCAGGGACCACTAGACAGCCTTCTATATCTACCTCATATAAGCAAATATATCTACTTCAAGAAACATCCATGTTAGTGGCAAACCAGCTAATATATTTATATTAAGAGCAAACACTCTGGGTCCAACAAAGGATTACCAACAATGAATGGAGAAAACAATACTCACTCTACTGACGCTGAGGAGAACATGGAATGGCACACAAAATCAAAGAGAGGACGTTACTCGTCCCATGGTCTTGAGGATCAGCGTCGCAGTCTTGAGCATTTTGTAGAACTTGAAAGCAAATTGCAGTTGCAATTCAAATGCTTCTGGAAGGTGCACGCGCAAGCTTTGGCGCTTTTTCCGGTGAGTTTGATCACAACTGGAGCTGAAACCATTTCATACCCTAAAAAGTGAATATTCACTTGGATGATTGAGCCCAGTGCCTTTTAGTCCAATCTGGACCCTGTGTAACTGGACCCTACGGCTGGGCCTTCGTTCTCTAGCTTGTCTGGAGCAAAGCTGCGCTGAGGAGAAAGCGGACATAAGGGGAATTGTTTTACCGGGCGTGACGGACCCTGCACAGCTGTAGGGCCACCAGACAGGCTAACATATCTGCCCCATATAAGTTAAAATACCTACCTGAAAGGCAAACAAGCTAATATATCAATCTTAAGAGCTCACACTCCGGCTCCAACAAAGTATTACCAACAATTAATGGATAAGCCAGTACTCACTCCACCGATGCTGAGGACAACATGGAATGGCACAGAAATTCAAAGAGAGGAAGCGAGTCATCTCCAAACTCACCTGAAGAAGTGCCAAAGCTTGCTCTGCCTTTTCCAGAAGAATTGAAATTGCGTCTGCAAATCGCTTTAAAGTTCCACAGAATGCCCAGGACTGCGACGCTGATCCTTAAAACCACCGAACGACCGGTGCTGAAAGCACTTCATGCCCTAAAAAGCAGATTGCTCAGTTGGATGATTGAGCCCAGTAACTTTTAGTCCAATCTGGACCCTTCTTAACTGGACCCTATGGCTGGTCCTTCATTGTATGGCTTGTTCGGAGCAAGGCTCCGTGTAGGGGAAGGGAGACATAAGGGAAAGGTTTTTACCGGATGTTAGGCTACCTGCACAGCTGTAGGGCCACCAGACAAGCTAGTATATCTACCTCATATAAGCTATATGTCTACCTCAAGGGACAGCGATAGGAGTAGCAAATGAGCTAGTATATCTATCTTAAGAGCTCACACTCCAGCTCCAACAAAGGATTACCAACAGTTGATGGAGAAGCCAATACTCACTCTACCGACAATGAGGACAACATGGAATGGTACAGAAAATCAAAGACAGGACGCGACTCGTTCCATGGTCTTGAGGATCAGCATCGCATTCTTGGGTATTTTGTAGAACTTGAAAGCAATTTGCATTTGCAATTTCAATGCTTCTGGACAGTTAACATACGATCTTTGGCACTTTTTCCGGTGAGTTTGTGCACAACTGGAGCTGAAACCACTTCATACCCTAAAAAGCGATTGTTCACTTGGATGTTTGAGCCCAGTACCTTTTAGTCCAATCTGGACTCTACGTAACTGGACCTTTGGCTGGGCCTTCGTTCTATGGCTTGACTATGGCAAGACTGCGCTGAGGGGAAAGAAGACTTAAAAGGAAGGGTTTTACCAGTTGTTACAGTCCCTGCACAGCTGTAGGGCCACCAGAGAAGCTAATATATCTACCTCTTATAAGCTAATATGTCTACCTCAAGGGCCAGTGATATGATTGGCACACAAGCTAATATATATAACAAAGGGTTACCAACAATGAATGGAGAAATCAATACTTACTCGAACTACGCAGATGACAACATGGAATGACTCACAAAATCAAAGAGAGGAAGCTAGTCGTGCCCAAAGTCACCTGAAGAAGTGCCAAAGATTGTCATTGCACCTTCCAGAAGCATTGAAATTGCATTTACAAATCGCTTTAAAGTTCCAAAGGATGCCCAGGACTGTGACGCTGATCCTCAAGACCACGGAAAAACTGGTCCTAAAACCACTTCTTGCCTAAAAAGCAATTGCTTACATGGATGATTGAGCCCAGTTCCTTTTAGTCCGATCTGGACCCTGCATAACTGGACCCTATTTCTGGGCCTTCGTTTTCTGGCTTGTCTGGAGCAAGGCTGTGCTGAGGGGAAGGGAGACATAAGGGAAAGGGTTTTACCGGACATTACAGTCCCTGCACAGCTGTAGGGCCACCAGACATGCTAATATGTCTACCTCATATAAGCTAATACATCTACCTCAAAGGACAGTGATAGGATTGGCAAACAAACTAATATATATACCTTAGGAGCTCACACTCTGGCGCCAGCAAAGGATTACCAACAATGAATGGAGAAGCCAGTTCTCACTCCACCAACGCTGTGGACAACATAGAATGGCACACAAAATCAAAGAGAGATCAGAGTTGTTCCCAAACTCACCTTAAGAAGCGCCAAAGCTTGCCCATGCCTCTTCCAGAATCATTGAAATTGCAACTGCAAATCGCTTTAAAGTTCTACAGATTCCCTCCCCCTCCTGTTTCTGGCAGTGGTGTGTGGCTCATTGTGACAGGGAGAGCTCCCCTTAGTGTCGTGGACCTGAGATCCCTGACGCAACCTGAAACTAGCACCCACAGGGACACCTGACTGACCCAAGATGGGCAATGACAAACTGGCCCGCTCCACTGGGTCCAACACAATCACGCAATACACTATCCCTCTACACCTCCCGTCGGGGAGATGGCGAAGATGGCGGAAGTGGCAAGCCATCCCGCGCAGAGATCCGTGCAGCCATTCAGGGCTCCAGGAAGGCTCTGAAGAATCAAATTAAGACTGTATCTATTAATATCAACCTATTGAGAGCTGACCTACATAATGTGGAGGACAAAGTGACCACGGCGGAGGGAGATATACTGAGCCTAAACGGAGAGGTGGCATTACGCAAGCAACAGGTGGCTCAGATGTCCACAGCCACGAAGGCCCTTGAGCGTGAGGCCGAAGACCCGGAGGGCCGAGCTTGGTGCAGCAACATTAGAGTCATAGGGTTCCCTGAGCGAGCCGAAGAGGGTAAGACTGAACACTTCCTGGAGAGCTGGATACACACCCAGCTGCATCCAAGGGGCTTGTCCGAGCTATTTGAAGTGAGGAGAGCACACAGAGCATGGTTGCACCCGCCAACCCCTCGGGCTCCCCCCCCGGGCTATAATCGCTAAAATCTTAAACTATCAAGACAGAGATTGTGTCCTACGGGCCGCAAGGGAGACTCAAAATCTTTGTTATGAGAATAACAAAATAGCCATATACCGGGATTACACTGGACTGGTCCAGGAGCAACCGAAAACCTTTCTGGGGGTGAAACTGAAGCTCTGCGATATGCAACTGCAGTATATGCTACTCTATCCTGCTAAACTGAATGTAATTGCACAAGGTAGGGCCCATTTCTTTTAAACACCAGAGGAGGTCTGGGAATAGTGGGAGATCTGAGGTGACGCTCCCCACCCACACCCCAGGAACAGCGGAACAAAAGGAAGGGCTGGGGCGCCTGATAGGGACGAGGAACTCAAAATAAAAGATGCCTGGATCAGCCTACCGATGGTGACCCCCCCCAGATGAACTGAGGATCACAGTAGGCAAGGACGGTACCATCCAAATGGAAACTGTTGATCTGGGTGCTTCCTCCCCACTGACTTGCGAACCGGTGCCTGACCCAGAGAATGTCCCTGAAACGCTCAGTCCGACAATGGACATACTCCCTGAAACTATCCTGGACCCAGTCCCTGGGACAGAAGATGCCGGATAAAACAAGAAGCACACATAAACACTGAACTACCGTTAGATACCTTGTTGTTTATAATAAGCGCAGTGTATAGTACTAGTGGGATGTGTGGTTGTTGCTGGGATACTGGGGGAGGGGGGGAAGGAGTGTGCACGGGCGGAGGGGGGACACCTGAGACAACTAGCTTGGCGAGAAGAGAGTCATTGAACCTGGGAGTACCATTAAGAGTATTGTTATCTTAATTGGGTACCGCCCTCATACACAGGGTACCTTGTCGGGCTATCTCTGAATGTAGTAATGGTTGGGCTAAGCCGGGTCGCTGGTTTCTTTGGGAAGTTCAGTGGCCCCTGTTGGGCTGCAAGGGAAACTGTGCATGTCTTGGCACGAGCATGGGGAGAGCATAATTGAGTGCACTCTTGCACTTCGTTTGTCAGTTGGGAGGAATCTGGTACAGTTTTTACTGTTTGCTAGCAGTTATTATAAGCAGCATATTTCGAGAATGGGTGGAGCACATGACGGGGGACCTGGGCGTCATTAGGTGAGATACCGCTGGGACAATGGAGGTTAATTTAATTAGCTGGAATGTAAGAGGATTGGACACGTACAAAACGTTGCAGAGTACTTTTGTTTCTTCAGAGACACCACGTCTCTGTGACTTGTTTGCAAGAAACCCACCTTGACGAAATGGGGGATAATAAGGTAGTGAAAAATTGGAGGAGCCAGATCTTTCACTCATCCTACTCTACTTACACGAGAGGTGTACTGATATGGGTGGCCCCGGGCACGTCATTTGTCTTGCAGTACATGGAAGCTGACGTGAACGGTCGAGGCATCCTCCTTAGGGCAAAGCTAGATGGACGAGATATGGTTATCCTGGAAATTTTCGCTCCGAATGTAGATGACCCGGGCTTTTACCAGTCCGTACAAGATGCACTAACCCCGGACTTAGAAGCCCCTCTTCTCTGGGTGGGGGACTTCAATTGCTACTAGACCCTAACCTAGACAGGCACCCTCCTCGACAGGGCACCAAGCAGTGGATGACTAAAAGGCTTCGGGAGGTAATGAGGGATATATGGAGGGATAGACACCCGACTCAGAGGTTGTACACCTGCCACTCCCCAACCCATAATAAGCTCAGCAGACTGGGCAGGGTCTTAGTATCTGAAATGGAAGCTGCCCTAAATGTTGAAGTGACCCACCTGGCCCGTTTCCTAACTGATCACTCCCCGATTAGCTGCGTGGTCCACTGGGGTTCACCTGCTCACCTCCCCAGAACATGGCGAATGCCGTCGGACATCCTGGAGGACCCAGTTGTGAGGGAGACCATATCTCATGCCTTGACCGACTACATGACAATTAACTGGGAGGGGGCGAACACCACCAGAGCCACGATAATGGGAGGCGCCGAAAGCTGTGGTACGGAGGGCATGTATAGGGCTGACATGTAGAGTCCGCATGCAATTACAGGGATCTCTGTTGGCCGCCTGCCTCAACTGCACTAAACTGTGATGTGCCACGGGACCTCTGTTGGCCACCTCTTGAAACTGCACTATACTGTCATGTTCCAAGGGGATCTCTGTAGGCTGCCTACTGCAACTGCACTATACTGTGATGTCCCACAGGGACTTCTGTTGGCTGCCTGCTGCAACTGTACTATACAGTGATGTGCAACTGGTACCTCTTTAGTCCACCTGCTGCAATTGCACTGTACTGTGATGTTCCACGGGGACCTCTGTTGGCTACCTGGTGCTACTGCGCTATACTACAATGTGCCCCGGGGACCTCTGCTGGTCACCTGCTGCAACTGCACTATACTGCGATGTGCGCCCGGGGACCTCTGTTGCCCACCTGCTGCAACTGCACTATACTGTGATATGTCCCGGAAACCTCTGTTGGCCACCTGCTGCAAGTGCACTATACTGTGTTGTACCACGGGGACCTCTGTTGCCCACCTGCTGCAACTGCACTATACTGTTATGTGTCCCGGAAACCTCTGTTGGCCACCTGCTGCAAGTACTATACTGTGATGTGCCACAAGGACCTCAGTTGGCTACCTGCTGCAAGTGCACTATACTGTGTTGTACCACGGGGACCTCTGTTGCCCGCCTGCTGCAACTGCTTTATACTGTGATGTGCCACAGGGACCTCTCCTGCCGCCTGCTGTAACTGAACTATACTGTGATGTGACACAGGGATCACTTTTGGCCACCTGCTGCAACTACACTATTCTGTGATGTGCAACGGGGACCAGTGTTGCCCTCCTGCTGCAACTGCACTATACTGCAATGTGCCACAGGTACCTCTGTTGGCCACCTGTTACAACTGAACCATACTACAATGTGCCGTGGGAACCTGTATTGGCCACCTCCTGCAACTGCACTACATTGCAATGTGCCTCTGGAACATTAAGGGGAAAAAGAACGCTAGAAACAAGTGTACAATAATCACAATTCATAAATTTCAGGACAACATAACAATATAACAATAATCATGTATGAAACCGGCGTGCATTATTAAAGGATAATGACCATGACCATGTTGAATTATTTATTATCCAAAAACTTTTTATTTTATTTTTATTTTGTTTGTTGTATCTAAATATCAAAACATTGTTTTTAAATTATGATGAATAGTTTAAAATTGTCAATACATAAAAAGCAGTACAACACAATCATGTATTCAAGAGAAAATAGTGCCGTTGGTTTACACAAGTAATCAAATAATTTGTTTCAATGCACATTCGTGTATACAAAAGGAGATCCAAATAAACCATAAACAATGGGAAGGCTGACGGTAGATGGAAGCTACGCGCGTTTCGGCTAAGGTGCCTTCATCAGGGAACCGTCTCAACTTTCTCTGCATAAAATACATAATAGGCAGGGTCTAAGAATATATATGCACTTATGTTTATAAAATGACCTGAAATTTTATTTAATGTTATCCAAACGTATTAAATCGTTTTGATGAGTTTTGTTCAGTACCAATTGGAGGCGCAAACATTGAGTGAAAAGATTTAGTGAGTTTGAAAATTAAAAATACATTCTATATAGACTCTTATAGAGTGTGCAGGATAAAAACAATTAGCATGCTTTAGGACAGATACCATTTATACCCAGACAGATGATGTGCATAGTAAGAGTTGGCTTGAAGGGCCGTGAATGAGAAATTTTGTGTGAGTTAAATGAGTGAACTAAGCATGCATAATTCAAGATGACATCTAGTGAATGATGCTCCATGTTTATCCCGTTTGTCCCACATGTGAGAAAGGATTTTTTTTTTTTAAATGTATGGTTACCTAATTATACATCATCAGGGAACTGATAAGGACAGGGCCTTAAGTTTCTTGTCTCTGTAGTTCATAAAATGTGTCTGATTTGATACGGTCTGGGACAAGATAAAAGAACAAGTGACTATTCCTGGAAGGAGCCTGCATGGATAGTCAGCTCTTTAGAGTATAGCTCTTTATGTAGCAATCTATAATCTTTAGTACCTGTGTCCTATAAAGGATCCAAATCTTGTAATTAGCAGGGTCCTCTGGGACATCCATTGGCCTCATGCTGCAACTGCACTATACTACAATGTGCCGCGGGGCCTCTATTAGCCACCTGCTGCAAATGCACTATACTGCGATGCTCCACGGGGACATCTGTTGGCCACCTCGTGCAGCTGCGCTATACTGCGATGTGCCACAGGGATCTCTGTTGGCTACCTGGTGTAACTGCGCTATACTGCTTTTTGCCATGGTTTCCTCTGTTGGTCACCTGCTGCAAATGCACCATACTGCAATGTGCCACAGGGACCTCTGTTGGCCATCTGCTGCAACTGCACTATACTTCGTTGTGCCACGGGGTCCTCTGTTGGCCACCTGCTACAACTGCACTATACTGCGATGTAACACAGTGACACAGTAACCTCTGTTGGCCACCTGGTGCATCTGCACTATACTGCAATGTGCCATGGGACATCTTTTGTTCACCTGCTTCAAGTGCACTGTGCTGCGATGTGCCACTAGGACCTCTGTTGGCCACCTACTGCAAATGCACTACACTGCGATGTGCCACTGGGACCTCTGTTGGCCACCTGGTGCAACTATACTACACAGGGATGAGCCATGGGGACCTCTGATGGCTACCTGGTGCCACTGCACTATACTGCGATGTGCCAAAGGGACCTCTGTTGGCCACCTGGTGCAACTGCACTAAACTGTGATGGCCACAGGGACCTCTGTTGGCCACCTGGTGCAACTGCACAGTATTGCGATGTGCCACAGGAAACTTTGTTGGCCACCTGGTACAACATCAGTATACTGCGATGTGCCACAAGGACCTCTAATGGCCACCTGGTGCAACTGTGCTATACTGAGATGTGCCACTGGGATCTCTGCTGGCCACCTGCTGCAACTGCACTTTACCTGGATGTGCCACTAGGACCTCTGCAGGCCAACTACTGTAATTGCACTATGCCTGGATGTGCCACAGGGACCTCTGCTGGCCACCAGCTGCAACTGCATTGTACTGGGATGTGCCACGGGGACCTTTGCTGGCAACCTGCTGCAACTGCACTACACTGCGATGTGCCATGGAGACCTCTGTTGGCCACCTGCTGCAACTGCACCTTACTGCGTTGAGCCACGAGGACCTCAGTTGGCCACCTGCTGAAAGTGCACTGTACTGCGATGTGCTATGAGGACCTCTGTTAGCAACCTGCTGCAACTGCACTACACTGCGATGTGCCTTGGAGACCTCTGTTGGCCACCTGCTACAACTTCACTGTACCGGGATGTGCCAAAGGGACCTCTGTTGGCCTCCCGCTGCAACTGCACTGTACTGCAATGAGTCACAGGGACCTCTGTTGGCCACCTGGTGCAACTGTACCATACTGCGATGTGCCACCGGGACCTCTGTTGTCTACCTGCTGCAACTGCAGTGTACTGCGATGAGTCACGGGGACCTCTGTTGCCCACCTGGTGCAACTGTACCGTACTGCGATGTGCCACGGGGACCTCTGTTTGCCACCTGCTGCAACTGCAATGTAGTGCAATGTGCCATGGGGTCATCTGTTGGCCACCTGCTGCAACTGCACTGTACTGCGATGTGCCACAGGTTCTCTGTTGGCCACCAGCCGCAACTGCACTACCTGTGGTGTGCCATGGGATCTCTGCTGCAACTGCACTATGCTGAGATGTGCCACTGGGACGTCTGTTGGCCACCTGGTGCAACTGCACTATACTGGGATGTGGCAAGGGGACCTTTGTTGGCCACACGCTGCAACTACACTGCAATGTGCCATAGAGACCTCTGTTAGCCACCTGCTGCAACTGTACAACACTGCGATGTGCCACAGTAGCCTCTGATGGCCACCTGGTGAAACTGCGCTTTACTGCGATGTGCCAAGGGGACCTCTGTTGGCCACCTGGTGCAACTGCAATAACTGTGATGTGCCACAGGGACCTTTGTTGGCCGCCTGCTGTGACTGCACTAAACTGTGATGTGCCTCAAGGACCTCTGTTGGCTACCTGTTGCAACTGCACTGTACAGTGATGTTCCACGGGGACTTCTGTTGGCCGCCTGCTGCAACTGTTCTATACAGTGATGTGCAACTGGTACCTCTTTAGGCCACCTGCTGCAACTGCACTGTACTGCGATGTTCCACGGGGACTTCTGTTGGCCACCTGCTGCCTGTGCACTCTACTGCAATGTGCTGCGGGGGCCTCTATTGGCCACCTGCTGCAAATGCACTATACTGCGATGTTCCACTGGGACATTTGTTGGCCACCTGGTGCAACTGTGCTATACTGCGATTTGCCATGGTTACCTCTGTTGGTCACCTGCTGCAAATGCACCATACTGCAATGTGCCACAGGGACCTCTGTTGGCCATCTACTGCAACTGCACTATACTTCGTTCTGCCACGGGGCCCCCTGTTGGCCACCTGCTAGAACTGCACGATACTGCGATGTAACACAGTAACACAGTAACCTCTGTTGGCCACCTGGTGCATCTGCACTATACTGCAATGTGCCATGGGACATCTTTTGTTCACCTGCTTCAAGTGCACTGTGCTGCGATGTGCCACTAGGACCTCTGTTGGCCACCTGCTGCAACTGCACTACACTGCGATGTGCCAGTGAGACCTCTGTTGGCCACCTGCTGCAACTGTACTGCCCTGGGATGTGCCACAGGGACCTCTGTTGGCCACCTGGTGCAACTATACTACACAGGGATGAGCCATGGGGACCTCTGATGGCTACCTGGTGCCACTGCACTATACTGCGATGTGCCAAAGGGACCTCTGTTGGCCACCTGGTGCAACTGCACTAAACTGTGATGGCCACAGGGACCTCTGTTGGCTACCTGGTGCAACTGCACAGTATTGCGATGTGCCACGGGGAACTTTGTTGGCCACCTGGTACAACATCAGTATACTGCGATGTGCCACAGGGACCTCTAATGGCCACCTGGTGCAACTGTGCTATACTGAGATGTGCCACTGGGATCTCTGTTGGCCACCTGCTGCAACTGCACTATACCGGGATGTGCCAGTGGGACCTCTGCTGGCCACCTGCTGCAACTGCACTTTACCTGGATGTGCCACTAGGACCTCTGCAGGCCAACTGCTGTAACTGCACTATGCCTGGATGTGCCACGGGGACCTCTGCTGGCCACCAGCTGCAACTGCATTGTACTGGGATGTGCCACGGGGACCTTTGCTGGCCACCAGCTGCAACTCTACTGTACTGGGATGTGCCACAGGGATCTCTGTTGGCCACCTGCTACAATTGCACTGTACAGGGATGTGCCACGGGGACCTATGTTGTCCACCTGCTGCAACTGCACCGTACTGCGATGATCAACAAGACTGCTGTTGTCCATCTGCTGTAACTGTACTGTACTGCGATGGGCCATGGGGAACTCTGTTGGCCACCTGGTGAAACTGTACTACACTGGGATGAGCCAGTGGGACCTCTGCTGGCCCCCTGCTTTAACTGCACTTCACCTGGATGTGCCACTGGGACCTCTGCAGGCCACCTACTGCAACTGCACTATACCTGGATGTGCCACGGGGACCTCTGCTGGCCACCAGCTGCAACTGCACTGTACTTAGATGTGCCACAGGCACCTCGGCTGGCCACCAGCTGAAACTGCACTGTACTGGGATGTGCCACGGGGACCTCTGTTGCCACCTGCTGAAAGTGCACTGTACTGCAATGAGTAATGGGGACCTCTGTTGGCCACCTGGTGCAACTGCACTACACTGCGATGTGCCATGGAGACCTCTGTTGGCAACCTGCTGCAACTGCACTACACTGCGATGTGCCATGGAGACCTCTGTTGGCCACCTGCTGCAACTGCACTGTAGTGGGATGTGCCAAAGGGACCTCTGTTGGCCTCCCGCTGCAACTGCACTGTACTGCAATGAGTCATGGGGACCTCTGTTGGCCACCTGGTGCAACTATACCGTACTGCGATGTGCCACGGGGACCTCTGTTGACTACCTGCTGCAACTGCAGTGTACTGCGATGAGTCACGGGGACCTCTGTTGGCCACCTGGTGCAACTGTACCACACTACGATGTGCCACGAGGACCTCTTTTGGCCACCTGCTGCAACTCCACTGTACTGCGATGTGCCACAGGTTCTCTGTTGGCCACCAGCCGCAACTGCACTTACCTGTGGTGTGCCACGGGGATCTCTGCTGCAACTGCACTATGCGGAGATGTGCCACTGGGACTTCTGTTGGCCACCTGGTGCAACTGCACTATATTGGGATGTGGCAAGGGGACATTTGTTGGCCACATGCTGCAACTGCACTACACTGCGATGTGCCATAGAGACCTCTGTTGGCTACCTGCTGCAACTGCACTGGGATGTGCCACAGGAGCATCTGATGGCCACCTGGTGAAACTGCGCTATACTGCGATGTGCCAAGGGGACCTCTGTTGGCCACCTGGTGCAACCGCAATAACTGTGATGTGCCTCAAGGACCTCTGTTGGCTACCTGTTGCAACTGCACTGTACAGTGATGTTCCACGGGGACCTCTTTTTGCCAACTGCTGCAACGTCAGTGTACTGCGATGTGCCACGGGGACCTCTGTTGGCCACCTGCTGAAAGTGCACTGTACTGCGGTGTGCCAAGGGGACCTCTGTTGGCCAAATGCTGCAAGTGCACTACACTGCAATATGCCACAGGGACCTCTGTTTGCCATCTGCTGCAACTTTACCACACAGTGATGTGCCACAGTGAACTCTGTTGGCCACCTGGTGCAACTGGGCAAATAGAACAATTAAATACAGGCCCTGGAAGCATACCAAAGTGGCAGCATAATGTGAGGCTCTCTCTCAATCAGCTCCTTTGCCTGAGTAGATACATTTTTACCATGGTGCTGAAGCAATGAATATATGTAGGCAAATATGCAAATTGGTAATCTAGTGTACTCTTACGATGCGGACCCTACTCTAAGTGTACCTAGAGTGTGTGTAGGTATAAAGCCAAGAATCCCCCCCAAGGGATGATCCAAATCCATTACCTGATGGGAGAGTGCGAAGGACCCTGCCCTGGTCTCGAGTTGGACACCCCTCACGGAATGTCAGACCGGTGCGTGGTGATTTCTCAGTATGCAAACACATTTGTGTCAGCAGAAGTGCCTCCTCTATCAATCTATCGGGATGCTTGTTATTTATAATAAAAATCAGCCTTTGCGTTGTGCGTGTTAGATTAGTTATGTTATGGATATATAGATAGCATTGTCGCCTCGTAGATGAAGATAGGATGATGGATGTGAAAACAGAATAGTTTCAGAGAAACTAATTCAACATTGTAGTGCATGCAAATGTGTGCAAAAGTTCATAGCTGAGATGTTATTTTCTAGGACAATATAAGAAATAAGCTGCTTTGCTACATGGGCCTAACTCGGGAATATAACAGAGAGGAATTAAATCTGTAGTAGAGTGCATAGGTGGTCATAGGGCGACATGTTTCAGCCTAATACCCTCATAGGAGGTGTGGTGGCCTTCTTCAGGAATTCATAAATGTTATTGCAAGTGTAGGTAACAAATTAAACAAAGAGAAAATAAAAGAATGGTCAGATACAAAACCAGTGGTTGGACTGGAATGCCATTCAGTCCGGGGTCCACTGGACAGAACTGCCTGCAGAAGTCAGGCAACTAACCCCATCTAAATCTTGGCGCAAAGCTCAAGGAAACATTGAGTGCTGTAGCACCCGATATCAGGTGGCATACTATGTGCCGCTGTAAGGACTTGTCCCAGTATAGTTCAGTTGCACCACATGGCCAACAGAGGTCCATGTGGCACATCAAAGTATAGTGCAGTTGCACCAGGTGGCCAAATGTGGTCTCCGTGGCACATCACAGTATAGTGCAGTTGCCCTAGGTGGCCAACAGAGGTCCCTGTGGCACATCAAAGTATAGTGTAGTTACACCAGGTGGCCAACCGAACTGCCTGTGGAAAATACATTTTGTGCAGTTACACCTGGTGGCCAAAAGAGGTCCCATTGGCACTTCACAGTATAGTGCAGTTGCACCAGCTGGCCAACAGAGGCCCCTGTGGCACACAGTATAGTGTATTTCCACTAAATGGCCAACAGAGGTCTCCGTGTCACATGACAGTACCGTGCAGTTGCACCAGGTGTCCTACAGAGGTCCCCGTGACACATCACAACATAGTGCAGCTGCCCCATGTGTCCAACAGATGTCCCAGTAGCACATCACAGTATAGTGCAGTTGTACCAGGTGGTCAAAAGATGTTTCTGTGGCACATCACAGTCTAGTGCAGTTGCACCATGTGGCCAACTGAGGTTCCTGTTGCAAACAGTATAGTGCAGTTGAACCAGGTGGCCAACAGTGGTCCCTGTGGCACACAGTATAGTACAGTTGCACCAGTTGGCCAATGGAGGTCCTTGAGGCACATCACAGTATAGTGCAGTTGCACCAGGTGGAAAACAGAGATCCCCATGACACATCACAGTATAGTGCATATGCACAAGGTGGCCAACCAGAGGTCCCAGTGGCTCATCACATTATAGTGCAGTTACACCAGTTCGCCAACACAAGTCCATGTGGCACATCACCGTACAGTGCAGTTGCACCAGGTGGCCAACGGAGGACCCAGTGGCACATGACAGTATTGTGCAGTTGCCCCAGGTGGCCAACGGAGGACCCAGTGGCACATGACAGTATTGTGCAGTTGCCCCAGGTGGCAAATAGAGGTCCCAATGGCACATCACAGTATGGTGCAATTGCACCAGGTGGCCAAGAGAGGTCCCAGTGGCACATCACAATAATGTGCAGTTGGACCAGGTGATCAACAGAGGTCCCTGTGTCACATCACATTATAGTACAGTTGCACCAGGTGGCCAACGGAGGTTCCAGTGGCACATCACAGTACAGTGCAGTTATCCCGGGTGGCCACAGAGGTCCCCGTGGCACATAACAGTATAGTGCAGTTGCACCAGGTGGCCAAGAGGTCCTAGGTGCACCTCACATTATAGTGCAGTTGGAGCAGGTGGCCAACAGAGGTCCCTGTGTCACATCACATTATAGTACAGTTGCACCAGGTGGCCAACAGAGGTCCCTGTGGCTCATCACAGTACAGTGATGTAGCACTACCACTACCAGGATTAAACAATAAGCTATGGCAGAGAGGAATTAAATCTGTCATACAGTCATAGGTCGACATGATTCAGCCTAATACCCTCATAGGAGGTGTGGCCGCCTTTTTCAGGACCTCATAAATGTTAATGAAAGTTTAGGTAACAAACAGAAAATAAAGTAATGGTCAGACACAAAACCAGTGGTTGGACTGGTATGCCACTCAGTCAGGGGTCCACTGGTGAGAACTGCCTGCAGAAGACAGGCAACTACCCCATCTAAACCTTAGCGCACAGCTCAAGGTAACATCGAGTGCTGTAGTACCCGATATCAAGCGGCATACTATGGGGGATATGTACTAGGAAGTGGAGGAGAGAGGCGTTAGCCTTCCTGGCTTAACGCCTCTCTACTTCACTTCTGAAACGCAAGGCTGCACCATATTTACAAGAATGTGGTGCAGCCTTGCTTTTCCCCCTGCAACTTAGCACCAATGCAGGCACCCTTGCACCAGAGTGCAAGGGTGTCTGCGCTCAGGGGAGGATTGTTTATGTGTAGGAAGGTGTCCCTTCCTGCACATAAACAATCGTAGAAATGCCATTCTGTCACTTTCATGTGTGCTGCTTAATGCGACACACATCAAAGTGACGAAATGGAATTTTTAAAAAAAAGTTTGTTTATGTCCTGGAAGGGACACCTTCCTGTACATAAACAAACAATGGCATTTTGCTTTTACAATGTGTGCTGCACAAGGCAACACACATGGAAAAAGCAAAAACGAGGAGAAATAATGCATTTATCCTCGTTTTGCCATCTTAAGACCAGTTTTTACCTGGTCTTAATTTTTGCGATGCCTCCTATGTATGCCACCCTTGTACATAGAGGGCAGCGTCAAAATGAATGGGTGTTGCGGTGGAACGCCCACCGCAACACCCACTGGCCACTCCTTTCACACTAACCATGGCGTGAAAGGGGGCCTTATGTACAAGGCAGCGATAAGCCCGTTAAGTTGCTGAACGCTGCCTTGTACATAAGGCGCAGCCTCTATCGCCACCACAACGTCACTATAGGTGACGTTGTGGTGGCGATAGGGGTTTGTACATATGCCCCTATGTGCGCTAAGGACTAGTCCCAGTATTGTGCAGTTGCACCAGATAGCCAACAGAGGTCTCTATGACACACAGTATACTGCAGTTGTATCAGGTAGCCAACAGTGTTCCATGTGGCACCTCACAGTATAGTGTAGTTACACCAGGTGGCCAACAGAGGTCTCTGTGGCACATCACAATACACTGTAGTTGCACCAGGTGGCCAACAGAGGTCCCTGTGGCACATCACAATTTTCTGCAGTTGCACCAGGTGGCCAACCGAGGTGCCTGTGGAACATAATACACTGCAGTTACGCCAAGTGGCCAACAGGGGTCCCAGTGGCACATCACAGTATAGTGCAGTTGCACCAAGTGGCTAACAGAGGTCCTTGTGGCACACAGTATAGTGCGGCAGTAGCAAATGTCCAACAGAGTTTCCCGTGACACATCACAGTATAGTACAGTTGCACCAGGTGGCCAAAAGAGGTCCCTTTGGCTCATCGCAGTATAGTGCATTTGCACCATGTGGCCAACAGAGGTCCCTGTGGCACATCACAGTATAGTGCAGTTGCACCAGGTGGCCAACAGAGGTCTCCGTAAAACATCACAGTAAAGTGAAGTTGTACCAGGTGGCCAACAGAGTTCCCAGTGGCATATCACAGTATAGGCAGTTGCACCAGTGGTCAACAGAGCTCACAGTGCCACATCACAGTATAGTGCAATTGCACCAGGTGGCCATCAGAGGTCCCAGTGGCTAATTATAGTATAGTGCAGTTGCACCAGGTGGCCAATAGAGGTCCCCATGGGATATCACAGTATAGTGAAGTTAACTGAGGTGGCCAACAGAGGTCCCCAGGGCACATCTTAGTATAGTGCAGTTGGACCAGATGTCCAAGAGAGATACCAGTGGCACATCACTGTATAGTGCAGTTGTACTATGGCCAACAGTGGTCCCTGTGGCACACAGTATACTGCAGTTGCACCAAGTGGTCAGCAGAGGACCCTGTGGCACATCACTGTATAGTGCAGTTGCACCAGGTGGTAAACATATGTTCTGTGACACATCACAGTATAGTGCAGTTGCACCAGGTGGTAAACATAGGTTCTGTGACACATCACAGTATAGTGCAGTTGCACCAGGTGGCTACCAGAGGTCCCCGGAGCACATCACTGTATAGTGCAGTTGACCCAGGTGGTCAAGAGAGGTCCCAGTGGCACATCACAGTATAGTGCAGTTGTACCATGTGGCCAACAGAGGTCCCTGTGGAACACAGTATAGTGCAGTTGCACCAGGTGGCCAACAGTGGTCCCTGTGGCACACAGTATACTGCAGTTGCACCAGGTGGCCAGCAGAGGCCCCTGTGGCACATCACAGTATAGTGCAGGTGCACCAGGTGGCCAACAGTTGTCCCTGTTGAAAGAAGTGACCCGCTTGGGGCCACTCCGGTCTCCTCGGACCACCTCTCAGCCTTCCATACCAAATGAACAGTCGGAAGAACAGGGGAGAATATACCAATAATTGTTTTATTCAGATGCACTCAGAGTGGAGCCTTGTCTGCACAGTCTCAGAGAGTGGTACAGAGGGAACTGAAATCAACAAGCATAAAAATACATTATGTACATTTCATAGCCGGGCAAAAACACGCCCCCACAGTGGAATTTTCCAAGTAGGTGCAGCTAAACATTGAAATACAGAAAAAAAGGTTTCAGAGCTCATATCTTACACAAACTAACATGGTCGAAGGTCGTTCCATCCTGAGCCCGCCACCAGACAAGTGGGAGAGGGCCTCTATTTAGTGAGAAAGCTATGTGCTGACATGAACAGCATACTCATTACTGAAACAAAACCTAACATTTAAGAAACGAAACTCAGGAGGGGGCATTTCTCGGAATTGAACAAGATCAGTTTCGAACAGCCTAAAATGGCGCCTAAAAGAAAATGGTGCAGTGAATGCTAACTTACATAGAGCACTGCGTAAACGCAAACCGGTCTATTCTAACAGACTCTCCTTTTAGCATGAGCTAAAAAAAAATTTACTATAGCAAAAGAGGGTAAAATTGCAAGCAATAATAATACATCACATTAGGGTACAGTTATGAGCACTCCATACCAACAGCATCAGAAAGCGAAACAGCAAGGAGGGATGAATTCTCAAATATTTCCTCATCGATATTCATCAGATCATCAACATCCTTTTGAAGCATTATAGCGGCATTTGTATCATGAACTGATATCTTCTTTTTGGGTGTGAGAAAAGTGGTACAATAAGAACAGCAAAAAGGAAGACACTGAACAAAAACACAGCAAAGCAACAACACCACAATAAGATAAATCGCTTTTTCAAGAATCCAGCCCCGGCTACCAAAACGGGACCAACTCCAATTCCCACTATCCATTCCCTTGACATTTTCAAGAATGTCTAAAATGTGTTTGGTAATACTCTTTTCCATATTCTTGATCCCGACCACACACTGATTGCCAACTACCGCGCATACACCACCACTTTTAGCTAGGATAAAATCCACTGCATATCTAGTCTGTTCCGAATATATAAGCATACTTTCCAACTGAGTGGTGATGTCACGCAAAGCTGCCATTGTAGTATTAGATAGAATTTGCAGCTTGCATCCAAAATATTCGCTGGCCTTTTCACCCCTGGCCATGGAAGTACCACCCAATGTGAAAATAGAGGAAAGAATGTATCCAAAAGTGATACATTACTGTAATTATTGACCTCTATATCGGTCACTCCCTCACAGAATTCTTTCGTTAGTGCCCTTAGTTTTAACCCATCTTATTTTAGGCTTGGCATATTTACAAGGCACGCCCGGAGGCAATACCATTCCAAGAGCTATATCATCTGTACCATTATAGACATTGGAATAAGTCCCATTAGACAAAAAGAAAAACCCTGGGTGTGCATAAATCGGCCCCTCATAATCCACTGCAGCATACCTAGAATTCATTCCAAATGTACTTGGATCCTCTTTATTCACTAAAGGGATTGTGTGTTTGTGCAACACTATTCCTGAACAATTTATATACAATGAAGTATCAGTACTATTCACGATGGGGCAACAAGCAGGGTAATAACCGGCCTCTCGGGGGACTGTCAACTCCTTGTAATGCCAACCTACTAATGTTACATTCTGTTCTTCCATATAAAAATTACTGCAATATGTATTGTTATCGCAACCCGGATAACCCAACCCCCAGTCGCTTTCTATGATATAGACATGGCCCCGGATAGTCAAACCCAAACACTCATTTCACTTCTGTAAACTGGGGTGGTCGAGTATAGGTGTAATTTAGTAGTGACAATGAATATGCAGTCCACAGACTGGTGACTGATTGAGTAGGGTAACAAGCTGTCCCTTCACCAAAGAATCTCTTATGTGTTTCCAAAAATACATTACTCGTAACTGTTCTTTTATTACGTCTCGGGAAATGGCCTTACCCTTACTGCGTAAAGGCACACTTTGCGCATCTTCAAAAACCAATGATACCCCACACTGTATTAGTATCAGCAGAATCAAAAGACTAACACATATTATTTTGCTTTTTCTCGACCACATCATACTATGCTGTGTAGAAGGAACCATTGGCTGCTCCTCCTCAATAACCTTTCTGCCAAAAGGGTGCATAATGAATTCAAAGGAGTAAAATGCAAGAAAATATAAAGTTCCCAGTGTCCGTCAGAGCCTCACTGATACAGGCTCCTATTGTCCATCAATAAGTTGGCGCTCTTGAGCACCGGTGGTGGAGCTTGCTCTGTCCTAAGCTCTTCTAATCTATCCCATGCCAATGCAGGTGGTATACCTTCAAAGTATACTTTTGCTTTCCCTAACTAATGTTCAAACAACAAAGGCAACGTAAGCACAACATTTTCACTCTTTTTCAAATATTTTGTTGGTACTGTTACTCAGCACTACCTATCTTGTTCAGTCCATCCCTAATCTTTCATTTCCTTGGACTCAGTAGATCCCAGCAGGGGGCGCAAATTGTACCTGGCAGCACCAGGCACTGTATGATCGGTGAACAAAGGCTCCTGAATAGCTCATATTTCTGGTGGAACAGCTTCATTCAAAACATCCTCATTCTCCTCATCTGTCTGTGTTAGATTTGAAAATCCCATTCCTGCTATGCACTCGTATAATGCTACATTAGGTTAGCAGTGTGTCTAAATAGATGCCATTTGTATTCACGTTATGCAACCCACTGAGTTATCCCCGCAACGTGCAAGCTCTAGTTAGCAAGTGTGACTCCATTTTGTATTTCGTAATCTCTATTAGGCTGTGTCTGAACTAGGCCTCATTATTCGTACTGCTTGCCTCAGCAGAATACCGTATTTAGTTATTATTTTTTCTTTCCTGTTCAAGGCTGTTTTCCGACTTACTAATGAATAGGCCATTCTGCCCTCGCATACCTATCCAAGTGTGTAGTTCTGCTCCCACGTTGGGAAACGCTGAGACTCAGCGCGGTGTCCTCGAATCACAGATACATGTACCCATCTGGCGGGTGGTAGCCCATCCTCCTGTACCTTCTTTGTTCATGTTCGGCTCAGGCCGGTAACTTTCCACTGTGGGCGTGGTTAGAGGCTTCTTGGGAAGAATGATTACTCACTGCTGAGGGTTAGGGGGTCAGTCCCTCGCCAGACATCTTAGGGTGCAAGTCAGATTGGACTCCTCTGCAGAGTATTGCTAATAAACGCATGTTTGTATTCTCTACTGTCTGACCGACTCTTCATTCTTGGGAAGGCATAGCAGGTGGTTGTAAGTAACCCGAGTGACCCTTGAGGGCCACTTCCTTCATCTGTGTCCAGGTTAATTCGGCAGGACTGAAAGGAACAAACCTGGGCACTTGCTCACATTCCGTGTCGCCTATTCCCTCTTTGACCCACTGGTCATATGGCAACGGTAAAGGAATCCTCCGACAGTGGGTGGCATGTACCCAATTCTTTCGACCAGCAACCTTTACAGCCGTCCGTGTCACCAACAGAACCTGCTCAAGACCTTTCTAGCGCGGCGCCAGACTTTTCTTCCTCTGGAAATTCCGCACCAGGATTAAGTCTCCAGGCTGAATATCGTGGCCGGGTCCCTCTGGTATAGGAGGTAGGGACTCCTGCACCTGTTGGTAATTAGAACGCAAACTTTCGGTTAACTGGCCAAGATAATCAAGCAACACAGGATATTCAATATTGGAATATTTACAAGGACATGGGACACCCCATACATTTGCCGGGCGTCTGAACACAACCTCATAAGGTGACAATCCTGTTCTAGAATGGGCTGTAGTTCTTGTTGACAGAAGAACTAACGGTAGAGCATCTGGCCATGTCAACCCTGTCGTCTCCTGAATCTTTGCCTATTTCAGTTTGAGAGTACCATTGTACTTCTCAACCAAACCCGCTGACTGTGGATGATTGGCAGCATGAAATTTCTGTCTAATATGCAAACCTTCACAAATCAATGTAATCACTTTCCCATTAAAATGACTCCCGTTGTCACTCCAGATAATTTGGGGCAAGCCGAATAGAGGAAAGTACTCTTTAAGGAGTACCTTCGCAGTGGTAATGGCAGTATTATCCTTAGTGGGGTAAGCCTCAACCCACTTACTGAATGCACAGATTACCACTAAAACATACTTTAGATTATTACATCTCGCTAGTTCAATGTAGTCCATTTGGAGGACTTCAAAAGGAAAAGTAGGTGGTGCAAAATTACCAGGTGGTGTAGTGGTACCCTTCCCTGGATTATGTATCATGCAGACCATGCAATGTTTCACCAAATGTGAAGCTGTCTTGGAGATGTTATCATTATGCCATACAGGGGGTAACAATTTACAAATGCCTTTCGCACTGATATGGGCTGGACCATGAGCCATAGTAACCACAGGAATTACATGTGCATCGGGCAACATCCATTTCTGTTGCCCAGATTTATCAATCCAACACCCTTCCTCATTTAACTGTGCTGTACTCTCCTGCCATTTCGCTAATTCCTCTATTGTGACTTCACTTTGTATCTCCTTCACACTTTCAACAGTGTTTTCAAACATAACAACTTCAGAAACGCACCTAGCTGGACCTGCAACAAACATGTGTTTTATTTTACTTCGGGCCGTCTCCTTGGCTACCTGATCTGCAAATGCATTTCCTCTACCCACATTGTCAGTAACCTTCCTATGTGCACTGCACTTAATTATTGCTAATCTCTTGGGGAGCGTTAAAGCAGACAAGAGTTGCAATATAAAGTGTCCATGTTGAATCTTGGTACCATGAGAGGTAAGGAACCCTCTCTCCGCCCACAATCGCCCAATATTGTTCGCAACCCCGAATGCATTCTGGCTGTCAGTATAAATACTGACAACCAGTCCTTCACTCAATTCACAAGCTCAGGTAAGGTCAGCAAGCTAGCGGCCTGAGCCGACTGATAAGGGACCCGTGATGTCTCCACCACCATTCGCAATGTAGTGATAGCATAAGCTGCAGCTGTGGTGCCATTTGGTAATTTAAAACAAGAGCCATCGACATATAGTTCCCCTTGAGGGTCAGATAAGGGAACATCAGTTGGGTCTACCTGTCCTTTCGTCCCTTCTTCCGTCCGGAAAATACAGTCATGTTTGTCAGCTGCATCGTTCTCAGAAGGGAGGGGTGGTAACGTGGCTGGGTTCAGAGTTGCACATCTTTTGATCGTAATATGTTTAGCAAACAATGTCAATTCATAGCCAGTAAGAAGTGCACTGGTTAGGTGCTGTGTCTTTGTCTTATTCAAAAGTGTATCCACAGCATGGGGTACCATTACTGTGAGGTCTGTATCAAGTACGAGTCCAGCCGATTGCCTAATTGAAGTGGCCACAGCCGCAACCGCTCTCAGACAACTCGGAAGGGCCCTAGCGACAGGGTCAAGCACAGCAGAAAAATAAGCGCAAGGCCTCTGCTTATCCCCAAATTTTTGTGTTAAGACAGAAAGTGCGCAACCAGCCATCGCATGAAGATAGAGCACAAACGTCTTTCTATAATTCGGAGTGCCAAGCACCGGAGCTGAACAAAGCGCAGTTTTTAATTGCTCAAAAGACTGCTGACATTCGGGCGTCCAAGGCAAAGGCTCATGCACTGCCTTCGTTGTTAATGCAAGCAAAGGTTTTATTAGTAATGAATAATTGGGGATCCACTGGTGACAGTAGGAAGTAATACCTATGAAAGCGGGTACATCTTTCTGAGTTTGTGGAATGGGCATTTTATTAATGGTACTGATGCACTCAGGGGTCAGCCTCCTACCCTCCTTCGACAGTAGGTGACCTAAATAGATAACCTCCTGTCGACAATACTGAAATTTCGAAAGAGACCTGATGTCCATGATGTGCCAAATGCAACAACAATTTCACTGTACTGTCCTTACAACCTTGTTCCGTATCAGAAGCAATTACCAGGTCATCGACATACTGCACCAATGCATTATCTGGGGAAAGAAATAGTGAATCCAACTGACTTTTCAATGCTTGACTATAAATACTAGGACTCTCTGTATAGCCTTGAGGAGCACGACAGAATCTAAAACTTCTGCCGGCCAGTGTAAATCCAAACAAATACCTACTGTCCGGGTGGATAGGAATACTAAAGAATGCATTTTTCAAAACAATAACAGAAAAGAACTTAGCAGTAGATGGGATCATCATTAAAAGTGTAGTGATGTCAGGAACCACTGGAAACTGTGGAACTACAATTTTATTAACCTCTCGCAAATCAATCACAAAATGATAGACATCATCAATAGCCTCAGAGAAACCCTAGAGCGCCCTCTTAAGGACCGGAAGAATAGGACTATTGCAAATGTTGGCAGACGTTTCATCAACCACTCCCTTTCGTATCAAATCCTGAATAATCTGAAGAAGGGCCCGTTCACCTGCCTGCAGTATTTTATATTGGGGAATACGGGGCAAAATAGCATTATGTTTGACCTGTATAGAAACTGGCGGTATATTCAACAAACCCACATCTGTATCACTTGTGGCCCATAGTGTGGGTGGTACATCAGCGAATTTGACTGGGAGGGGTGCATCCTGAGACAAACACTGTCTAATACTCACATCTGGACCCATGGTAATATAAACACCAGCAGGGGAGCAATAAATAGTAGCATGTAACTTCTTCAATATCCAAATCCATCAAATTTTCACCACAATTAGATGTTAACAAGAATGGAGATTCCACGGTGAAAGGACTAACAGTTAGTGCAAGGGGGCGTGAAATGGGGCTGACAACCGGTACACCTGAAAAACCTACTGAAACATTATTTTGGCCAGACAGGGCTGCCCCAGGGACCATATGTCGAGAAGCAGAATTTTTTGTCGCACCTGTATCCACCAAAACGTCCTTAGTCGAACCCTGCAAATCCCGCTGTGACATAAGGACCACGCTGATCCACAGGTATCTGAACTGGTCCCCCACCCTGTCCTTGGCTGTCCTAACTATAAGACATACCTGTCACATCATCCACATCATAATCATCATGATAATACTGCCCTTCTCTAGGGTCATCGAAATAATTATTGTCAGAGCGGCCCCCAGGAGCCGTGGCATTCTGATTCCGATCAGTCTCACAGCCTCTACCACCAGAGCCCCGTCCTCTAGGGGATGCAACCTTCTTTAGAAGCACAGGGCACTGGCTACGCCAATGTCCTTCCTTCTTACAATACGCACACTGATTTTGTCCCAAAGGTATCGGTGAAGGCTGCCTAGTACGTGGGAGTTATCGAGAAGGACCTCCCCGTCCCCTATTATTTCCCCGAAATGCCTGTTGCAATAACACTATCGTCTTTAAGTCCTTGTGTTTTTTATCTTTTTTATCATTGAGAAGGTCTCGCCACACAACAGGAGTTTGGAGAAATGGAACACATATCTGGACCCACAACTCACGTAACAGGAATGGGAGCACTGCTGTCAATTGACCAGTGCCCTAACCTCTAATGGCAACCTAAAAATAATTCACTTTAAATACCTCCATCAGGCCTATTACACCCCGCATAAATTGTTCAAATATGGGCTTAGAGACACTGATGCATGTAAACGATGCGGAACTCTAGGTGCTGACTTTTGGCATCTAGCCTGGGCATGCAGACAGGTGGCGGTGTTCTGGGCGGATGTGATCTGCAAACTGTATAAGATGGTTGATATTGATTTGCAGTGCTCTCCTCTGTTGGCCACCTAGTGCAACTTCACTATACTGTGTGCCATGGGGACCACTGTTGGCCACCTGGTGCAACTGCACTATACTGTGTGCCACAGGGACCTCTATTAGAATACACAGTGTTAGAATAGACCTGTTTACATTTAGGCAGTGCTCTATGTAAGTTAGCATTCACTGCACCATTTTCTTTTAGGCGCCATTTTAGGCTGTTCGAAACTGATCTTGTTCAATTCCGAGAAATGACCCCTCCTGAGTTTTGTTTCTTAAATGTTACGTTTTGTTTCAGTAATGAGTGTGCTGTTCATGTCAGCACATTGCTTTCTCACTAGATAGAGGCCCTCTCCCACTTGTCTGGTTGCGGGCTCAGGATGGAATGACCTTGGACTATGTTAGTTTGTGTAAGATATGAGCGCTGGAACCTTTTTTTTGCTGTCTATCTGCACCTGCTTGGAAAATTCCACTGTGGGTGTGTTTTTGCCCGGCTGTGAAACGTACATAATGTATCTTTATGCTTGTTGATTTCAGTTCCCTCTGTACCACTCTCTGAGACTGTGCAGACTGGGTTCCACTCTGAGTGCATCTGAAAAAAACAGTATATTCTCCACTCTTCTTCTGACTCTTCATTTGGTATGGAAGGCTGAGCTGTGGTCCGAGGAGACCCGGGTAGCCCCAAGCAGGTCACTTCCTTCAGTTGGTGCCCGAACAGGGACTCCTTCGGTTGATTGATCCATCCCCTTGCCACAGACAGGGGAGGACGAGGGCATCGTTGGGTCGGACTGACGGCTCAGGGATCCCTGCACGAAGAGTTTCCGCTACTCGCAGCTGCTCCTTCTGTACTGCCGGACGGTGCCTCACCCAGTGGTCATCCCGACTGGAGTCCTGAACGGCGAAACCCATGATCTGTTTGGTCAGAGGAGTCGGCATTGGAGAACCAGTTCGTTTGTACTACTGATATCAGGTGAGTTTGTTTTGGTTCTTTGTGGATATGGTACCATCTGGGTTTGAGTTTGGTACGGTCTAAGGACTGTCTTGATAAAAAGTGTTTGCAAATACTTTGCCAGGTAAAAATACTGATTTTGTTTTTCTTTTGCAATGCCTGGCCTTAGCAAGTTTTGGAATTCGTGTTGTCGTTGTTGTTCTGCAGATGTTCGGTTGGAAGAAGCTCAGCCTGCGCCTCCTGAAGGCAGCCCTAATTTTGATATGTATGTGAAACATGGTCTTGGCCCTATTATGTTTAGTACATTATGGCACAAATATACGAGGGACAATGCAGAGTTACAGTGGCCTTTGACAGGCTCTTTTGATGAACAAAAGATTGGCTTTTTACAGGAACAATTGTTTAAGAGACGACGTAGACAGTCGATGTTTGACTCTCTTCGAACTTGGCAGAAGGAGGCTATGCAAAGGCGATTAAAAATGGAGAAAAAGGCACAGAAAGAGAGAATACAGACATTGACGCAGAAAGCTGTAGCATATGATAGAGAAAAACAGGAGACAGGAATTGAATGTGAGGATAGGAGATTTCGGTTGCACATTAACAAGTCCTATCTGGCCAAAGAGGAAAATGACACTTTTGTAGAGTAGTTGTTAGATACTCAACCCCTGCCTCCTTATGCCCCGCAGAGGATATATCCCACTGTTCCTTTACAGTCATAGCAGCCTGTTTCATCTGCACCGGTTGCCCCTGTCTCAACGGCTGTTATTTCAACAGCTCTGGCTACTGCACCCCCGTTCTTTCTCTTTCCTCGCCATCTTTGACGACTGTGACCTCTGGTACATCTACTGTTCTGATTCCTGTGTCCTCTGTCCTTCCTCCTCCGGTGCAAATATCGGCTACAGCCGTACCCACTACTTCTATTACTCCTCCTCTTCATATGGTTACTCATCCTCTGATATTCTTGGATGTTGAAATGCCTGTACGAGGGTTTGAAGACAGGGATTGGGTGAGATTTACTGAACGAGTGGGTCCGTTGGTGCGCACTGGAGTAGGTGAGGATGAGAAGGAGGTATTAGCAAGACAGGCTATGAAGTGGGCTAGTAATGTGGTTTATAGTACTGAGGATATTTGGCAAGTTGTGCGTGAGTTCGAGCCTTTTCTACAGCAGCACGTTCTTCAACACATGTCTGCAACATTGATAGACCTTTGGCGTACGCACATCAAAATGGAGGCCCCACAAGTGTCATTTGATATTAGAGATCATGTTTATGTAGCAGATTTAGCGTCAGGACAGGTGCTCGCAAATCTTGCCACTATAGTTTCTTATAGAGGTCGATTGTATGATAAGAGTCCCACTAAATTTACTCAGTTTCCTATGCGTGAAATCCACTCAATTTATCATCCAGAAATTCCTGAGTTGACAGATCAGCACGGTGCTATCACTAGACGGGCCGTAGCTGCCCATTTCGAGGAGCAATGGGTTTATACTCCATGGAAAAGAAGTGAGGTTTTAGCCCTTAAAGCTATGCTGCCCGATCCTAGGAAAAATCCCACTGCCTATTATAAGGAATTAACAGAGGCTGCCTCCTCTACTGTAATGACTCTTGCTGATATTGAAATGTTCTTTGGTCTTCTTGTTCTGGTTGATATTTGGCGGCAGGCGCATACTCAAGATCATTTTGCCGAGTTGGGTGGCACATAAGATGTGATTAAGGGATGAGACCAAGAAAGGAAGCCAGGAGATAAGCCACGTGCGGAGATACTTGCTTTGCCTGGTCGTATTATTACATATTTGCATACCCTTATTCCACCGAAGAAAGTAAGTTGGGATAGATTGACAGCTTGTCAACAGAAGAAGGATGAGAGTGTATCTGATTTCTTCACTAGGTTTGAAGATACGTTTTTGGATTACAGTGGGCAGGATATGTCCACGGAGGGAGGAGTTCATTTGTTTGTTGACAGGTTTGTTACTAATCTTTTTTTTGTTTTTTTTTGTTAAGATTTTTATTAGATCTCATGCAGATTACAGAGACAGCATCAAAAAGCACATTCAACTGATGAACAACATAAACAACCCGTGGCTATACTGCACATGTCAAGTGTGACAAATATCTAAGCTTTACAACATAATGAGGCATCATCGTACACGTAGATAAAGTAAAATCATGCTTAATATTCATCATTTTCGGGGGACTCGTCCTGTTCAATGGAATGTAGGTATTGCACCAGGGGCTCCCAGATGTCTTTAGGCCTAGAAGGTGCAGGAAGCTCCTCTGCATATAACACTAGATTTTCCCTGCAATACACAAGATATTTAAGCCACTGGTCAGCCGAGGGCCCAGCTGTTCCCTCCCATGTCATCACCACCCGTCTCTTGGCGAGGAGCAGAGCCACTCGCACAAATTTACCTGTTGCACCCTTCAGGAATGGCACCAGGCCCAGCAAACACACTTGTGGAGAGCACTGCAAATCAATATCAACCATCTTATACAGTTTGCAGATCACATCCGCCCAGAACACCGCCACCTGTCTGCATGCCCAGGCTAGATGCCAAAAGTCAGCACCTAGAGTTCCGCATCGTTTAAATGCATCAGTGTCTCTAAGCCCATATTTGAACAATTTATGCGGGGTGTAATAGGCCTGATGGAGGTATTTAAAGTGAATTATTCTTAGGTTGCCATTAGAGGTTAGGGCACTGGTCAATTGACAGCAGTGCTCCCATTCCTGTTGCGTGAGTTGTGGGTCCAGATATGTGTTGCATTTCTCCTAACTCCTGTTGTGTGGCGAGACCTTCTCATCCCTAGCGGCGTGGTAGAGTTTG
This sequence comes from Calotriton arnoldi, assembly GCA_963921515.1. NCBI lineage: Eukaryota > Metazoa > Chordata > Amphibia > Caudata > Salamandridae > Calotriton > Calotriton arnoldi. The sequence goes on along the minus strand of CAWUFW010010720.1, from coordinate 386,933 downwards.
GTGATAAGTTTATGTTGTGTGGGGCTGACAAGCAGTGTGCAGGGTCTGCAGCGTCAGAGGTTCTGCAGGGAATGTAGAATAGTGGGCCTGCATCTGGTTTGTTACTAATCTTCTTCATGAAATAATGACTTGTTTGCAGGCGTCTGAAAGTACTTGGTCTACGTCTTCTCCCTCTGTTATCCTGAATATGGCTCAATATTATGAGCATCGAGATCAGGAGGAGAATGATAAAAAAAGATAAAAAACACAAGGACTTAAAGACGATAGTGTTATTGCAACAGTCATTTCGGGGAAATAATAGGGGACGGGGAGGTCCTTCTCGATAACTCCCACGTACTAGGCAGCCTTCAATGATACCTTTGGGACAAAATCAGTGTGCGTATTGTAAGGAGGAAGGACATTGGCGTAGCCAGTGCCCTGTGCTTCTACAGAAGGTTGCATCCCCTAGAGGACGGGGCTCTGGTGGTAGAGGCTGTGGGACTTATCGGAATCAGAATGCCACGGCTCCTGGGGGCCGCTCTGACAATAATTATTTCGATGACCCTAGAGAAGGGCAGTATTATCATGATGATTATGATGTGGATGATGTGACAGGTATGTCTTATAGTTAGAACAGCCAAGGACAGGGTGGGGGACCAGTTCAGATACCTGTGGATCAGCGTGGTCCTTATGTCACAGCGGGATTTGCAGGGTTCGACTAAGGACGTTTTGGTGGATACAGGTGCGACAAAAAATTCTGCTTCTCGACATATGGTCCCTGGGGTAGCCCTGTCTGGCCAAAGTAAGGTTTCAGTAGGTTTTTCAGGTGTACCGGTTGTCAGCCCCATTTCACGCCCCCTTGCACTAACTGTTAGTCCTTTCACCGTGGAATCTCCATTCTTGTTAACATCTAATTGTGGTGAAAATTTGATGGATTTGGATATTGAAGAAGTTACATGCTACTATTTATTGCTCCCCTGCTGGTGTTTATATTACCATGGGTCCAGATGTGAGTATTAGACAGTGTTTGTCTCAGGATGCACCCGTGCCAGCCGAATTCGCTGAGGTACCACCCACACTATGGGCCACAGGTGATACAGATGTGGGTTTGTTGAATATGCCGCCAGTTTCTATACAGGTCAAACATAATGCTATTTTGCCCCGTATTCCCCAATATAAAATACTGCAGGCAGGTGAACCGGCCCTTCTTCAGATTATTCAGGATTTGATACGAAAGGGAGTGGTTGATGAAACGTCTGCCAACATTTGCAATAGTCCTATTCTTCCGGTCCTTAAGAGGGCGCTCTCGGGTTCCTCTGAGGCTATTGATGATGTCTATCATTTTGTGATTGATTTGCGAGAGGTTAATAAAATTGTAGTTCCACAGTTTCCGGTGATTCCTGACATCACTACACTTTTAATGATGATCCCATCTACTGCTAAGTTCTTTTCTGTTATTGTTTTGAAAAATGCATTCTTTAGTATTCCTATCCACCCAGACAGTAGGTATTTGTTTGGATTTACACTGGCCGGCAGAAGTTTTAGATTCTGTTGTGCTCCTCAAGGCTATACAGAGAGTCCTAGTATTTATAGTCAAGCATTGAAAAGTCAGTTGGATTCACTATTTCTTTCCCCAGGTAATGCATTGGTGCAGTATGTCGATGACCTGTTAATTGCTTCTGATACGGAACAAGGTTGTAAGGACAGTACAGTGAAATTGTTGTTGCATTTGGCACATCATGGACATAAGGTCTCTCTTTCGAAATTTCAGTATTGTCGACAGGAGGTTATCTATTTAGGTCACCTACTGTCGAAGGAGGGTAGGAGGCTGACCCCTGAGTGCATCAGTACCATTAATAAAATGCCCATTCCACAAACTCAGAAAGATGTACCCGCTTTCATAGGTATTACTTCCTACTGTCACCAGTGGATCCCCAATTATTCATTACTAATAAAACCTTTGCTTGCATTAACAATGAAGGCAGTGCATGAGCCTTTGCCTTGGACGCCCAAATGTCAGCAGTCTTTTGAGCAATTAAAAACTGCGCTTTGTTCAGCTCCGGTGCTTGGCACTCCGAATTATAGAAAGACGTTTGTGCTCTATCTTCATGAGATGGCTGGTTGCGCACTTTCTGTCTTAACACAAAAATTTGGGGATAAGCAGAGGCCTTGCGCTTATTTTTCTGCTGTGCTTGACCCTGTCGCTAGGGCCCTTATGAGTTGTCTGAGAGCGGTTGCGGCTGTGGCCACTTCAATTAGGCAATCGGCTGGACTCGTACTTGATACAGACCTCACAGTAATGGTACCCCATGCTGTGGATACACTTTTGAATAAGACAAAGACACAGCACCTAACCAGTGCACTTTTTACTGGCTATGAATTGACATTGTTTGCTAAACATATTACGATCAAAAGATGTGCCACTCTGAACCCAGCCACGTTACCACCCCTCCCTTCTGAGAACGATGCAGCTGACAAACATGACTGTATTTTCCAGACGGAAGTTGAGACGAAAGGACGGGTAGACCTGACTGATGTTCCCTTATCTGACCCTCAAGGGGAACTATATGTCGATGGCTCTTGTTTTAAATTACCAGATGGCACCACAGCTGCAGCTTATGCTATCACTACATTGCGAATGGTGGTAGAGACATCACGGGTCCCTTATCAGTCGGCTCAGGCCGCTGAGCTTGCTGACCTTACCTGAGCTTGTGAATTGAGTGAAGGACTGGTTGTCAGTATTTATACTGACAGCCAGAATGCATTCGAGGTTGCGAACAATATTGGGCGATTGTGGGCGGAGAGAGGGTTCCTTACCTCTCATGGTACCAAGATTCAACATGGACACTTTATATTGCAGCTTTTGTCTGCTTTAACGCTCCCCAAGAGATTAGCAATAATTAAGTGCAGTGCACATAGGAAGGTTACTGACAATGTGGGTAGAGGAAATGCATTTGCAGATCAGGTAGCCAAGGAGACGGCCCGAAGTAAAATAAAACACGTTTGTTGCAGGTCCAGCTAGGTGCGTTCCTGAAGTTGTTATGTTTGAAAACACTGTTGAAAGTGTGAAGGAGATACAAAGTGAAGTCACAATAGAGGAATTAGTGAAATGGCAGGAGAGTACAGCACAGTTGAATGAGGAAGGGTGTTGGATTGATAAATCTGGGCAACAGAAATGGATGTTGCCCGATGCATATGTAATTCCTGTGGTTACTATGGCTCATGGTCCAGCCCATATCAGTGCGAAAGGCATTTGTAAATTGTTACCCCCTGTATGGCATAATGATAACATCTCCAAGACAGCTGCACATTTGGTGAAACATTGCATGGTCTGCATGATACATAATCCAGGGAAGGGTACCCCTACACCACCTGGTAATTTTGCACCACCTACTTTTCCTTTTGAGGTCCTCCAAATGGACTACATTGATCTAGCGAGATGTAATAATCTAAAGTATGTTTTAGTGGTAATCTGTGCATTCAGTAAGTGGGTTGAGGCTTACCCCACTAAGGATAATACTGCCATTACCACTGCGAAGGTACTCCTTAAAGAGTACTTTCCTCTATTCGGCTTGCCCCGAATTATCTGGACTGACAACGGGAGTCATTTTAATGGGAAAGTGATTAAATTGATTTGTGATGGTTTGCATATTAGACAGAAATTTCATGCTGCCAATCATCCACAGTCAGCGGGTTTGGTTGAGAAGTACAATGGTACTCTCAAACTGAAATAGGCAAAGATTCAGGAGACGACAGGGTTGAAATGGCCAGATGCTCTACCGTTAGTTCTTCTGTCAACAAGAACTACAGCCCATTCTAGAACAGGATTGTCACCTTATGAGGTTGTGTTCGGACACCCGGCAAATGTATGGGGTGTCCCACGTCCTCGTAAATATTCCAATATTGAATATCCTGTGTTGCTTGATTATCTTGGCCAATTAACCGAAAGTTTGCGTTCTAATTACCAACAGGTGCAGGAGTCCCTACCTCCTATACCAGAGGGACCCAGCCACGATATTCAGCCTGGAGGCTTAATCCTGGTGCGGAATTTCCAGAGGAAGAAAAGTCTGGAGCCGCGCTAGAAAGGTCTTGAGCAGGTTCTGTTGGTGACACGGACGGCTGTAAAGGTTGCTGGTCGAAAGAATTGGGTACATGCCACCCACTGTCGGAGGATTCCTTTACCGTTGCCATATGACCAGTGGGTCAAAGAGGGAATAGGCGACACGGAATGTGAGCAAGTGCCCAGGTTTATTCCTTTCAGTGCTGCCGAATTAACCTGGACACAGATGAAGAAAGTGGCCCTTAAGGGTCACTCGGGTTACTTACAACCACCTGCTATGCCTTCCCAAGAATGAAGAGTCAGTCAGACAGTAGAGAATACAAACATGCGTTTATTAGCAATACTCTGCAGAGGAGTCCAATCTGACCTGCACCCTAAGATGTCTGGCGAGGGACTGACCCCCTAACCCTCAGCAGTGAGTAATCATTCTTCCCAAGAAGCCTCTAACCACGCCCACTGTGGAAAGTTACCGGCCTGAGCCGAATATGAACAAAGAAGGCACAGGAGGATGGGCTACCACCCGCCAGATGGGTACATGTTATCTGTGATTCGAGGTCACCGAGCTGAGTCTCAGCGTCTCCCAACGTGGGAGCAGAACTACACACTTGGATAGGTATGCGAGGGCAGAATGGCCTATTCATTAGTAAGTCGGAAAACAGCCTTGAACAGGAAAGAAAAAATAACTAAATACAGTATTCTGCTGAGGCAAGCAGTACGAATAATGAGGCCTAGTTCAGACACAGCCTAATAGAGATTACGAAATACAAAATGGAGTCACACTTGCTAACTAGAGCTTGCACGTTGCGGGGATAACTCAGTGGGTTGCATAACGTGAATACAAATGGCATCTATTTAGCCACACACTGCTAACCTAATGTAGCATGATACGAGTGCATAGCAGGAATGGGATTTTCAAATCTAACAGACCCTCCTTTTAGCAGTGGTGGCTAAATGCTTTATTAGGCTATCCGGTAGGGTCTTTACAATTCTAAGTGGGGAGAAGAAAACTGCATAGTCACTCAAATTGCAAGGGAAAATAAAGCAGCACATGAATATCAAAATCTACTTAGTATTAAAAAAATACCGTCGTTAATGCTTTATTATCACGTAAACATTTAAAGTATTTGGTCACATTGAATTTCTGAAAATCCAACTTTTCATTTTGTAGCCAGGTGGCATTCTTATTACCTTTGTAAACAGTCATACAAACTTCTGGATGTAGGGTACCCTCCTTTCCGTCTGATCTAGGTGTATACCCCTGGTGTACTACTACCTGAGGATAGGTACAATACGTAGATGGGGCGACAAATACAGTAAGGGAAAAGAGAAAAGAAAAACAGCATTTGCAAACCATCTCCTCGGATGCTAAGTATGAACTTGTGATCCACAGGCGAAGCGAACATTATGAGGCGGGATCTAGGACGGGCCTATTGTCATGTTCAGTCCGTAAATGAAGTCATATGTTCTCACCCATCTTAATCTCCCCCGCCCCTGGATACGAAAACGAACTGTCATATTAACTGTCATGACAGACATCTGTCTAATGTACACATTCTTTTGGAGTGCGCAAATCACTAAATGCATTATCTAGCACTGGAGAACGGAATTGAAGGTACACCAATCTGCACAACTGTATTATCTCTTTATGTCCTTCGATGCTCCCCTGTGCGAGGAGCCAAAGTAACAAACATGTTCACAAGAGAAACTGGTGCTGTATGAACTTGGGAATGCACAGGATACTTCTCATTCAGGGTGTAGGATGTTCCTAACACTATTATTAGCACAATAACAACTATGGATGCAACTTGTACTTTCTATGTACTGACCCCGCTCTGAACAGGGAGGTGCAAAAGGGCTATTTTCCTCATCAATTGGGTGACCAAACGGATACATGGTGGTTGGGAGAGAAATGCAACACAATGGAATTGGTGGCCAGGGAACAAGAGGATGGGCAAAACTCTTCTTTCCAGTGTCTTTCAGAGAGCCATCACTGGTAGGCTCCTATTGTTCATCAAGCGTAGGCGCTATTGAGCACTGGCAGTGGAGCTGTGCGTTTAGCTCGGATCCAGATCCCACGTTGCAGGGCAAGGTATTTCTCTCTCTAGAATCACAGTCCCTTTGCCCCATTTGTTGACTGTCCAAACAATGCACCAAACTCTCTTCCTCCACTCTATCGCTGGTACCTTAGACAGGGTACCCGCACCCTATTCTTCATCCATGAAGTCCATCCCTACTAATCCTATTCTACCTTGGTGCACTGTTCCTCTGTCGGGCGTACATTGAACCTTGCACAAAGGGGTCAAGGGAAGAAGGGGGTCAGACTCAAGAGGGACCAAGGGGCAGAGACTCAAACACAGGCGAGCCCACAGACTAGGCTCAATGGGCTAGGACTCAAGCACAGGTGGACCAACAGGCTGGGGCTCCTGGACAGCCCCTCTCTCTGTGTTGTTTTTCGGTGGTACTGCCTCATCCAGCACCTCTTTGCTCTGCAGCGTCGCCTCAGTCGTATTCATTTATGCTCCATAACAAGCAGCCAGGCTGTGCATCACGTCCGACCCCTCTCTTTGTGACTGCAGGGCGTCCCGGACCTTTTAGCGAGTATAATATGAACTTTTAGTTAACTGGCAAGGATAAAACTTTATATAATTTATTTTTTCTCTCCCAACACCAAGTAATGGGGTAAGCCTTAATTCATTTACTAAGCTCTGAAAGAACAATTCAGACATACTTTGGATCGTTGCATCTGTCCATTCCTATATTATTCGTCTGAAGAACCTCAAAAAGGGAAATGTGTGGTGCGAAATTATTGGGGGGCATACAGGTACCCTTCCTAGTAATGTGCATCATGGGCACCATACAGTACGCGGGCTAAGCAATGTCTCATCCTGACAATGTGCCTTACTTTCAACTTTCCAGTGCCCACCCAGCAGGGCCTACTACAAACATTCTCTCATTTTATTCTAATCATTTTCTGCAAATGCATTATTCCTACCCACATCATCTGTTGTAACCCAGTTACTCAGGCTAACTAATAAAGGATTTGTGATGTCTCTACAACTGTATGTAGCGTTGCGGTATCATGAGCAATAATGGTGGTGCCACCTGGGTATTCAAACGAAAGCCACCGACATATAGTTCCCCTTAAGGATCAAATAAGGGAACATCAGTCTAGCCTACCCATCCTTTCATTTCCATCTCTATTCCAATTCCATCAATTTACAGAAAGGAGGGGCAGTATCATGGCGTACTTCAAGGTGACACATTTTTCTAATCATGACAATTTTTTCAAACAGTGGTATTCTATAGCCAATTAGACGTGCACTGGTGAGGTGCTGTGTCTCTATTTATTCAAGGGCATGTTCACAGCATGGAGTACCATATCTGTGAAATTAGTGGCTAAAGCGAGTCCAACCGATTGTCTTATGGAGACTGCCATCGTCATGACCGTTCCTAGACCGCTCAGGAGGGCTCTTGTGATGGCGTCAAAGACAGAAAGCGCACACAACAAACCGTCTTGTGTACTTACAACACAAAACAGCACACAACAATATATGTACCAAGCACAGAAGCCAAAGAAAAAAAAACGCAGTTTGTTAGTTGCCCAAAAGACTTTTTCATGCACCTCATTTACTGTGTTAGTTTGTCAAGGAGCTAATCTCCTACCCCCCTTTGACAGTAGGTGACCTAAGCAGGTGACCGCCTGTCGACAATACGTACCCCTCTTAAAAAGCAGACTTCCTAGCCATTCAGAGCTAAACACAAGAACAATTTGTTAGAAATGGGGGTCTCTAGTTGGCAGAGGTAGTTACCCCTGTCCAAACAGGGATTCTACTCTCCAGTCAGGGTAAGGGGAATACACGCTTTAGATAACCCCTACTCACCCCCCTTAGTAGCTTGGCACGAGCAGACAAGCTCATCCGAAAGGCAATCTACAAAGCATTTGTTCCAACACTCACAGTAACACAGTGAAGACACCACAAAAGGACACTACACCAAATGCACATCCTCTTCTTCTGTCACACTGAAACAAGACAATCAATCCACAAAAAGACAGAAACGCACGAAAAAGTTGGACAAGAAAATATCTGCTTCCCAAAAGTGCTGTTGTCAAACACAGACTTTAAAAACCATACTTACTAAAAGATGTATTATCACATTCTGAGCTCATTCCTATATTCTATCTTATCCCTATGAAGGATATACTCGTAAAATGTTACAAAAATTCCCCATTCCGTCCTAGCAGCAGGACAGCCCTTCAATAGTGAAAAAGGAAAACGGTATCTTTTCACCACCAGGACATGCCACACACACCAGCACACATCCCACTCCTCACATACACCGCGCCCCACCTAGGGGAGGGCCCTGGGCCCACCATAGGGGTGCCCTATGGACAAACCGCGCGCAGGCTCTGCAGTGGCAGGCCCGAGACGTCTTTTCCGGGACACTCATGTGGATGGCACAATCAGCGCTGCAAGCCTACTAGTAGCTATTTATTTACCAGCCCTGGCACAATAAGTGCACTTCATTAGGGATCTACTAGTAAAACCAATATGCCAATCAGGGAGAACCAAGCACAATATCAATTTACACAGAAAGCACTCACACTGTGACACTGATCAGCAGTGGCAAAATACCCAAAGCATCTAGGCTAGCAAAAATGAAAACCAGCACAGCAGCAAAACATAGGGTGTAGAGGCAAAAGGTCAGGGGAAACCACGCCAAGGATGCCATGTCTATTACTATGTAACTGTACTGTCCCTACAACTTTGCTGTGTGTCTGAAACGATGAGCAAGTAACTACCCCTTTTAAACCTGTTTATGGATGATCCGTCCTTCTTCATAGTCCTAAGAAGCGCAGCAGAACCTATGACTCCTACCAGTCTATGTGAAATCCGGACAAAAACCTATTATTGAAATAAATAGTACCGCCAAAGAATGTATTTTAGATCAGTGATAGAAAAACATTGAGCAGCAGAAGGAACCATTAGCAAAGGCATAGCAATGGCTAGAACAGCAGGATGTAGGAAAACTACTTTTTTATAAACTTCACACCAACCAATCACAGAATTGTAAACACAATCAAAAGAATGGGACTATTACTATCTACCAGCCGTCTCTTCACCAACACCTTTCTCAACCAAATCCTGTACCATACACAACAAGGCTCGTGAAATCTGTAGGAATCCCAGCTCTACATCGCCTGTTGCCCACAAAGTGGATGGCACATTCGCAAAACTCGGGGGGGGCAAACGCCATTCACTACTTACATTGAGGCCCGTCATCACACATTCACCTGCTTGAGAGCAGTAATAGTATGTTGCCAAACCCATCACATGCTCACCACAATTAGACATTAAATAAAACAGAAATCCACTGTAAAAAGGACCAATAATCAGAGCAAGAAAGCGCAAAACATGTGCTACAACCAATGTGTCTGAAGCACCCACCAAAACACTCATAGCACTGTGCTATGTTAAATACGTAACAGAAAGAGGCAATCTATTCCTTTTAATTCGCAAAACAAATCTTTTCCTGTCAGGCCTGAGTCACAAACAACAAATTGGTAACCTTTCTCAAATGAACCTGCAACCCTCTCTAAAACTTATTTTGTAATTGCTCCTTTGAAAACCCCAACAACTTTGATATTGCACCTTGTATTTCTGCTCCTGAAACAACACATTGTAACTCTCTTTCACTCCCTGCAAACTATTTTTCTGAGCAAACCCTCTCTGTACCATCATATTTTTTCCATTTTCTTAAACTCTTTCTACTTCATTCCTTGTCCAGCACTATAGTACCCTTCATCCTTCAGTATACCATCTATCAACTTTCTTTGAAAACAAACCAATATTTACTGTACGTGCACCTTAATCTGATCAGAGAACATTAATCCAGTAACCAACTGAGTCACAAAGAATCTCATGCTACCGGCTCCAGGACATTCTATTCCACAGTGTTGTGGAAACTCTAGATTCACACTTCCACAAAACTCATGAACCAATTCTTTTAGCTCCTGTGTTGTTCTTTTAATCTGTTCCCAATTAACATCTTTATCTGGCACTCTGCCCTAGGAAAGTCCGTGCTGCGCATCTCTGCCTCTCTGTGTCAGGAGCTAGGCATGGCCCCCACCTTCCTTTCTGGCTTCACAGAACTCTCTCCCCAGCGTGAGCCCCCTCCTTGGGAATTCCTTCCTTATCTCCCCGAAGGCCATAGCAAACCTGCCACACACTGAATTCACAAGCTAGGTTTTTCAACTTTAAAAATCCCTTTTATTCAGTATAAAGACACACTGCCTGGAGTGCTTGAAACACTTTTTCCAAATTAAATACACGTTCTATTGTGGGCAAATCCAAATGAAACACACCTCCTCAAATCAATCATACGTTAACTTCTGAGCATTGCATCGAATTTCTACGTGCCAATTTTCAGAATGCAGTTCGTGTCTGAAGCTGGAAAGCTCTAAGTACCAACACACTGCTCCCTTTTCCAGAACTCCTGCCCCCCCTTTCATGGAGAGACCGAACACATTCAGCGCTACTGAATTACAAGCATGTATTTCACCTCTCCTACTGCACCTTTAGAATGCGTGTCTGTTCAGCACAAATATACATTACCTTGAATCATCACAACACTATTTTCCATTTAAACGCGCATCCCTTCCTTACATTTTTCTCATGTTGTACTCTTCCTATGTCTAAACAAATGTACATTCTTGCTAGTATTTCTGATCAAACCAGGTTTTTATTTATTTATTATTTTAACCATTCTTCAAAATTTAAATTGTCGTCAGGAGGCGCCAGCTAACCTCCTTCCAATGGGCAATCTGCAGAGCAACACCGACAACAAGAGACCAAATTAAGCTCCTTCCAGACATTTTCAAGAAAGGGTCCAAATGCATTAATTTGCCTGGCAAAGGAATTACAAGTACTTTTTCCCAAAGACGGTCCTCAAAACAAACAAAAAAAAACCCACACAACACAGCTTGCTGAGGCAAGGCATCCTAACCTCCACACGAAGAGCACAGTCGCTACTCACTCAAACAAGCATTTCATAAGCACCACCACCGACGTCAGTCCACAAACCCCATAGCACCCCATAGCACCCAAACACAACAATCAAACCACAAGTCAGCCCGGAGACTGCATCAGAACAAAACAGTCCAAAGACTGCACCAAGACAAGAAGACAGTCCGGAGACTGTACCAAGTTCAAAAAGACAGTCCGGAGACTGTACCAAGTTCAAGAAGACAGGCTCTAGCCCCAGACCTTTTCAAGCGTAGACCAAATTACCAGTTGGCCTGGCAGATTGTTTGCGAACAGTCCCAGACCTTTTCAAGCGCGGGCCAAATTACCAGTTGGCCTGGCAGGCTGTTCACAAACACTCTGTGCCTTTTCAAGGGTCCGCAAACCCACCATGTTCAAGACAAGACAGTCCGGAGACTGTACCAAGACACAGCCCGTAGGCTTGTGCCGTTCAAGAATGGCGCCATTTTTCCAAGAATCAAATCACTCACCTGGTGCACACAGGTCGAGTCAAGTTATTCTCCACTGCCGACTCTTCAGACCAAACGGTCAACTCCAAGGTTTTGCCTTCTCAGGACGCCAGCCGGTGACCACTAGATGAGGAAGCACCCGATCAGACGGGCGGGGCAGCTGCGAGAACCAAGCTCGATCGTGTGGGGTACCCCGACCCTGCAACCCGATTACGGGTGAGCTGGATCACCTTGCGGGGTCCCTGTTCGGGTGCCATCTGAAGGAAGTGGCCCTTAAGGGCCACTCGGGTTACTTACAACCACCTGCTATGCCTTCCCAAGAATGAAGAGTCGGTCAGACAGTAGAGAATACAAACATGCGTTTATTAGCAATACTCTGCAGAGGAGTGCAATCTGACCTGCACCCTAAGATGTTTGTCGAGGGACTGACCCCCCAACCCTCAGCAGTGAGTAATCATTCTTTCTAAGAAGCCTCTAACCACTCCCACAGTGGAAAGTTACCGGCCTGAGCCGAACATGAACAAAGAAGGCACAGGAGGATGGGCTACCACCCGCCAGATGGGTACATGTTATCTGTGATTCGAGGTCACCGCGCTGAGTCTCAGCGTCTCCCAACGTGGGAGCAGAGCTACACACTTGGATAGGTATGCGAGGGCAGAATGTCCTATTCATTAGTAAGTCGGAAAACAGCCTTGAACAGGAAAGAAAAAATAATAACTAAATACAGTATTCTGCTGAGGCAAGCAGTACGAATAATGAGGCCTAGTTCACACACAGCATAATAGAGATTACGAAATACAAAATGGAGTCACACTTGCTAACTAGAGCTTGCACGTTGCGGGGATAACTCAGTGGGTTGCATAACGTGAATACAAATGGCATCTATTTAGCCACACACTGCTAACCTAATGTAGCATGATACGAGTGCATAGCAGGAATGGGATTTTCAAATCTAACACAGACAGATGAGGAGAATGAGGATGTTTTGAATGAAGCTGTTCCACCAGAAATATGAGCTATTCAGGAGCCTTTGTTCACCGATCATACAGTGCCTGGTGCTGCCAGGTACAATTTGCGCCCCCCGGCTGGGAGCTACTGAGTCCAAGGAAAAGAAAGATTAGGGATGGACTGAACAAGATAGGTAGTGCTGAGTAACAGTACCAACAAAATATTTGAAAAAAAGTGAAAATTTTGTGCTTACGTTGTCTTTGTTGTTTGAACATTAGTTGGGGAAAGCAAAAGTATACTTTGAAGGTATACCACCTGTATTGGCATGGGATAGATTAGAAGAGCTTAGGACAGAGCAAGCTCCACCACCGGTGCTCAAGAGCGCCAACTTATTGATGGACAATAGGAGCCTGTACCAGTGAGGCTCTGACGGACACTGGGAACTTTATATTTTCTTGCATTTTACTCCTTTGAATTCATTATGCACCCTTTTGGCAGAAAGGTTATAGAGGAGCAGCCAATGGTTCCTTCTACACAGCATAGTATGATGTGGTCGAGAAAAAGCAAAATAATGTGTTATTCTTTTGATTCTGCTGATACTAATACAGTGTGGGGTATCATTGGTTTTTGAAGATGCGCAAAGTGTGCCTTTACGCAGTAAGGGTAAGGCCATTTCCCCGAGACGTAATAAAAGAACAGTTACGAGTAATGTATTTTTGGAAACACATAAGAGATTCTTTGGCGAAGGGACAGCTTGTTACCCTACTCAATCTGTCACCAGTCTGTGGACTGCATATTCATTGTCACTACTAAATTACACCTATACTCGACCACCCCAGTTTACAGAAGTGAAATCAGTGTTTGGGTTTGACTATCCAGGGCCATGTCTATATCATAGAAAGCGACTGGGGGTTGGGTTATCCGGGTTGCGATAACAATACATATTGCAGTAATTTTTATATGGAAGAACAGAATGTAACATTAGTAGGTTGGCATTACAAGGAGTTGACAGTCCCCCGAGAGGCCGATTATTACCCTGCTTGTTGCCCCATCGTGAATAGTACTGATACTTCATTGTATATAAACTGTTCAGGAATAGTGTTGCACAAACACACAATCCCTTTAGTGAATAAAGAGGATCCAAGTACATTTGGAATGAATTCTAGGTATACTGCAGTGGATTATGAGGGGCCGATTTATGCACACCCAGGGTTTTTCTTTTTGTCTAATGGGACATATTCCAATGTCTATAATGGTACAGATGATATAGCTCTTGGAATGGTATTGCCTCCGGGCGTGCCTTGTAAATATGCCAAGCCTAAAATAAGATGGGTTAAAACTAAGGACACTAACGAAAGAATTCTGTGAGGGAGTGACCGATATAGAGGTCAATAATTACAGTAATGTATCACTTTTGGATACATACTTTCCTCTATTTTCACATTGGGTGGTACTTCCATGGCCAGGGGTGAAAAGGCCAGAGAATATTTTGGATGCAAGCTGCAAATTCTATCTAATACTACAGTGGCAGCTTTGCGTGACATCACCACTCAGTTGGAAAGTATGCGGATATATTCGGAACAGACTAGATATGCAGTGGATTTTATCCTAGCTAAAAGTGGTGGTGTATGCGCGGTAGTTGGCAATCAGTGTGTGGTCGGGATCAAGAATATGGAAAAGAATATTACCAAACACATTTTAGACATTCTTGAAAATGTCAAAGGAATGGAAAGTGGGAATTGGAGTTGGTCCCTTTTTGGCAGCTGGGGCTGGATTCTTGAAAAAGCGATTTATCTTATTGTGGTGGTGTTGCTTTGCTGTGTTTTTGTTGTCAGTGTCTTCCTTTTTGCTGTTCTTATTGTACCACTTTTCTCACACCCAAAAAAAAGATATCAATTCATGATACAAATGCCGCTATAATGCTTCAAAAGGATGTTGATGATCTGATGAATATCGATGAGGGAATATTTGAGAATTCATCCCTCCTTGCTGTTTCGCTTTCTGATGCTGTTGGTACGGAGTGCTCATAACTGTACCCTAATGTGATGTATTATTATTGTTTGCAATTTTGCCCTCTTTGTGCTATAGTAAAAAATGTTTTAGCTTATGCTAAAAGGTGGGTCTGTTAGAATAGACCCGTTTGAGTTTACGCAATGCTCTATGTAAGTTAACATTCACTGCACCATTTTCTTTTAGGCGCCATTTTAGGCTATTCGAAACTGATCTTGTTCATTTCCGAGAAATGCCCCCTCCTGAGTTTCGTTTCTTAAACGTTAGGTTTTGTTTCAGTAATGAGTATGCTGTTCATGTCAGCACATAGCTTTCTCACTAAATAGAGGCCCTCTCCCACTTGTCTGGTGGCAGGCTCAGGATGGAACGACCTTCGACCATGTTAGTTTGTGTAAGATATGAGCTCTGAAACCTTTTTTTCTGTATTTCGATGTTTAGCTGCACCTACTTGGAAAATTCCACTGTGGGCGTGTTTTTGCCCGGCTATGAAACGTACATAATGTATCTTTATGCTTGTTGATTTCAGTTCCCTCTGTACCACTCTCTGAGACTGTGCAGACGGGGCTCCACTCTGAGTGCATCTGAATAAAACAATTATTGGTATATTCTCCCCTGTTCTTCCGACTGTTCATTTGGTATGGAAGGCTGAGAGGTGGTCCGAGGAGACCGGAGTGGCCCCAAGCGGGTCACTTCTTTCAACAGGGACAACTGTTGGCCACCTGGTGCACCTGTACTATACTGTGATGTGCCACAGGGGCCTATGCTGGCCACCTGGTGCAACTGCAGTATACTGTGTGCCACAGGGACCTCTGTTGGCCACATGGTACAACTGCACTATACTGTGATGTGCCACTGGGACCTCTCTTGGCCACCTGGGTCAACTGCACTATACAGTGATGTGCTCCGGGGACCTCTGTTGGCCACCTGGGGCAACTGCACTATACTGTGATGTGCCATGGGGACCTCTGTTGGCCACCTGGTACAACTGCACTGTTCTGTGATGTGGCACAGGGACAACAGTTGGCCACCTGGTGCAACTACACTATGCTGTTATGTGTCCCAGGGACCTCTGGTAGCCACCTGGTGCAACTGCACTATACTGTGATGTGTCACAGAACCTATGTTTACCACCTGGTGCAACTGCACTATACAGTGATGTGCCACAGGGGCCTATGCTGGCCACCTGGTGCAACTGCAGTATACTGTGTGCCACAGGGACCACTGTTGGCCACCTGGTGCAACTGCACTATACTGTGTGTACAGGGACCTCTGTTGGCCATAGTACAACTGCACTATACAGTGATGTGCCAAAGGTATCTCTCTTGGACACCTGGTCCAACTGCACTATACTAAGATGTGCCCTGGGGACCTCTGTTGGCCACCTGGGGCAACTGCACTATACTGTGATATGCAACGGGGACCTCTGTTGGCCACCTCAGTTAACTTCACTATACTGTGATAGCCCATGGGGACCTCTATTGGCCACCTGGTGCAACTACACTATACTGTGATGTGGCACTGTGAGCTCTGTTGACCACTGGTGCAACTGCCTATACTGTGATATGCCACTGGGAACTCTGTTGGCCACCTGGTACAACTTCACTTTACTGTGATGTTTTACGGAGGCCTCTGTTGGCCACCTGGTGCAACTGCACTATACTGTGATGTGCCACAGGGACCTCTGTTGGCCACATGGTGCAAATGCACTATACTGCGATGAGCCAAAGGGACCTCTTTTGGCCACCTGCTGCAACTGTACTATACTATACTGTGATGTGTCACGGGAAACTCTGTTGGACATTTGCTACTGCCGCACTATACTGTGTGCCACAAGGACCTCTGTTAGCCGCTTGGTGCAACTGCACTATACTGTGATGTGCCACTGGGACCCCTGTTGGCCACTTGGTGTAACTGCAGTGTATTATGTTCCACAGGCACCTCGGTTGGCCACCTGGTGCAACTGCAGAAAATTGTGATGTGCCACAGGGACCTCTGTTGGCCACCTGGTGCAACTACAGTATATTGTGATGTGCCACAGGGACCTCTGTTGGCCACCTGGTATAACTACACTATACTGTGAGGTGCCACATGGAGCACTGTTGGCTACCTGATACAACTGCAGTATACTGTGTGTCAGAGACCTCTGTTGGCTATCTGGTGCAACTGCACTATACTGGGACTAGTTCTTAGCGCACATAGGGGCATATGTACAAACCCCTATCGCCACCACAACGTCACCTATAGTGACGTTGTGGTGGCGAGAGGCTGCGCCTTATGTACAAGGCAGCATTCAGCAACTTAACGAGCTTATCGCTGCCTTGTACATAAAGCCCTCTTTCACGCCATGGTTAGTGTGAAAGGGGTGGCCAGTGGGTGTTGCGGTGGGCGTTCCACCGCAACACCCATCCATTTTGACGCTGCCCTCTATGTACAAGGGTGGCATACATAGGAGGCAGCGCCAAAATTAAGACCAGGTAAAAACTGGTCTTAAGTAGGGCTGGGCGGAATTGGCGTAGCGCCACTACGCAGAATTTTGGTAAAAATGTGTGGAAAACGAGCGCACGTCCTGAGGGTCCGTGTGCCCGGGACAGGGGTCCCTCGTGCCCGGGCAGGCTCCCCGATCTCCCCGGCCTGGCTGGGTTGAGAAGCAGGGACCAGCCCCGGGGCCTGGGTTTCAATCGGGGCCTGGGGATTGGGAGCCCCCGTCCTGCGGCCTGCCAAGTGTCCATCTGCCCGGGACAAGGGTCCCTGGTACAGAGCCCCGGAGACCTGCAAGGGCAGGCGGGAGCCCTACAGCTATGGCTCGGCTCGGGGCAGGCAGATGGGAGTCCTTTCGCTCCCGGCCATCTGGTCGCACCAATCCCTTCGGCCATCTGGTCGCACGCAATGCTTTCCAATGGGGCGACCAGATGGCCGGGCCGCCCTGGAAGTCCCGATGGGGGCTCATTCGCCTCCCCGATCCCAGCCAGGGCTCCAGGAGGTCGGGCACGTCCAGGCCTAGGGTCCCCTGAGTCTCTCGGTGTGCACGGGTTCCCAGAAAGAGGGGTAGCCTTCCTCCGGATTACTAGGGGCAGGGTATGCCGGGACACCACTCCCGGGCTGGCGGTTCTCAGCCGGGGACCAGATGGGCTGGGCCCGGACGACACCTCCCCTCCGTTCGGGGGCTCCCTCCTCCGGCCCACTGCGTGGCAAAGTGCCCGGTACGGGCTCCATGTGTCCCGGGCGTCTGGGCCCCAGGAGCGCCTGCGGGCCTCCCCATGCCTGAAGCCCAGCGTGGGGTCTCCGAGCCCCCCCCCCGAGCCCTGCAGCCCCGGAGCCCTGCAGCCCCAGAGCCCTGCAGCCCCCCCGAGCCCTGCAGACCCCCGAGCCCTGCAGACCCCCGAGCCCTGCAAGGGCAGGCGGGAGCCCTCCCGCAAAGGCTCGGGGCAGGCAGATTGGCGTTATTTCAGTCCCGGCCATCTGGTCGCACCAATCCCCTCGGCCATCTGGTCGCACGCAATGCTTTCCAATGGGGCGACCAGATGGCCGGGCCGGCCTGGAAGTCCCGATGAGCGCTCATTCGCCTCCCCGATCCCAGCCAGGGCTCCAGGAGGTCGGGGGCCTCCGCGCCTAGGGTCCCCTGAGTCTGGTGGTGCGCACAGGTTCCCAGAAAGAGGGGTAGCCTTCCTCCAGATTACTATGGGCAGGGTATGCCAGAACACCCCTCCTGGGCTGGCGGTTCTTTGCCGGGGACCAGATGGGCTATGCCCGGACAACACCTCCCCTCCGTCAGGAGGGCTCCCTCCTCCGGCCCACGGCGTGGCAAAGTGCCCGGGATGGGCTCCATGGGTCCCGGGCAGTCCTACCCCGGGCGTCCGGGCCCGAGAGATCCGGTGGTCCTCCCCGTGCCTGAGGCCCAGCCGGGTGTCCCCGAGCCCCCCTGGACTCGGAGCCCCCGAGCCCTGCGTGGGCAGGCAGGAGCCCTACCGCGAAGGCTTGGGGCGGGCAGATGGGAGTCCTTTCGGTCCCGTATGCCCGGACAACATGTCCCCTCCGTCCGGGGGGGGCTCCCTCCTCCGGCCCGCGGCGTGGCAAAGAGCCCGGGACGGGCTCCATGGATCCCGGGCAGTCCTCCCCAGGGCGTCCGGGCCCGAGAGCTCCGGTGGTCCTCCCCATGCCTGAGGCCCAGCCAGGGTCCCCGAGCTCCCCGGGAAGCAGAGCCCCCGAGCCCTGCGTGGGCAGGCGGGAGCCGCACCACGAAGGTTCGGGGCGGGCAGATGGGAGTCCTTTCGGTCCCGGCCATCTGGTCGCACCTTTCCCCTCGGCCATCTGGTCGCACGCAATGCTTTCCAATGGGGCGACCAGATGGTCGGGCTGCCCTGGAAGTCCCGATGAGGGCTCATTTGCCTCCCCAATCCCAGCCAGGGCTCCAGGAGGTCGGGCATGTTCGCGCCCAGGGTCCACCGAGTCTCGCGGTGCGCACAGGTTCCCAGAAAGAGGGGTAGCTTTCCTCCGGATTAGTAGGGGCAGGGTATGCCGGGACACCCCTCCCGGGCTGGCGGTTCTTTGCCGGTGACCAGATGGGCTATTCCTGGGCAACACCTCCCAGGCGTCCGGGGCTCCCTCCTCCGGCGGCCCGCGGCGTGGCAAAGTGTCTGGGACGGGCTCCATGGGTCCCGGGCAGTCCTCCCCCAGGCGTGCGGGCCCCGAGAGCTCCTGCGGGCCTCCCCGTGCCTGAGGCCCAGGTGGGGTCTCCGAGCCCCCGAGCCCTGCTAGGGCAGGCGGGAGCCCTACCGGGAAGGCTCAGCTCGGGGCAGGCAGATGGGAATCCTTTCGGTCCCGTCCATCTGGTCGCACCTTTCCCCTCGGCCATCTGGTCGCACGCAATGCTTTCCAATGGGGCGACCAGATGGCCAGGCTGCCCTGGAAGTCCCGATGGGGGCCCATTCACCTCCCCGATCCCAGCCAGGGCTCCAGGAGGTCGGGCGCCTCCGCGCCCTGGGTCCACTCCGTCACTCGGTGCGCACGGGTGCCCAGAAAGAGGGGTAGCCTTCCTCCGGATTACTAAGGGCATGGTATGCCGGAACACCCCTCCCGGGCTGGCAGTTCTCTGCCGGGGACCAGATGGGCTATGCCCGGGCAACACCTCCCAGGCGTCCGGGGCTCCCTCCTCCGGCGGCCCGCGGCATGGCAAAGTACCCGGGACGGGCTCCATGGGTCCCGGGCAGTCCTCCCCCGGGCGTCCGGGCCCGCGAGCTCCGGTGGTCCTCCCCGTGCCTGAGGCCCTGCCGGGGTCTCCGAGCCCCTGGGAAGCGGAGCACCCGAGCCCTGCGTGGGCAGGCGGGAGCCCTACCGCGAAGGCTCGGGGCGGGCAGATGGGAGTCCTTTCGGTCCCGGCCATCTGGGCGCACCTTTCCCCTCGGCCATCTGGTCGCACGCAATACTTTCCAATGGGGCGACCAGATGGCCGGGCCGCCTTGGAAGTTCCGATGAGGGCTCATTTGCCTCCCTGATCCCAGCGAGGGCTCCAGGAGGTCGAGCGCATCCGTGCATAGGGTCCCCTCAGTCTTGCGGTGCGCACAGGTTACCAGAAAGGGGGGTAGCCTTCCTCTGGATTACTAGGGACAAGGTACTCTGGGACCCCTCTTGGCCTAGCGGTCCTCAGCCGGCAGTTGGACGGGCCAGGATGCCGCCCCAGTCCTGGGTCCGTCCCTGGGCCTGCCACGTGGCAGGCTGCCCTGGATGGGGTCCGGTGGGCCCGGGGAGCCTCTCCCTGCTGAGCTGGGTCCAGGGGCCCCGGGGAGGGCGGCCTCCCCACCCCAGGCTCCGTCCTCGGTCCTGCTGCGTGGCAGGGTGCCCGAACGAGGTCCCGCAGGCCCGGAGAGGCTTCCCCTTCGTCTCTGGGCCCAGGAGCCCTGCCGGTCCCCGGCTCGGGTGTTCCAGCCCTGGGCCCCATCCCCCGGCCTGCTGCCCTGCCAAAGGCCCGAGACGGGGTTCCATCGTGCCCGGGGAGCCTCCCCTTGCTCGGCTGGGTTCAGGGGCTCCCTGCGGCCCCAGGGAGGGTGGCCTCCCCACCCCGGGCTCCGTCCTCAGTCCCACCGCGTGGCAGGGTGCCTGGGATGGTGTCCGGCGGGCCTGGGGAGGCTTCCCCTGCGCCTCTGGGCATGGGAGACCCGGCTGGGTCCAGTTGCCCCGCCGGGCCCCAGGTCGGGTGCACCGGCCCTGGGCCCCGTCCCCTGGCATGCCGCTCTGCCAAAGGCCTGGGACGTGGTTCCGTTGTGCCTGGTGAGCATCCCCTTGCTTGGCTGGGATCAGGAGCTCCAGTCGGGGCCCCTGAGAGGGTGGCCTCCCCACCCTGGGCTCCGTCCTCGGTCCTGCCGCGTGGCAGGATGCCCGGAATGGGGTCCGGCGGGCCCGGGAAGGCTTCCTCTGGGCCTGGGAGCCCCGGCTGGGTCCAGGGGCCCCGGGTCGGGTGCTCCGGCCCTGGGCCCTGTCTCCCGGCCTGCTGCCCTGCCAAAGGCCCGGGACGGGGTTCCATCGTGCCCGGGGAGCCTCCCCTTGCTCTGCTGGGTTCAGGGGCTCCCTGCGGCCCTGGGGAGGGTGGCCTTCCCACCCCGGGCTCCGTCCTCAGTCCCGCCGCGTGGCAGGGTGCCTGGGATGGTGTCCGGCGGGCCTGGGGAGGCTTCCCCTGCGCCTCTGGGCCTGGGAGCCCCGGCTGAGTCTAGGGGCCCCGCCGGGCCCCAGGTCGGGTGCTCCGGCCCTGGGCCCCAGCCTGCCACTCTGCCAAAGGCCTGAGACGTGGTTCCGTTGTGCCTGGGGAGCCTCCCCTTGCTTGGCTGGGTTCAGGAGCTCCGGTCGGGGCCCCTGATGGCCCCGGGGAGGGTGGCCTCCCCACCCTGGGCTCCATCCTCGGTCCTGCCGCGTGGCAGGGTGCCCGGGACGGGGTCCGGAGAGCCCGGGGAGGCGTCGCCTGGGAGCCCCTGCTGGGTCCAGGGGCCCCATCGGGCCCCGGGTCGGGTGCTCCACCAAGGGTCCAGGACAGTGGTCCGTCGGTCCCGTGCAGGCCTCCCCTGCTTGTCAAGGTGTCCACGGGCCCCAGGTCTGAGGGCCCGTCGGGTCCCCCTCGCAGCCCCCATGGCTGGTGCCCAGCTGGGGCCCTGGGCCTCCGGTCCCCCATGCCCCGGCACCCGCTCACTCTTTCATTGGGGCACAGAGCGACCAGATGGCTTCCCTTTCATGCCCGGCCATCTGGTCGCACCTATCCCCTCGGCCATCTGGTCGCACGCAATGCTTTCCTATGGGGTGACCAGATGGCCGGGCTTCCCTGGAAGTCCCGATGAGGGCTCATTTGCCTCCCCGATCCCAGCGAGGGCTCCAGGAGGTCGGGTACTTTTGCGCCTTGGGTTCCCTCTGTCACCTCGTGTGCACAGATTACAAGAAAGGGGGATAATTTTCCTCCGGATTACTAGGGAGAGGGTCAATCAGACCTCCGTGAGGTCCGGCGATTCTGAAACAGGGGAAGGCAGCACCCGGGCCCGCCCGCCGGGGCCCGGGTACGCACCTGCCTCTCAGCCCCTTCCCTATAGTCCTTTTTCTCCGAGTTTGCTCAGTCAGACCTCCGTGAGGTCCGGCGATGCAGACAGGGGAAGGCAGCACTCTGGCCCACCCGCCGGGGCCCCCAGGGGCCCAGGTACGCACCTGCTTCTCAGCCCCTTCCCGATGGTCCTTTTTCTCCGAGTTTGCTCAGTCAGACCTCTGTGAGGTCCGGCGATGCTGAGACGGGGGAAGGCAGCACCGGGGCCCCCAGGTACGCACATGCCTCTCAGCCCCTTCCCGATGGTCCTTTTTCTCCGAGTTTGCTCAGTCAGACCTCCGTGAGGTCCGGTGATGCTGAGACAGGGGAAGACAGCACCCAGGCCCGCCCGCCGGGGCCCCCAGGGGCCCGGGTACGCACCTGCCTCTCAGCCCCTTCCCGATGGTCCTTTTTCTCCGAGTTTCCTCAGTCAGACCTCCGTGAGGTCCGGCGATGCAGAGACAGGGGAAGGCAGCACCCGGGGCCCCCAGGGGCCCGGGTACGCACCTGCCTCTCAGCCCCTTCCCGATGGTCCTTTTTCTCCGAGTTTGCTCAGTCAGACCTCCGTGAGGTCCGGTGATGCTGAGAAGGGGGAAGGCAGCACCCGGGCCCCCAGGGGCCCGGGTACGCACCTGCCTCTCAGCCCCTTCCCGATGGTCCTTTTTCTCCAAGTTTGCTCAGTCAGACCTCCGTGAGGTCCGGCGATGCTGAGACGGGGGAAGGCAGCACCCGGGCCCGCCCGCCGGGGCTCCCAGGGGCCCGGGTACGCACCTGCCTCTCAGCCCCTTCCCGATGGTCCTTTTTCTCCAAGTTTGCTCAGTCAGACCTCCGTGAGGTCCGGCGATGCTGAGACGGGGAAAGACAGCACCCGGGGCCGGGGCCCCCAGGGGCCCGGGTACGCAACTGCCTCTAAGCCCCTTCCCGATGGTCCTTTTTCTCCGAGTCTGCTTGCCCTGGGAGCAGGCAGGGATGCTAAGCCAGCATACCTCCTGCGCAGGGTGGCTTGCCAAGGGGATGCCCCAGCCGTACTCTGATCAATTGGGCACTTGTGGTCCGTCTAGGGGTGGACTGCTTGGCCAGACTCGGCTGTTGTTTCAAGCAAAGCGCTTCCACCCCGCATGGACCGTCTGACTCGAGGGCCTGCCGCCTGGCGGGAGGCCCTTCACCCTACCCAGCAGAGCGAAGGCCGAGCGGGCCTGGCAGCTCGTGCCCCCCAGTGGTCTGACCCGCCGGAAGGGGTCGGGTGGCGCCAGGCCCTTGGATGCTGCTGCCCAGCAGGTCCGATGGCCCCGCGCGCCACCCCTCTCTGCCCAGAACATTTCCACAGCAGCTCGGAACGACCGTTCCGAGGGGTGCCGCCGCCAGGCTCCGGCACCCCTGCGTCTCGCTCAGGCTGCGCCTCGGCCTGCCTCTCCCTCCCGGGGGAGACGGCTGGGCCTGCCGGTGCCCATGCGACCGCACCTCTCCACACCCCTCCAGTGAGCCCTCCCGCCCGGGTGGGCTCCTTCCCCTGGCAGGCTCCCGAGAGATGGAGGGGTGCACGAAGGTTGCCGGTCGGGGAGATGGGCACGCGGCCCCACTTCGTCAGCAGGTGCGGCTACCTGGTTGATCCTGCCAGTAGCATATGCTTGTTTCAAAGATTAAGCCATGCACGTGTAAGTACACACGGCCGGTACAGTGAAACTGCGAATGGCTCATTAAATCAGTTATGGTTCCTTTGATCGCTCCATCTGTTACTTGGATAACTGTGGTAATTCTAGAGCTAATACATGCCGACGAGCGCTGACCTCCCAGGATGCGTGCATTTATCAGACCAAGACCAATCCGGGCTCGCCCGGCCGCTTTGGTGACTCTAGATAACCTCGGGCCGATCGCACGACCCCGTGACGGCGACGATACATTCGGATGTCTGCCCTATCAACTTTCGATGGTACTTTCTGTGCCTACCATGATGACCACGGGTAACGGGGAATCAGGGTTCGATTCCGGAGAAACCATGAGAAATGACTACCACATCCAAGGAAGGCAACAGGCGCGCAAATTACCCACTCCCGACTCGGGGAGGTAGTGACGAAAAATAACAATACAGGACTCTTACGAGGCCCTGTAACAAGGTTTCCGTAGGTGAACCTGTGGAAGGATCATTAACGGCGGAGCAGCCCAAGCCACCGACAGCCCTTGGCTGCCTCCTGCAAGCACACACCGTAGGCACAGGGTCCGGCCCTGCCCTGGTGCGCCCCAGCCGGCGGAGCGGTCCGTGGCTGCATGGGGCGCTCAGGTGAGGACCGGGCCTTCGGCGGGCCTTTTCCACCGGGGAGGACCCGACCGACACACAAGGGACTGGGGACAGCCCCTGTCCCTCTCTGGGAGGGTGACAGCGGTAGGCCCTCCC